>OW119932.1:80865434-81465434 GCA_933210815.1 Meta bourneti
TGAACATGTTACAAACGACATGGTTTTGAACATGTTACAAACGACTACTTCTTTTGTGCTTCTCCCTCACTTTACAGCTCATTTAATGAACCCTCCTGAAGAAACCAACTGAGCCTAGATAGAAATATCCTGCTAATATTTTAAAAAGCAAAACATATTAATCAAGTTTGATACCTGTAGTTATGTAAATACGAACAAAAGTTGAAAATTGGTTTGTTTCCTTTTGAGAAAACATTGCATCTCCTTCAGAATGGGGAATATGCACATAGATTTCAGTGATTGTATCCATAACTAGATAGCCATTCATAGAGCCATCTTATTACCACAACTTCTTTTGTATCAGTAGAAAGAATATTTCCAACACTTTTTTGTTTTTGCACTTGAAAAGCAGTTCATTAAAGAAAAGGGAGTGTGAACATCTATTCTATTTTACATGATTGATGAAAAATTTTTAATTATAAATCTCATTGATAAAATATTAAGCATATGTGTCAGCAAGTAAAATTAAAATGAAAGAATAAAAACCGTGTCAAAACAGAAAAATCCCCAAAATAATTTTGATTGTTTTCATCTTTCAAAAATGTGCCCTGCTGTAATTCTTAAAACATCCTGTATGTTAATGTTAAACATAAATTAATCCTATCTAGAGAATAATCTTACATTTGCATATCTCAGGTCCAAGTATAAATTTATAGAGAAAACGAATTAGTTAAAATCATTCAAATTCAATTTATATTTAAAAAAATCCGATTCGTTTCTTTTTAAAAAATCATGACTTTTTCAAACCGTGTTTAAACGTGAATCTGCACTTAGAAAGTTTATAAGATACTTCAGGAAAGGATGTTAACGCATCAAAAGAAAATTTTGTTTACTTAAATCTTAAAGGAGCAATTGTGGTGAAAGCCAATTTGTAATGTTAAAGCACTAAACAGTACTTGCCGATAAAATCAAATGATTAAATCCATCTGGGAGAAAATTACATTTTCGAAATTTCCTGTAATACTTTATAAGGCTTTAAATCTTAAGTAATTTCCTAAAATATTTTTTATATTTAAAACAATTCATTTCTCGATTTCTTTCGTCAACATATAAATAGCTTTCCATATTTATTCATTTCATCTTTCACATATTTTATTCCACGATCATTTCATTCAGAACTTTAATCTTTTAATTTCCAGTACATGATTAGTACTTGAAAGAAATTTTCATATCGCAGAAAAGGACAACGATAGCTATATTTTAGAGAATTTGAATTTGTTTACAAAAAAGTTTTATGAAAAATATATGTGGGGGTGCTGGTTTGTGGGCGATTGGCAACATTACGAAAGTTTTAAAGAATAACTAAATTTAATGAGATTTATGAATATTTACAATGAATTTGGTTTAGACAATTAAAGTTGTGCACAGCACAGACATCATAAACTCCATCGGCGCTCGTCGCCCGTCAACATTGCAGTCTAAAGCTACGTCCGTCTTGTAGCTTCGTCGTCTTCCTTCTGTGTCGCTTTTTGACTGCGTTCCTCCAATGCGCGGAATGGCTGCGCAGTGGTCGGAGATGACATCAGCGCGGAGGTGCCCTCTAGTGGCAGTCTGGGCACCACAGATCGGCCATCCTGGGTTCGACTGGTCCACCAGGCGTTTCTGAAAATATACAAAAAAAAGGCAAAAGCAGAAGCAAAGTTCCAAAATCTGTCAGTCTCTGTAAAGTAAATGTATCTAGGTTATAGAGCTCTCAATCGTCCTTCAGCTCTGGAAATGATAAAATGAGCCAAATCGTCTTCTAGCTTCATTTGTCGTTTTTAAACGTCGTTTCTCGTCTTTCTTTAAACGTCTTTCGTCTTCTTCAAACTTCTTTCGTCTTCTTCAAACTTCTTTCGTCTTTAACTTCTTTCAACGTCTTTCGTCTTTAACTTCTTTCAACGTCTTCAAATTTCTTTCGTCTTTAACGTCTTTCTTCTTCGTCTTTAACTTCTTTCTTCTTCGTCTTTAACTTCTTCTTCGTCTTTAACTTCTTTCAACGTCTTAGCAAACCCTTAAATCCAATTCCACGGTTTAAGAAATTCAGCGCATGTTGTAGTGAGGTTGGGTCCTTCATGACATCCCTCTTTTACAACGTCGTATGTATTTCCTCCTTTAATTCTGGTGATTCTATAGGGTCCAAGGTACTTTGGTTTTAGCTTCAAGTGCGGACCAAACTGAGTTCTCTTGATGGCAACAAAATCATTAACTGCATAAGGTTTTGGTTCCTTTCTTCTTAAATTATACGTCTTCTTATTTTCTTCTTGAATTTTAAAAATTTGTTGTTTTGCATGCTTCCTGAGTTCTTCTCTTTGCGTTTCAAAATTTGCTTGAAATTCAACTTCGATAATTTCTTTGAACTTGTCCAGACCCTTTATTTTCACTTTTTTTAATCTTCTATAGTCTATGCACACACGAGGGGTTCCATCCTTTTTCTTTACAATTACAACGGGGCTACAATATTTTGAAGAACTTGGTTCTACTATCCCTTGATCTAACCATTCAGTAACTTGAGTCTCGACGATCTTTTTCTCTGAGAATGGTAACCTACGTGGCTGATGAGATACGGGTTCATTATTTTTTACCAAAATATTTAATTCAACATTTGTTGTTTTTGTTTTGTGTGGTACATAATTCAAAACTAACTGTTGTACCTTATCCTTTAAGATATTTGGAACGTCAGGTTCAATATTTACATCAACATCGTCTTCAGTTGACAAATCAATTGGTAAAATAGACAAAGTATTTATTTCCTCAACACACTGGGATTTATTTTTCAGAGTAATTCCGTTTTCATTAATTAGTGCTTCACCCAACATTAACACATTTAGTCCTATAATAGCGTCATAAGTCATAACATCGTTTCCTACTACGCATATATCTGAATCTCCCTCAAAATTATCTATTTGAATGTTTCCTTTAAAATAGCCTAACGGTTTTACACGGCATTTTCCAAAACCAGTCAAAGTAGAATTCAACGGGCATAGTTCCTTAACATTTAATTTGTCAAAAACAGATTTACGAATCAAAGTAGCTTGACTTCCAGTATCTATCAATGAATTAACACTTAAACCATTAATCATTACAATTTTCCTTACTTTCGATTCTACGCCATCAAACATGGCTACTTCTGGTTTCGAATTCATTCCGCATTCCGAAGCCTTGTGACCAAACGTGCCACATCGGAAGCATTTAAGTCCCTTATCTTTATGAATACAAAATCTAGAAATATGATCTTTTGATCCACAATTAAAACAGATCTTATTGTTACGATTTTCTGGACCATTGTATTTCATTCTATCAAACTTGACTCTATCTCTATTTACAGTTTCGTTTTTAGAATTAAATCTATTACTGTACTCATTTTTTGTTCTATCAAAAGAGTTAATTTTACCGTGATCATCATGTTTGGTTTTCATTCTATCAAAATTCTTATTATCATAATTAATCCTATCGAAATTTTTTCTGTCGAAAGCACTTTTACCATATGCAGAATCAGCTTTCATTATTTCATACACTTTCAGTTTTTCCTTAAACTCAAACACATTTTTACAACCGTACAGAATAGTTTTGTTTTCCTGTTTGTCATTTATTCCTTTAATCACATAGTGCATCAAAGCAGCAGCATCGATTTTTCCGCAACTGCACAATTCTTTCATCTTAAAAAAATATTCCTGAGTGGATTCAGAATCCCTCATTTTCCTTTTACTCAAAAAGTTCATGTAAATTAGCAGAGTTTATCTCAAAAGAGAATTCGTCGATCAAGGCCTGTTTCAATTTTGACCATGAATTTATTTCTGATTCTGTTCTAACAAACAAAGCAGCGTTACCACTAAGCGATCTCTTGCCAAAAATAAATTTTTGTAAATCTGACAAACAAAACAACTGAGAAATATTCTCGAAATGTTCGATCCAATGAAAAACATTTTCGTGCGGTTCTGCATTGAACTTAGTAAGGGTATTTTCGATATCAGAGTAATTTATACTGACATTTTGAATAGCATAATTACTATTATTCTTATTTCTACTTGTATATACATCATCACACTGAGAAACATGAGTATTACTTTTAAAATCATATTCACCACATTGCATAGAAAAATCATTACCATCAATCTTATTTCTATTACTATGCATATAATCACACTGAGAGTTATGAGTAACACTTTCAACATCACATTCATTGCACTGCATTGAAAAATCGTTTGTTTTGCGTATGTCTTCTTCTGATTCGGATTCAGACAGATCGGCGCGTTCGTTCTCGACGAAGCTTTCAAGGTTACATAACATAGATAGAATTCTTTTTGCTAGTTCCGTTTTCGTGCCTTCGAAAGAAATGCTTAGGAAACTAGATATTGCAATCAATTCGTTTAGAGAAAAGCTATCTTCTTTATTTTTTAATTTCTCGTCAAATTCTTCACTATCCGTTCCGAAATTAAAGCCAGAAAAATTTTTAACGTGTCTTCTATTCGATCGATTGCCGTCATTTTCGAAAATGAATCTATGCAAAATTTTTATTTTGTCTGTCTTGCAATTTTTCAATGCAACGCTGACTTCTTTAATATCATTCAATATCATCTTGTATTATGGAATGTTCACGTACCTTTAAGATGCTTGGCAACAAGGAGCAGCTTGGAGACTGGAGAACATAGTTCGGTTTTTTTTTTTAAATATCCTTTCGAAAATACTGTCTGGAATCTTACTAGGCGTCTATCCCGCTTCTGAGATGTGGGGGTGCTGGTTTGTGGGCGATTGGCAACATTACGAAAGTTTTAAAGAATAACTAAATTTAATGAGATTTATGAATATTTACAATGAATTTGGTTTAGACAATTAAAGTTAAGTGCACAGCACAGACATCATAAACTCCATCGGCGCTCGTCGCCCGTCAACATTGCACAGTCTAAAGCTACGTCCGTCTTGTAGCTTCGTCGTCTTCCTTCTGTGTCGCTTTTTGACTGCATTCCTCCAATGCGCGGAATGGCTGCGCAGTGGTCGGAGATGACATCAGCGCGGAGGTGCCCTCTAGTGGCAGTCTGGGCACCACATATATTTGCTTGAAAATAAAACCATCACCATTTATAGTTGTAAAGTAAATTATTTAAAACTTTCTATTCCAAATCCTGATTAGCCCAATCATTTTTTAAAGGTTAGCACTTATGCACAGGGCTTTCCCAACGATGTATAAATTTAGGCAGAGAAGCTATGACTAATATAAAATTGATGGGTATTGAATTTAACAAAATTTGATTCTTTCTCATGAACTGATATCTTGGGCTTGTTTCAGCTTGTCCATGTTTGAACCTTGCACCATAAAACCTCAACATCATATCCAATCCCCATGAACTGGAAAATAATTTTTGTTCTTTAAAATAAAATAGAAATTAATTCAGTTAATTTCCAAACGTTTCATGTTGAATGCTCAATTAGTATTTATTATTCGCCTGATCACACAGATGTAATTTAGGACTACAGCTTTTATTTTAAAGAACACCACAAAAACTTTAAAATATTGCTTGAGACACCAACAGCCGAAAACGAAAACCTTTTGGTTTTACATGCAGGTGCACGTTAAATCGGTCGTGGCGTCAAATGTCCTCACGTTGGCGTAGTGTGGAAGTTTGGAGAATGAGGTGCCAGCTCTTAGATGTTGGCCTCGTCATCTGACCGTGTTTAAAAATGACGAGGCATTGTATGTGTGTGTGTGTGTGTGTGTCCTCGAATCTATCCCTTCGGGATGAATCCGGGACCGTCGCCAATAGACCGTTGTGTTGCTCCAGTGCGACGTTAAATATCTACCTACCATCCTGGGAATAGAATCTTTTTGAGTGATACTCCTCCTGACCTTGGAAAAATCCCAGGAAAGTTTCTATTGGTGGAATTATATATTTGAACCCTCAGAGTGTCAAACAATCCCTCTCGTCCACAGTCGGTTGGTTTTTATGGCGCGAGGACCAAACCTGGCAGTACTAGATGCGTGAAGAAAATGAACACACGCAAGGTAGGTATTTTAATTAACTTCGCACTGGAGCTACACGGTGATCTATTGGCGACAGTCCGGGATCAAACCCGAAGAGAAAAATCCTAGGATCACACCAAGTCATTTTGAACCACGGTAAGATGACGATGTAGAGCTGGCACACCACTCTCCAAACTTTCACGTCAAAGTGAGGACATGAGTGAGGCCAATACAGATTTAACGCGCACCAGCCCCCTTTGGGACTCACACAAGTAAAGTTTTACTGACACAGAAGAAGCATCCAAGGGAGTTAGTTACAAGGACTAAACTTGCGTCGCCCATGATTTGTAGTTGAATGTAAATTTCGTTTATAGATTGCGTCTGAATTAGTTTATTTGATGCCTTAAGGCATCCGCCTACCTTCGATAACTTTTTTTTAAATTGTTATTGCTTTTTGTGTTTTTATATAGTTAACAGATGTAAAACAAAGAAATAATACCAAAATTAATTTATTTTGTGTTGCCATTTGAAAAAGTTGTTTATTTAACCGCTTAACGCATTTGCCCGTGTTTGACACGGGCGAAAGTTACCGGCAAATTTGCATATGCCCGTGTCTCACACGGGCGCTCTTGTGTCTCCCGTTGTATTTTATTTTTAATGCTCGTCTGAGATCCGTTCTAGTAAAGATAGATAGGCTAGATTATAATTAAACTTATTTACCATAGATGGCACCATATGCAGCATTTTTTTTGTGTAAACCACGTGGTGCATTTTGATTATTAGCTATGTTTGTTAGGAATTCTTTGTTATAAAGCAGTTGTTTGGTGTGGAAAACGTAATATATCCATTTTTATTACGTTAAATATCATAAAAGTAAACAGTTAACCATAAATTAATTTTTACTAAGTATTTTTGTAACTTGTTTAGAAAAAGTTATCTGATAATGAGCGACTCTTACGATTTTGAATATGTCAATTTATCAGAAAGTTTCAGAGATGAAAGTGATGATCTCTTGAGTGATGGAAGTGAATCTGAAGTTAATATGAAATTCAAAATAAACATGTAATTAAATCGTTTACACTTTGTTTGTATAAAATTTTTATTATAACATTTACCCCACCCCCCGCAACTGAAATTGCAAAAAATAACATACACTATACCTATATATTCATTTTCTGTCAAAAAAAAACTCGATAATTTTTTACCAGTTTTTCCGAAAAAAACTCGTGCTTTAAGTGGTTAAGGTAAATTTCATGAAAAATTTATGGAAACGGTTAATGCTCTAGAAAAAGAATTTTCTTAAAATTAATTTCCTTTGTATACAACATAAATGTAACCATAATCTTCAAAATGAACTAAAATCTAAGAAATATTTTGAAAATAAAGGAAGATACGCTATGTTATACATATATTCATGAAAAATTTTCAAAAATTGAAGCAAATTATTCACAAAAACAACTATAAATCAAAGAATATACTACATTATTAAAAGATTTTAGTTCATTTCATAGTCAATAGTATTTAAAATGCATGTACAAAGTTTCAAGTAAAAATATTAAAAATTGTAGAAGTTATTGAAAAAACTGTAGTAACTATTTTGTAAAAATATCATTTGCGGGAAAATGCATTTAAAGATTTTACTACTAAAGAAAATGTCTTTTTCAAAATGTCAAAAACGTTCGCCCAATTCATAAAAACTTTTATAAAATTATTTTTTAACCTAAAAATTATTCTAAAAAACAAAAAGAGGTATAAAACTCGAATTTTCCTTCAACTTCAGGTTTCGAATTGATACTTCCGATTTTGTTTGACAGCTGTACCTCTACATTAAAATAACGATATCTTCGGTACTAAATGGCGTAGAATAAAAAATAAAACAGTTTTGGAAACGTTAAAATACAAGCAATAATATTATTTAATAAAAAAATTTTGAAAATTGTCGTCGAAATTCGCTATTTTAAGGTAGGCGGACCCCTGATCCTACTACACAAGGGCCAGACTGATCGGACAAAAAAGAGACACACTATTGACACAAAAGAGAGGAGTACTCCCAGGGAGAACGTTGAAGCCAATGGAAAAGGTTATAAAATATTTTTGGGAACAATCCCGAAGGGAAAGTTCCGATGACAACACCACGTAATTTTGAATCAAGGTCAGATGACGATGCAACACCTGAGCAGGTACACCACTCTACAAACTTCCGCACCACACAAACGGGAGGAGATTTGAGGCCACGACGGATTTAACGTGCACCAGCTTCCTTTGTACACAACGGTCTTTGTTTGGATTCGAACTCGCAATCCTCCGGTTGCGAGTGCGTTACTCTTCCAACTGGGCTACCGCGGCTGTAAAAGAGTACGATTGGAAGCAAGAGCACGATCGAGTCCCGGCGGCGCAGTTGGCAGCGTTTCTGCCTCGCGTACGGAAGGTGGCCGGTTCGAAACCCACTCAATACATTCATCAACGCACGCGTTTAATTTAAATTCCATCATAAAATTAATTTCACAATTTCATCAGTCACTCATGTTGTCATGCTTCCACATCTGGCACAATTAGGAATTTTCGTTCAAAAGAAATAGTCGGGACTCAAAACTGTCTTCTCCGGATGTCCGGCAACCCGCTCCCGGGAAAACGACAGCGTCGGGGGGTCTTCGTACGCTGCCCTCGCCGTTGTCGTCGGTACCGGGGTCAGTGGAGGTTCGATCGGCTTCCGCACGAGGAGGCAGTTTTGCTATTTTTGTAAATCCCCGTTCACACGTGACAGTAAACGAAAGCCCCCTCTGGTGGAACTTCATCGAACCAGTGGTTGTATCCGTTGTATGTTAGCCTTTCCGGAAGAAGTTGGCTTTTGAACGAAGTAGACCTGAATGCTACTGGTTTTTATATCAACCTTTGTTTTTTCTGTGTTCGTTTAACCTGTTTGTTTAACTTTGCCTTTCAGTTTAGGTTCTGGTGGAACGACATGAAATTCAATTACGTGATTAGGCCTTGGATGTTTTCGATTGACGTAACGAGGTAGTTTATAGAAGTCTGCTGAATAACGAAGTTTTTGTAGTAGCAAACTGCGTGAACAGTCTTTATTACGATCTTCGTGTTCAGAATTTGTTTATATTTACTTAAACCTTTTTCTCTTTACCCCTTGTAAGACTACCAAACAATTTATATGATCACGCACATACTTGTTGGGCGTTTACTTGGATTGATCATGTCCTACAGAAAGTAGATCGGAACAGACTTGGGCAAACTTCAGTAAGCAAAGATATCTTTATTGCTTCTCTTTGTATGTGTGTTGTTGATCCTAGTCTATTATATATTCCAACTTTTAAATTTAGCGAGCATTAAAGAGGATTTCAATGTTTATCAAATCTATCACGGTGGATATAAGCTCATACAGCATGGGCAGTAGCGTGCTTCATTTCAAAACGAAAACTCCTCTTCATGTTATACGGGTGCATTTCATCTCAATAAATCAACTGAAAATTTGAATTAACTGCACTTCATTGAACGCTTAAAGAATAGAGTTGAAAAGGGAATTCTTTTGATTCCTTTGACGGGACCTTTTTCTCCCTAATACGGTTAGCAGCCAGTCAAACTATGCTCTGCGGATCGAGTCATTTTGTGGCCATAGGCGCAGACATCGCTTCATGATTAACCTCAGATTTGTTACCGAAATATGTTTGGATACTTATGTCATGTAAACCAGAAAATGCGTCTTGAGGAGCATGAACTCGAACGCTGAGCTCTGGCGTCAACGTCGTTTCCTTTGAATCATAATAGGGCCACGGTAGACCTGTTGTAAGAGTAGCGGACTAGCAACCGGAGGTTTGCGAGTTCGAGACTCGATTCAACCATAGACCGTCGTGTACGTGGTGGCTGGTACACGTTAAATCTCTCGTGGTGTCACGTTGGGGTGGAAGTTTGGAGAGTGGGGTGCCAGCTCAAGTAAAGTCATCTGACAGTGGTTCAAAATTAAGAGGCGTCCTCGGATCTTTCCCTTCGGGATGATCCCGGATCGTCCTTAATACCCCGTTTTGTTGCTCCAGTGCGACGTTAATTCAAATACCTACATAACACAAATGATGTAATTTTATAGTATTATCCCTCTCAGAATCTCCCTCTGTATATCTTGTCTCGCTCTCAAGAACTTCTTAATTGGACGTACAATGTAGTGAAATGCTTTGTATAACGTCAAATGTTTTGATTCAGATGTGATGTTTATGGCTTTGTTTCTTAATAAAAAGATGTGCAGAAAAATCTTGTCTTGTGTATATTTATACACTGTCAGACCAAATTAGTTTCAAAAGATTACATTTGAAATTAAGAAAATAAAATTCAAAGGAAAATTCACTCAATTTTCGTTGTAAATTCTCTCCGTAATGGATTAGCTTGTGAATTGGCAATATTGACTTAGTTAACCATATCAAAAATGCCTGAAAGTTTTAAATCCACTTAGTAATTTTTTTTTAATCAAAAATGGTTCTGTAGACAATTTAAGCGACAACAGAAAAACATGAAAATTTGTCAAATCTTACATGTTCAGAATAAAATATCTATTCAAAACAAACCTATTCGCTAAAAGAAAAAGAAAACAAATTAAAATAATTCAATTAAAGAGCTGAGAATGAGAGGTGTTATATCATTATCGTAAAAGTCAATTTAAAAAGAATTCCATCTCAATCGTACGAAGCGAAGGAATGCTTTATAGACCAGAAACGATTTACCAAGTATCGGGTAATCAATATGAGGATGAAAATATTATTTTAATGAACACTCAATTAAAAATGTTTTGTAATTGTTGAAAATTTTGCATCACCGTATAAAAGATCGTTTAATGGATATAGAAATTATATCGATAAAAGAATCGATATTCACATGAAAATTGTTTTAAGATAACCGGAAATCAAATTTGCATCGCATTAGGCAGGTCCGGGAAGTAAAACTGTAAGAAAGTTGGCAGATTTCCCCACCTTTTGGGCCTCCTAACAAATTCTGCACCAATTAGGGTAAGTATTTAATTAACTTCCCACTGGAGCAATACAACGGGCTATTGGTGACGGTCTGTGATCAATCCCAAAGGGAAAGATCGACGACAAGAGCACGTAATCTTGAGCCACGGTCAGACGATTTAAGGAAGGTAGTTAAAGTTACACTGTAGGGCATCATTTAAAAAACCCATTAAATATCGATATGTCAATTATAATCGATAAATAAATTCACCAACAATCGATATGAGCTCGTATAAATGTTGCAAAAAATGGTTGATTTTCCTCCTTCTAAGCCTCATTGAGTGCCAAAATTGGTTCACAATTTTTAAAATTTTAATCGACAGTTAAACAATTGTAGGTACATCTCAGAAAGTGGAGTGCCATTTTCCCAACGCTTTAAGTTGGAAGAGTAGCGGACTTGCAACCGGAGGGTTGCGAGTTCGAATCCAACCAAACACCGTCGTGTAGAAGGGGGTTCGTGCACTTTAAATCTGTCGTGGCCTTAAATGTCCTGACCTTGGCGTGGTGAGGAATTCCAGCTAAGATGTTGCCTCACGATCTGACCATGGTCCAAAACAACTCAGTCGTTCCCTTTAGGATTGACCGCGGACGGTCAACAATAGCCCGTTGTGTTGCTCCAGTGTGACGTCCATTAAATACACCAATACTTTAATCAGCTCATATCATTAAAATCGACTTAGTGATTATTTATATCCTATAGATCTATCAAATTGTGATGTCGGCAAAAGGGATCAGAAGAGTGCCAAATTCTTGCATTATTTTAAAAAGCTGACATCAATTATCTATTGATTACATCAAGGTAGGTAGTTAACTGAAGCAACACGGAGTACTGGCGACGGTTCGGGATCCATCTCGAAAGATGACCAATAGCCCATCGTGTTGCTCCCAGTGAGACGTTCATTAAAATACCTACCTACTCGAAAGATGACCGATCTTAGCTGACACCCCACCCTTGAAACGTCCACGCCAACGTGAGAACTATTTTATCAGCTGTCGTTTAAATCGATTGTATATTGATAAATAATCGATATCCCAAATGACTACAAATTTACAATTGAAAAAGTTTTAGATGTAGGTTTGTGGAGAGTGTCAAATTTCTGAAAGACTTTCACGAGCTCGTCGATTCTTTTGATTGAAATTATCCAACGATTAATCGATAATTGTTCAGGACTGTTTAGAAGTACCGGTTTCATTCGGTTCGGAGGATCAATTTGGGGGAAAATTTAATTTCTTACAGCCCCTTAAACTGAGATAATTCCCCGTAAACTTTTTCTTTCTATCAAAAGCACTATTTTATTTAATAACGTATTGGGGTTCACTATACGAAAGTGTTCCTCTCGTATCCTAGTGTCTATTAATAATTTCGCATGGTCGCTTAAGTGATTGATAGAATATTTTAAACAAGCAGTTTCTAAATGGATTTAATATTTCAAAAATGTATATTAAAATAATATTTATTCGGCCCAGTTACCCCTCCCCAAGTCAATCAATAAGTAACTAAAGAGCTTCGGGGTTTTATAGCGCAATAGCCATATTTGGCCATGCTGCGCCAGAAGACATACAAAATCAAGTAATAGACACACAAAGAGAATGTTTTACTGTCATAGAAGAGAGGAATGCACCAGATAGGAATCGAACCTGCGCCGCTTACAACTCGAAGGTTGCTAGCGCAGTGGGCATACCCCCTGAGCCACGATGGCCCCGTAACTTTGAAAGGAAATTCTTCAGTATTACTTAAAATTTAATTTTAATGAACTCGTGAAACGAGCTTGGTTTAACAATGAACAAATTAGGATTTTCTAATTTTTATTTAGAAACAGAACAAACAGCAAAAAAATCTAAATCAATATACAATATTTAACGTTACAGTGAACATTTCGCCACATTATACACATGAGAATAGTTACAATTGAAAAAGGGAAGATTTTTTCAATTTATCTTTTCCATAAAGTATGGAAAATTTAGGGTAGGTAGACATTATTTAACGTGACACTGGAGCAACACAACGGGCTATTGGCGATGGTTCGGGATGAATTCCTGGAAATCTTTTGGAAAAAATATTCTACAAACCTTATTTTAGTTTACCCATTTTAAATTCAAAAGTAAAAGTTATTGAAGGATTTTCATTGTTCTTTTATTCGGCGAAATTTACTCTTTCGGAATCAATTTCCTTTATTTCAAGTCCCATTGTTTTATTTCAACATTTTGCTGCCCTTACTTTCAACCTCTCGAGTATTAACACGCACTGAGGGGTTCACAAAAAAAATTCAACCTTGCGACCTGCACGATTTTTAACCCGTTGACCTTCTTGAACCATATAATCTCTCGATACTTTTAACCAATGACTGGTTATTTAGTCGTGTGTTGTGTTGTAACTACCTGGAATCCTCACGACGCTCAGAGGAATGGTTAGATACATTGAGAAAAAATTCGTGGTATTCGTTTTTAATAAAATTAATAATCTTTCAAAGAATTGCTCTGATAACTTATTTTCCTCTAGTGTGACTGCCGCAAAGAATCGTGAATAAGACTTATTTAATCAAACCAAAGTGTATCAGTTTCCAACCGTTTTCCGTAGAATGAGTTTGAATGAGTAGTTTGAGTAATGTTTTACCTTTTTTCAAAAAACATATTCGAATTGGATATCGAAAACGGTTTAATTTTGATCCAACCTTTTCGCCTCCAACGACAAAAATGCTTTGATCACTATGATTAGTTGCTTTCTTATGTATATCAATTTCATATCGCAATCAAACTTTTTCAAACTCAATAGAAAAAATAAAGTGGAGATAACGAAAGGAAAATTTCTTTTAAGGGAAAATGGACAAGACCAATGTTAGAAAGATTTTAAAATAGTTCAGCATTATGGAAATTTTGGGTTATAAGAATTATCAGCTTCCATGCTGAATCACCAAGAGTATTTGGAACAATCAGGCATTTCTTGTAAGTGGCTCCAACAAAGAACTTTTCTTCTTCATATAAAGGTGCTGCAGTCAGTATTTGAGAAGCAGAAGCTTCGAGATCATCTGACAGTGGTTCAAATTGATGAGGTGTCCTCGAATCTTTCCCTTCGGTTTTCATCCCGGATCGTCGCCATAGTCCATGCGACGTCAATTCAAGTACCAAATTAGTTGAATCCCCCATTCCTATACTTCACACCTGTAAAATAAAAGAATCAGTATGGGAAATATCGATGCAAACTTAAAACCATTCATAAAACTAAACGATCCAAACATATCCTGTAATCAGGATCAATTAGATAATGAAGTAGCTCGCTTAACAGAGGAGCTGGAATTACTTTTGCATAAAAAGTATTCGTACTCGTAATACAAAGGATGACACGAGTCTAAAAAATAAGCATACTTTTAGTTGCGAGTCATTTTATAGTTTCGGGAAAGAAAATCTTCAAGGCATATTCTTTCGATAAAAAATTCCGTCTGATTGCAAAGAGGGTAAAAAAATTTCTGATTTGATTTCAATGGTTTATCCGAGTTTAATAGAATACATTCAACAAAGGTGTCGAGATACTATGTAATCCATATGAAGTGAAGAGAATCCTATCATAATCATCATATAATGTTAAGTAACCAACTGTTGCTTAAGAATTTTTGTTTGCATCGTTGGCACCCCAAACCACGGATTTGCAAAATCGTGGTTTCAAGAAAAACACGCTCAAAGGTATTCGACGCTGTAGAAAAATGAGTGTTATGTTGAAAGTTTAGGAATCAATGTGGGTTGATCATGGTAGGGTCACGATTTAGTTCTTTACAATACTCTTAGTTCAATTACAATAAGATATGCAACGATTTAGTTGCTTGGGTTTTATGGCGTTGGGTATTTGGCAGAGCTGCGCCAAACACAAAACAGTCAACTTTAATTAATGGATATACGTACGCACAAGGCTCAACGATATGGATGTAAGGATATTTTTGCTTAGAAATAATATCTTTCCCACTATGCATTTATATTCAACATGGTAGATTTGTATTGAAACCCGCGAGATTACTGCTTAAATTCAAGACGTACAATTCAGATAAACCGTTACAAAAAAATATTAATTTACAACGATTAAGATATAAATTTTGTTTAAGATTGGTTTCATTTGTCGCTCTACTGTCATGTTTTACTGCATGAGGGCTAATTAGACCTTACGATTTATTTGTATGTTCAGTCGATATAAAAATGCCTTTACGGAACATTAGCTGTTAACATGTTTAACAATATCGCATCAAAAACAATAAATCTAAACCACACAAGCATTGTATGTTATACTATACATCCCATGTACAGCGACGGGCTAACAGCTTGGTTACTTGGAGGTGAATCGAAGATCTGAATAATAATAGACTACAGAAAATATTTAAAAGAAAAATATAGTTGCAAACAAAATAAAAAGGTTGATGATCCAACAGATTCAGAAGAGATGCAAACAGAAGGTAGAAAAACACATGCTTGAACTAAAGTTTCACCATACTTTTCTCAAGTCTACTCCATTCAGCTTCCAACCACAATATTGATACAGAAGAATACAATGCAAATGCGTTGAAGTAAAAAGATAAACTGGTCACACAAAGTACGAAGCACTAAACGAGGAATAAAAAGCTAACGAATATACTTGCACGATTAGTCACCTCCCATAAAAATGTCAACTTCATGAAGATGAACCTCCTATTGCACTACGATGCACTCAATCCACCCACTCGTTCGACGAAATTCCACCAGAGGGGGCTTTCGCTTACTGCCACGTGTGTCGTCACTTGTAAACGGGGATTTAAAAAATAGCAAAACTGCCTCCTCGTGCGGAAGCCGATCGAACCTCCACTGACCCCGGTACCGACGACAACGGCGGGGGCAGCGTACGAAGACCCCCCGACGCTGCCGTTTTCCCGGGAGCGGGTTGCCGGACATCCGGAGAAGACAGTTTTGAGTCCCGACTATTTCTTTTGAACGAAAATTCCGAATGGTGCCAGATGTGGAAGCATGACAACATGAGTGACTGATGAAATTGCGAAATTAATTTGATGATTGAATTAAACGCATGCGTTGGTGAATGTAATGAGTGGGTTTCGAACTGGCCACCTTCTGAACGCGAGGCAGAGGCGCTGCCAACTGCGCCGCCGGGACTCGATCGTGCTCTTGCTTCCAATCGTACTCTTGCTTCCAATCGTACTCTTAATACCTATAGAATCAAGTATTTTCTAAAATTCTATTTTATACTAAAATAAAAATACATATATTGCGATGTAAATTAAATTTTTATTCAAATGTGAAAGGTTTAAATAAGTTACTTCAATTATAATAATTAAAAAATATATAGTAAGGTGTTTTCGAGAATTGTAATAATTAAAAAATATAATCAAAATACATAATCAAAGTACAGAATACGAATACTTTTATGTCTGTACTTGAATTGAATAGTTCGCCTTGTTTTTGCGTTTCCTTACATTTACATTGATAAGTACACAATTTTTTTCATTCATAAATATTAAGGAGTTAGCGTCAACTTAGGAAAATTAGTGTCGATTGCCCATATAAGAACCCAGTTACTAGGACACCAAATAAAACACCTACCATAAAAATATTTGAGTTAATCCTAAAGTGGGGCCTGAAATGTAACATATTTTATCATATTCTTTCCTTATGAATGGGGTGGTGGTGTTTTATGGATCTGTCAGCAAGCTCATTACCCTTGATGTCCAGGTGACTTGGTACCCAACAAAACAAATTATCAAAACTCCTTTCCCCAAGTGTACTTAAAATAACACGACAGGGTGGAATTTAGGATTGCAGTACTCCAACTGTTCCAAGTAACTCATACTATCACCATACACACAGAATTTTCTGTGGGAATGAGAAGATATCTGTTGAAGCATATAACAGTTACTGCTTATTTGATTTATTATAGCATTTTCACTAAAGTACGTTTATTTGTTCAACCCCTCACTCGATGGAGCTACAAGTTATTTTGTAAAAAGCATTGATTAAAACTCCCCCCATGCAATTATTCAAACAATTTTCTAATAATAACGCATTCCTAGAATTAAGAAAAAAGTACAAGTCCAAAAGAAAGAGAAAGCAAACATTACATTAATTCAAACATCTCATACAAGTCCTTTTAGCTCAATGGCTAAGGTACATGACTTCGGATCCCATGGTCCCCGGTTTGAATCCAAGAAATTACTTTTAATTCAAAATAATAGGGTTTCTAATTTCCCCGCCAGATGGCAATACCAGTGATTCATTACCATGGCAACACAACTCCAACAAAATGACGCAATTTTTACAATGACGTCGACCAACTCTTCGTTATCTCACCCCTTCTCTTACCAACTTCAATTTCCCCTCACTTATCAAACGGTGGTCATCTTGCTGTCAAGAAACCCCAATACTACTGAGGTCACACCTGAGCTGGCAACCCACTCTCCAAACTTCCACACCACGCCAAAGTGAGGACATTTGAGGCCACGACAGATTTAACGTATACCATCCCCCTTTGTACACGATTAGATTCGAACTCGCCATTATTTATACTGAAAATTCCTCTTATTGACAGAAAATGCTTCACAGAGGTGGAGTGGATCTGAAAACATTTCGTGGAAAATCGTTTATGACTGCGAACTATTTCTTTCATAAAATAATCTAGTTTAAAGTTAAACTGTTAACCTATCTGTGCTACATAAAAGTAATACTTAGTTAAATTTCAAAATAAATTTCATTACAAACTAAAGCTGTGAATACAATGAAATACAAACAAGCACCAACTATTGAACAGAAGAAAAACTATGTAACTGCGACAAACGTTCAACGAGGCACCGACTGATTCAAATTTCAGTCCCCTGACCGTTTCTACCACTAGGTGTCACTGTGGGTGCTACAAATGGGCGATCACATTTGGCATGCAAAATGGCTCCAAGAGGTAGGTTTTAAGAAACGTCGCACTGGAGCAACACAACTGGCTATAGGCAATGGTCCGGGATCAAACCCAATGGGAAAGAACCGAGGACAGCACCACGTAATTTTGAACCAGGTAAGATGACCTCACACCTGAATTGAAACACCACTCTCCAAACTTCCATAATACACCAACGTGAGGACATTTGATTCCACTACAGATTAAACGTGCACCAGCCCCCGTGTACTCGAGTCTTTAGCTGAACTCGCAACCCTCCGGTCGTTAATCTCTTGCCCTTCAACTGGGCTACCGCAGCCCTGTCAAAACGGCGTTCTGCCGAACGTGATCACCCCTCCCTGGTGGGCTGTGTTACATTAAATGAACAGCTTTGGAACAGAAATTGATTAACTACCGGACTTTTACGAGTTCGAACTCGATCCTACCAAAGACCGCCGTGTACCAGGAAGCTGGTTCACGTGAAATCTGTCGTGACGACAAACGGCCTCACGTTGGCGTGGAACGGAACTTATGTGAGAGGGGTGCCACTTCAGGTGTGACCTCGTCATCTGACCGTGGTTTTATGACGAGGTGATGTTTTGATTTCTTTCCCTTCGGGATCGATTCCAGACCGTCATTGAGTCCAGAGCGCTGTGTTGCTCCAGTACGACGTTAATTTAACTACCTACTTACCACCGCTCCCTGGAAAGAGTGCAACACTAGGAGGGGCAAGGAAAGCCCCAGTTGAGCAGATTAGAGTCAGTAGTGCAGAACACAACATCCTATTTTCATGAGAAAACAACCTTTGAGTCGTAACTCGATTATTCCCGAAGCATCAAAGCCCGCGTTTTTTACTTGCAGATTGTTGCCTTTGTTATTATGGTAACGATATAGTTCATATTAATGTTTAATAAACGTGAATGTCTTTGTAAATCTTGGCAATTGGATATATTTATTTAGTCCAATCTCTCCAACCAATTTTGTGGAGAATTTAAAACACTTCCGTTGAAACGGAAACATTCGGCACCCCTGGTTGAGTGGTACGTGCCCAGGGTTCGAAAGCAGATGACCAGGCTCGGATCAACACGCAACGCCCCCTACAGATACCATGTAGGTTTGTTTTATAGAACATTTAAGTGTATATAAGAGGAAAAATTTTATATGAAAATTAACATAGCATGTAAAAGCGATAAAAGATAACTTATTCTCTCTCGATATTAAATTAAAACTACACACTAAAAATTGCTGTTTCTCAATCCCAATGTAATATATACCCAGAAAATTTAGGACATTATATGTAAAACATATTTTTAAATTTCTTAAGATAGTACATCCATCAATTCGAAATTTTTAGCAGAATCATATGGATAACAATGCACCTATACATACAATGAGAAAAGTACATTTCCTAATAATGGTTTCTCTTCATAACAATGTTTCTTTTAATTACTATTGGATGTCATTGTTATATTCCAACAACGGTCTGAAATGAAATTGATTCCTCACATTTGTGATATTTTTGCTGAACTATAAGCACCAAAGATTTTCACAGCGAATTCAAAAGCGAAAAACTGCGAAACCTTTTATAGTTTTTCGTGCCTTCTGCGAATCTGATTGATACAATGGGACGTAAAATCGTCAAGTGGTTGCGAAAGCACCTGTAAGTCATTTGCAATTACCACTTCGAAATATTTTCCAACTTAAGAAATTACTGTTGTAACGTGAACTGCTTGAAACTAATTTCCATATTCAACCTCATGAATTTAGTAACTTAAACTTTGCACTTTTCATTCGATAAAATAAGACAGAATCAATGTTTTTCTATATAATCACTTTATATAAAATTTCCTTTTACATTTATATGATGTATGTTTTTAGAACGGCTAATTAACTTTTCTATACAACTAAAAATTAACTGAAAGTTTGTTCTTATTTATCTCAATCAACAAATTTTTGTTCTTGCTATTTAATTACGAAATTTTTTTTATCTGGAAATTATTTGGTCTTTCAATAATTCCGCGTAGTCATGGCCGAATTGTATATGTGCATCATTTTTATATACCGCTAACTATACATAACCACACTTAGAAATAACCTGACTAACTCGGCAGTATTGGGATCACAGCGCTATTGAAATTAAAGGAATTGCACGAGAAGTAAAAAGGCGAAACTTCAAATGATGACCAAAAAAAGATTGAAAAACCTATGAAAAATCTTCAAAGGTCCTTTAGATGAAACCAAACGTCCAACTTTTCGAGGATAAAAGTGAGCCAGGAGGTAGTCTAAGTATGTCGCTATCGAAGTGTTGCCACCAACTCACTTTTTTAACCAAGCCTTTCCAGGTCGCGTGTACAGGCGGGGAAGAACTAGCGTCATTCACTGATGAGTTCGAAAACAAAGAATTATTTAAGGCTTTTCCAAAGTTTCAACTCGATAACACATATAATAACAGTTTGACTTAATTTTTCATCACTTAATTATCCTGAGTACTGGAAGTGCAGTACCAGGGTACTTGAGCTGCAAAAGATTGTACCCAATGGAGTAACCGACGATATTCTGTTTCAGGTTTCCATCTCGTGGCCAAAGGCTGACGGAGGGAGAAATGTTCTGGATGGTGGCTGACCGGAACTCAAAACTGACACCTGTGACGGAGTCCAGAAGTGGTCACACCTCCGTCCATGAGGTAAGACTTCGTATTTCTGTATACTGTGACCCAATGAAGCAAGTATGCACAAGAATATAGCTTTCACAAAAAAAGAAAACGACTTCATTACTACAAACATGGAACGAAACTTAACCTTGTAAAATGTAATATAAAATCACAACAATTAAGGTTCCAGAATTTCTTTTCATTACTCTTTTTAACGGCAAGTCTTTCATAACTAATTCTCTCATAACTAAACACTTATCTGGTCTTAAAGCATATTTACACCATTCTAAGCCTTGATCTTTCCCAGCTCATTAGCCATTTCAAACTCGTCTTCTTTTTTCTTCGTCCTTTTCCGGTCAACAAGGCTCACGAACACAAGGTGAACAGCCACGAACAGTTCGCGGCGATCCTACTGACTGTCGAAATTCTGACCCGAACATAAAGAAACTGAAGCATACTCTGTTTATGCTGTTAGTTCATTGCTGAGCGTGAAATGTTTTTATATCTATTGTTCGATTTACTAAAATTACATTACAGTAGATAAATTGTCCACATAATGGGACATTCAACAAACAATAAAACAAATCACTGTACAATTATACAGAAGCATTAACTATTCTATATAAACAAAAATATATTAATCACAAACGAAAAGTAATGAAAAAATAAAATGACCAAATACAACCGACATAAAACCTTAGAAAATATCATGCTCTTTTATTTCTGCAGGATAATATAGTGCATTGCACTCAATGTGTCAGTTGTTACCAATCAGAAAAAGAGCTGAGACACCACCAACTTGTGGATCACGGTGTAGACCCCAACAATGGGCCAAGTCTTCATGAATGGTGTGGAAGACTCAACTCAAATCTAGAAGGTCTCGCACCCACACCACGTCGTATGACCAAAATATTCGACGGATTCCATATTTGTGACAACTGCCCAACCTCCAAATGGATGTCGGGATGGTAAGTGACATTTCAGTGCTTCATTTCAAGAGTTATTAGAAATTCAAATCAAGAATAACTCAAATTTCCTTGTTTTAAAAGCAGAATTAACATCAGTCAAAAAGTACTGTCATGCTCTCAGAGGACGATCACCTTACTTAAAAAGAAATTGCGCAGATCAACTTAGCGTATCAGTGATGAAAGGGTTCTTACTCCCTTTCATCACTGATACCGCATTGGAACATCAAGAGAGTTGCTTGGCTTCAATTTGCTCCGGAAAACTTTCTCTGTGCTTGCCAGGATCCGATAGGGCCTTTTGAAAAATGTGATTTTCATTGGTGGCCAGAAATACTTTCCCACCTGTACTAAGTGTGGCTTTTTACCAGCCTCTCCTTCATACATCTTGAATTGCATTGGAGCCATACATCAAGACATTTTTAAAGAGACTTGCAGATTCAATGACTTACTGTTTTTTTACACTGGGATAAGAGAGGAGTTATCCAATGACTATATTACAAAGACACTTATAGGTATTTTAAAATTGACTTATAGGTATTTAAAAAGATTGTTGTATCTTTCCCTTCGAGATTGATCCCGGACCGTTGCCAATAGCTCGCTGTGTTGCTCCAGTGCGACGTTAATTAACTAAATAACTAGAGACATTTCGGTTATTTAAACGCAACGCTCCGGTTTTTTTTAAATTGTAGCGGGCGTTGAAAAATGGATAACCTACAATAATGTGGAACAAGAGATTGTGGGACAAGAGTAACACAACGTGCTGTTGGCGACGGTCCAGGATCAATCCCGATGGGAAAGATCCAAGGACAATGCCTAGCAATTTTGAACCAGTCAGATAAGGACAACACCTGAGGTGGCACTCCACTCTCCAAACTTCCACACCAAGCCAAAGTGAGGACATATCAGCAATAAGAATTCCAATTCAAATTAATTTTGCTGTAGGTATTTGCTTCAATATGTAATTATATATCTATCTTTTCAGTGCTATACTTAAGAGCTGCTGCGGATCATCAAAGCAGAGCAATACCATCGATTTGGACGGAATCCACTTTTTGGTAATACATATTTTTACTATAATTCGTCATTTAAATTACCTGCTTAAAATGTCGGTAGGTACTTTAAGTCTCGCTGGAGCAACACATGTGGCTTTTCACCTACCCAAATGAGAACAAATTTCAGTTAAAATAAAATTCCTACGACTTTATACTTGGACAAGATAGTAGCAAAAATTCGAAATGCTTTCATATTTAAAGTACAAGTTAGCAGGATAGACAGCTATCATCAAGATGTTACCACGTTAATTATCGTATAATGAAGCGATTTTCAAACTTTTTCATCTCATGTTGAATCAACGTCGCTCCGGTTGCTTGGTTGGTTTTATAGTTTTATGGCGCAAGGGCCATATCTGGCCATGCTGCAACGTCGCTCTGTAGCAATAGAACGTGTTATCTAAGATTCTACGGAACACTAAAACATTACATTTTTGCAGATCTGGCAAATAGATATAAATTGGATTGATGTACAAAAAATAATGATATAATTTTGAACACTTATTACACCAACAAGTGGCCTTTTTAAGTCCGTTTGAAACATCTATTTGCGCTTCTTGTAGTAAAATATTTTTCAAAATTATTTAAACAGGTATTACTTGAAATTATTTGAACACGCTTGCTGAAATTTCAAAACTAAATCGCTGCATTAAAATGAAAATATTACATAATTTAAGCCCTTTCATCATATTTAAGGCACACCGGTTGAAAATAGCTAGTGAAAGGTATTCTTAAACCTCCAAGTGGCTTTGACGAGATGTCTTGTCCAAGATCTCAACAATTTGCTAATGACGAGATATCTCGTTGAGACATAACTGCCCGATTACTCAGAGGAGGATGAAGATCCAAGTAGGAAAAACAAATTGTCCTTTACCTTGAACTGGTGACAATTTGAAACAGGTTTTTAAAGAGGCTGGCCACTACAGGGCAGTTTTCGATGCGAAATAAACCATCAGGAGTATTAAATTACATCTATTATATTGAAGATATTAGATAAAGATAGATTATTCAGTGTATTTCACCTCTAATTGTAAGTAGAGGGTATTGAAAAGATGACATCACAATCGCAACTTCGATAAAAAATCAATGCAGTAGTAAAAACTGATTGGAAGGGGATTGAAAACCGTTTCGATGTTCTCACGTGATTTGAACGTGCTTTGTTGCAGGAGGACATGATCCATTGCCAAAAGTGCGAGATGTCTTGCCGGACACTAAAGGGAATACGACGACACATGCTCATGAGCCATGGTGTAGACCGCAATTTCGGGCCCCGAGTTCTGGATGGGCATGGAAGGACGTATACATATCTAGCGGGTCCTTTGCCTACGTCCCTGGAGTTATACCGCACGTACGACGCCTTGTCGTTTTTCATGTAGTAAGTGAATAATATTATCAATAGAATTTCTGGAAAATGTGTTATTTTTAATGCAAACTGCTAAATCATGAAGTGTAAATGATTAATATTTTTTCAGCATGGCAGAGGGATCGGAATCGGAATGAGCCAGGTGTGCCAACGAGAGTGGGAGGACGGTGGGAACGGAAGTTCTGGAGAGATCATGAATGTAAGTATCTTCTGGCTCCTTTTAATATCGACAGTTAGTCTTGTAACACTTTACTCACAGCTCTTTAATTCAAAGTTGTTTTTCAAATAAATAGAAGGGAATTTCTCCTTTTGCTTATTTAAAACTCACTTCGTGTCAGAAGTTGAGTTACATCATATGATCTCGATGGGAAGCGAACGAAATAATAGCGAACGAAATACCGATTAGTCAGCATTCACGCAGAGTGCCTTTCGCAGAGCTAAAGATTGACGAGCAGATACAAGAATGTTGGAGAAGGGTTTTCAAGAACATTGAGAAATTCTTTAAAATGCAAAGCATTTAATTAAAAATTAAGGACAGTGGAGTTCCAAACATATTTAAAACACATTGAAGGGATGGCCGTCTGATTCAATCATCGTCGTCCGAAATCGTTCTCATAGTGTTCTTGCAGTCATTTTTCTTTTTCAACGGAAGTCGCAAATGTTCCCCTTCTAGAATGTCCTGATAACTCACTTTACCGGAAGTCGCTGGTGTTCGCCTTTGATGAGTCAGAAGTGAGATGAGTCACGATATCAAAAACGAATATAAACAATGCCGAATCAACCTCTAATTTTTCCGATTCGTTTATATGTTCTTGTTTTTTGCTTTGAAGCTATAAAATACTCGGAAAAGCACACTGTTTAAATGAAATTCTTCAAGCGTCTGATGAAAGAAGGCAATGTGGAATCTGGAAGATGGAAAGCAGCTCAGAAAAAAAAATCTTAGCGAATGAGGAAATAACTTTAGATGATAAAATATACTGAATCGATTTTGATTAAGTAAATGGGAGGCAATTGAAGCGGAATTCGAGACGCTGATTGTGGTAACAGCTCTGAGAATGAAATCTTTTACCACGCACACTATTGAAAATAGGAATTAACACAAATGAGTATACGAAATGCTGTTTTTATATTTTCTGACTGATTGCATTCGATTCGCAGTATCAAATCGCTTATCGATGGTTGTATCGATTATAAACGGATTTAAATTTGTTTAGAAAAGTGACATCAATTGATAGAGAAGAAATTTGAGCGAAGATGATATAAGGCGAGCATGTGTTAAATTTAGTACAAGTAATTTCAGAATTTAAATTTTACTACATGCATGCAACTGCTACTTTCGTAATTATATTTATTAAATACGAGCAATTTTGATATAAGTAAATGTATGTTTTATCTATGCTCGCGTGTGCAAACTGTAATCATGATATGGAAAATGGTTAGTAGGGAGTTAATAAATGTCGCACTAAAGCCACACAACGGGCTATTGGCAGTAAGGGATCCATTCCGAAGGGAAAGATCGAGGACAACACCACGTTTGGTCATTTCAGGTCACGACATATTAAATGTGCACCAACCACCGTGAACACGTATAGAGCAGTATTAACAATTAATCACAAACAAAATAACAGAAAAAGAAAAATCATGACCGATGCATACAATTTCAGAGAATATTGTTATAAATTTTCAGTTTTCCAACGTTAAAGATATGAAAGGTACTGCATCGTTTAATGAGTTTCAGTTCTAAGCAAACAATATAGTTGGACCTGCACAGTAAATATAAAGCGGTATTGAACAAATATTATTGCGGAGCCTTGAAAAATCTAGATATTTAACTATCCTGATCTAGAAGAAGTATCTAGTCATTAGAAAAACTGACCAGACATAGATGGATGAGATATCTAATCTTTAGAAGAAAAACTGACTAGGTTTTGATCTCGTCATCCTCAAAATTTCTGCAATATCTTGATGACAAGATATCTTGTCATTAACAAACTTTAAAATTTGCTAATGACAAGTTGAGTCGGGCCAGAGTTCTCATTCTTTTACATTCAATAAATTCATGGACCGAATTCTAAGGAACCTTGTTTTGTTAACGACAAGCTCTTTTTTCAAAGGCTGAAAATTGATAAAAAAATTTAGGAAATTAAATTTGAATAGAAAAATATGTAAGCGAGTATAATTATGTGAATACAAATTTTAAAATATAAAGCAATATGAAATAATAAAGAAATATAAAATGTACGAATCAAAAAGTTTTAGATTCGAGGCAAATTGTGTAAGAAATAAAGTCAGGGTAAAATTCAAGGACTAAACGAAATTTTGTATTTTGAAGTACTTTTTAAGGACTTTCAAGGATGGAGAGAGAAACTCTACCGAAGGAATGAATAATTAAAAAATGTTTTAGATTCGGTGATGTAACTAATGCACATTTGTGTTCTCTTCCAGGGAAGCCAAGAGCTGGACATCTACCATCTGTTGATGACGTCAGACATTCTGGACCAGAAGAGCTCTGCGTGTGCCCCCTTGTGTTCGCCCACCCTCCTTTCTGTAAATATGACAAAATTCCTGCGGGCGCGAGGGGAGCATTCATGGAGTTTCAGAAGGCCAGATGTCTGCACGGAGTCTCCTTGTCCAGCTGGTTCAATTGGGGTGCCGTTAGGCTGAAGAACATAGAATGTTTATTGAAGATCTAATAAAAACATTCTACTACCCCAAACCGACTCTCGTCTTATATCATATTCAATCGACATTCCAATCACATTTGGATAAAAAAATGAGCGTGCTAGTCCAGTTGGAAGAGCAACGGATAAGCAACCGGTGGGTTGCGAGTTCGAAACTCGGTCCAACCTAAGACCGTCGTGTACAAGGGGGTCGGTGTAGGTTTAATTTATCGTGGCCTCAAATGTCCTCAAGTTAGCGTGGCGTGGAGGTTTGAAGAGTGGGGTAGCAGTTTAGGTGTTGATCTCGTCATCTAACAGTGGTGCAAAGTGACGATTTGTTCTTATATATCTTTCCATTAGGGATTTATTCCGGACCATCGAAAATAGCCCGTTGTGTTGCTCCAGTGCGACATTAATTAACTACCTACCAAAGAATGGATGTAGATTACCATTGTGGAGATGGCGAGCCACCACTGAAATTGTTGGTTTCTGGTTTTCTGAATATTTACAATGAAAATAAAAAAATGAATGAAATAGGTTTTTTACGTTCTTGAATTCTTTAAACATTATTTTTATTTATTAAAAAATTGGAAAATTTAGGGCTAAAGATGACGTTTACGAAAAACATTTTAACTAAAAACATGAGTACATTTTCCTTAACATTTGTATAAAGTCTCCTAAATTTATAAAATAGATCCTGAAATCAAGGATGTTCAAAATTATTTTCCATTCATGAGCTATTGGGAATAATGTAGGAGAAAACACGAATTTGTGAAATTTTTCCTTTCGCGACAGTACTGAAATCTCTAAGAGGTTTTCTAAAAAGTTTAAAGTTTTATAAAATCGTATTCCTAATTCAGGCCTACCAAAATAAATATAAAAATCAGTTCAGCAAATTTCATTCAAAAAGTATAGTACACTTTTAGTTATCCCGTTTAACCTGCAAAATCAGAGAAAAATGCATGTAGCGATTTAAAAACAGTTATAACAAGATTGATTGCAATTGCTATATCCCTTTCTATTCACTATACTCACAAATTAAAAACAGTTTTGTACAGAATAAAAGTCTAGATATAAATATGGAATAAAAAGGAATAGGAAATTTTAGTCAAATATCGACTATTCAACGTAGTCAGTCATGGTTGGATGTTGGGGTTTTATGGCGCAAGGTCCAAAAGCGGACAAGCCCCGTCAAACAGAACATAATCGAACAAAAGCACAAAAGATTTAAAAATGAAGTCTCAGACTTAGATAAAATAGGTAGGTTTGAAACATGTAAAATGGTGTAGATGAGAATGAAAATATTTAAATAATCAGATAATAAAAGAAAGACCATTATCGCTTTTGGCATAACTAATGAGATCGGTTAATTCAATTTACATATGTATAAAATAAAAAAGGCATAAAACTTTGCAAGTGAAATTTTAAAGGATTCATTATAAAATTAGATAAAATAGATTTATGAAACCTGTTGAAGTAGGAAAAAATGAGATGAGATTTAAAAAAGCAGTTGAACGTAAAAATGCGAAAAGGTTTGAATGGGGGTTTTCCCCAATCAAACCTTGTATTTTCAAAATTATAATTTAAAAAAACGACGCTGATCAAAAACAGGACAAACAATTAAAATATGACAAACAGAAAAAGGAGTATAGCTTGAATTTCACTTGGGAGCACTCACTTCTAGTAATAATTGACGATGGGTGAATCGTGTTTGTCCAATGCGAAGGCGGGTCAGTTTGACATCCGTCCTTAGCACTGGAGGCACTGGCCACTGATGAATGATGGGTTTTATACAGTGCAATATGTTAAAGACCTGCAGGTTCCACGACTATTGGCACAAGGAGTCGACGAACCCCTTTGCAGATATCTTGATATTACTAAGAGGAATGACTTGATGCATTGGATCGGAGGCTGCCTTCGCAGCACTGCCAGCAATCTCGTTACCCTTGATGGGCACGTGACTTGGAACCTAACCAAGGAGTATATTTAAACCCTTGCTCTGCAAGATACGCAAGATCTTAAAAATATCTGACAGGATGACAAGTGATGGTTTATTGCTCCAGCTGTTGTAATACACTCATGCTGTCAGTGTAAATGCAGTACTTACTAGGCTATAAAAGGCTTTCTTACGTATCGCAAAAATACAAGTTTGCCGGTCTCTGTAAAAAAATTCTCCCAAAATACTATCGGAATCGTAACTAACGTGGAACACATCCTCGAATAATCTGCAAAATATCAGCTATGTTTGAGAACCTAAAGAGCCGAAGTAAAATATGACAAATTTGAAAATTCAAACGTATCGCAACAAGTATAACAAGTTTTCCGATCAATATAAGCTATACCTAAAATCAAATTATCCCAATCCAAAAGATTTGCGAAATCATAAATAACGAGGAACACATCTCCGAATAATGTGCAAAATATCAGCCATGAACAACGTAAACACCAAACAAAATTCGAAGGATTCTTCTGGTAAAGCGGAGACGAATTCGACAAAAAAACGAAAGCGCGGTGGTAGAATAATAACGTTGACTCTTCGCTCTTCCCTTTTCGAATTTCAAGACGAATCGTTCGAAAATTTCGGTAGTTGAAGAAACCATTATTAGGAAATGTACTTTTCCCATTGTATGTTTAGGTGCATTGTTATCCATGATTCTGTAAAAATTTCGAATTGATGGGGATGCAGTCAGTACCTTAAGAAAATTAAAAAATTTTTGGTACATATAATGTCCTAACATCTCTGGATTTAGTTTATATTGGGATTGAGAAACAGCAAATTTTAGTGTAGTTTTAATTTAATATCGCACGAGAGAGAATAAGTTGTCTTTAATCTCTTTTAACCATGTTTGTTAATTTTTATGACATTTTTTCTCTTATATATACCTTTATTTCCTACGAAACAAAAAAGTAAAGGGTGTCTGTGTGGTTCGTTGCGTGTTGATTCGATCCTGGTCATCTGCTTTCGAACACTGGACACGTATCTATCAACCAAGTGGGCCGAATGTTTCCGTTTCAACGGAAGTGTTTTAATATCTACATAAAATTGCTTGTTTGTGGAATTTACTTCGCAAGTGCCATATTTCGCCATGATTTCCAGGAACAATACATACAATATCAATTAATAGACACACAATAAATCGTTTACTGACACAGAAGACAAAATTGGTTGGAAAATTGGACACAGTAAATAAATGTATCCAATTTCCAAGATTTTCAGAAATTGACGTTTATTAAACATTAATATGTACTATATCGTTACCACCATGCCAAAGGCACCAATCTGCAAGTACTAAAACGGGCGCTTTGATACTTCGGGAAAAATCGAGCTACGACTGAAAGGTAGTTTTCTCATGAAAATCGGATGTGTTGTACAGCACTAATGAAACAGATATGCCCTCTGGGGGCTTTCCTTGCCCCACGTGTTGCAAACTTTCCAGGGAGCTCTGGTGGGTAGGTAGGTTGGTTAAATTAAAGTCGTACTAGAGCAATAGAACGGGCTATTGGTGGCGGTCTGGAATCAATCCCGAAGGGAAACATCCCAGAACATCACATCATAGACACACACCTCTCCGACTCAACAGAAGGTGTAGCCATAGTAGGAGAGATGACGAGAAAGTCTTCCAAGCACAAAATGGCCCAACAGTTAGCCCACCCCGCTACACAAGGGAAGCATCGCTTCATCCAGTGTGTGCGCGTGCAGCATTTATTGAGAATTATAGAAAGTTACACATAATACTTCAATATAGTGAATTGCATTAAGTAAGGTATTACAAGCATGGGGTCCATAAAATGGGACAGTAGATGTCCGACAAACAGTAATACTATAAGAAAAATTTTGAGATAATTTAAAGAATAGACGGAATTTTTGTACCAAAGCCGTACAAGGGAACGGTGATCACGTTCAGCAGAAGGCCGTTTCGATAGGGCTGCAGTAGCCCAGTTGGAAGAGCAACAGATTAACAACGGGATTGTTGCAAGTTCAGCTAAAGGCTCGGGTACACGGTAGATGGTTCACGTACAATCTGTCGTGGGCTCAATTGTCCTTATGTTGGCGTGGTGTGGAAGTTTGGTGAGTGGAGTGCCAATTCAGATGTGACGTCATCATCTTACCTGACTCAAAATTACGTAGTGATGTCCTCGGATCTTTCCCTTTGGGTTTGATCCCGGACCATTGCCAATAGCCCGGTGTGTTGCTCCAGTGCGACGTTTATTTAATAACTACCTGCTCGGCGCCATTTTGCATGCCAAATGTGGTCGCCCATTTATAGCGCCCACAATGACCTCTAGTGGTAGAGCAGAAAGGTTCAGGTGATTGAAATTTGAATCATTTGTTGCCTCGTGGAACCTTTGTCACATTTACGTAGCTTTTCTTCTGTTCAACAGGTTGGTGCTTGTTTTTATTTCATTGAATTGACATATTTAGTTTGTAATAAAATTTATTCTGAGATTTAACTAGGTTTTACTTTTATGTAGCACAGATAGGTTAACAGTAAGATTTCCAAATTAGATTTAGGTATTGAATTATTTAATAAGCAAATGCGTAAACTTAAGTAAAATCAGAATCAAAAATAAATATCTAAAGTTCCTTTTCTTATATGAATTCTCCCTTGGAAAATGGCAGATATCTGTTGCATGCACTTTTGATTTCAATTCAGCATGTTCATTCCTAAACTATCTTAATACGTTCTATTTTACGATATTCTCCGTAGCTCTACACTTGTACTGAATTCTATCAGCATGTTCTGAAAAGTGGCCAAGTGTCGTATTGTTTATTTTTCATTTGGTAACTTTAAAATTCGTTTCGGCATAACCAAAGTTGACTTTTGCGCCATTTAAATTTCTATCTACCAAATTGTGCATCGGAGTATCCATTTATTGGCTTTCGTTTTTGTAAAAGCCAAGACAGATATGAGGCATTTTTTTTTGTCTTTTTATTTTTATCTGTCCCCTAATTTATGTTTTAGTTCCCACTTCAACGGATTAGAAACCTGAGGGTTGTACATGGAGATCATTGTGTACATGGGGGCTGGTGCACGTTCGATCGGTCGTGAACTCCAATGTCCTCAATTGTGCGTGGTGTGGAAATTTGGAATATGAGGCCAGTTCTGGCGTTCTCGTCATCTGGCCGTGATTCTAAATTTCGAGGTGTTCTGGGATCTTTCCTTTCGAGATTGATCCCGTACCCGTTGACCGTTTTATTGCTCCAGTGTGACGTTAATTAACTACCTACCCTCCAGTTGAAAAGAATTTATAATTGTAAATATTTTTTATTATGTATGCGATTTTTAAATATTTTCTCAAATACATTTAACAGTCGATCAGCTCATGTCATTTTACAAACACATCGCCTGCATTTGAAAGATTCTCAGAAACTGAAATCAACTTTCAAAAGTACATATTTATCTGCAGTTTTATGCTTTCGATTGAAAACTTAAATTTCACCTTTGTGTTGTTGGCAGGTATGTGTTTTAATTTTACTGTTGATTTGGTTGCTTTTTTCTATTTTTGTAATACGCTGTTAATCTGAACCTCTACGTTCATTCGTTATTCCTATATTTACATTTTATCTGTTTTATTAGACTTTGATCTTGCGTTTGGCGGAGTTTGCTGTTTGTGGACCTAGTGCCATTAAACTCAATAAACCAACGAAACTGAATATGTATTGAATATGTTACGTGGAGTTGAAAATGTTCCCTTTTTATTTGTTCGAATTAAGGTTTTCGGAATGTTTTTCTTGAGTGTTCTCACGTGAATTTCTTGAGTACCGAATGAAGTGGATGATTTACATTCCTAGAAACTCTTTTTTCGAACTTACTCCTAACGTTTCAATCATGATTTATGTATAGATTATTATTTTGCAGCATAAGTATCCATGTTTCGCGTAAACAAAACTTTCTTCGATTCTTATATCATATTTTGTACTGAAAGATGCTTTCTATTAAAGATGAAAATATATTTGCTTTGGTAGATATTTTTGAAATACGATAGTTTGTCTGAAAACTAAAATCTTCGGGTTTGATCCCGGATCGTCACCAATACCCATTGTTGCTCCAGTGTGATGTTAATTAAATACTTCCCTACGTAAGTTAAAATAAAAATTAACCAGTCTTAAAAATAAGATTTATTTCTTTACATTAATTTTAATTCTGAAATGGCAAGAAAGTTCACTTTTGTCTCGAAATTAAGAATTTTCACTAGATATGACATTATTTGTATCTAAAAATTTTAATAGAATTTACATTGGGATGTGTGTTCAAATGCTTTTTTGTTCACCATCAAATTTAAAGGCATCGATTTATTAATTTCACTTAATTGATTTTCAGCAAAATTTCTCTCGTACTGCATTCAAATGTTTGAATTCAGCCCTTATGTGCTCTGCACGTCCATCAGCTCGAAAAAAGCTCGAAACTGTGCATCACACCGCACTCTGAGGATCTGTTCCGGTGCTTTTCGCACTTCACCTGTATAGAGCCTCTACGTGGTATGACACGAGTCACCATTGACTTCCAGTCGTCTCCTCTTGTCACTCAGGTTATACTACTGCATCTTGTCACACCACTCATCCACTGCATGATTCACTCCTGAACACATCCTCTGATCGCCTTTTTAATTATCGCCCGTCAGTCATCCCAACTTTTAATTTACTTGTTCGGAATGTTCTCACTCATACATCTTTGAATGCCACAGCCGTTTCTGAACTCACATTTTTTTCCCATTCTCACCTTGGAATCATCCAAAAGTTTCATACTTGCACCCGTTCCATGGATTTGAGAAAACGAGTACCAGTGCTACTATCTACCGTCAGCTCTTTGCTTCACATCGGCACGATTGCAGAAATTACACAGGTCTACGCAGATGGCTCGAAGTCCACACATGTGGCACTGCCTTTGTGTGTGGATTGACCACTATGAGCTACTCCCTGTCCTGTGTTTCTTCTGTTTTTTACGTCCGAATTCTTTGCTGTATATGAAGCATTGGAGCATATTTCTCACCGCAGAAACGACACATTTGTAATCTCTACTGACTCAAAAAGCGTCCTGGAGTGCTTAACATCAGATTCCCACAACATCCTCTAGCTCTTTCTGTATTAAACATCCATCGCCAGCTCACCCGTCGTGGCTTCGATGTCTCCTTTTGTTGGATACCTAGCCACGTCGGGATTGCAGGCTGATGATGCAGCATAGAATGCTGTGACACTTTTGAGCCCTAATGTTCCATACAATGACAAGCTGTCCGAGACATTGTATGGAACGATTGGAACACACAACATCTTAGCAAGCTCCATGGCATTCACTCATCACTTTCATTATGGCTATCATTAACCATCCGACATTCCAATGTGATTTTAACTCGCCTACGTATCGGGCACATGCTTTGCACAGAGGCACCTTTTCTTAAGAGAAGGGCCCCCTTTGTGACGTGTGGTTCCGATTACAATTCATGATATTTTAATTGACTAAAAATTTTAATCATCACCGTCATAAATATATTAATAGACATATTTTAACATTACAAGATTTGATTGGGGAAAATCCCCAATCAAATCTCTTCTCATTTTAAAAGACATTGACTTTTTATAAACTTCATTTGATATTTACAATTCGCAACTATTTCATAATCATACATTTTATACTATACACCTTGATGGTCAACATGCTTTATAATATCCATTCATATCATCTATGATTTTATACATTTTATAGTAATTATGGCAAACTTTAATCGTATACTTAACATATCATTGATTAAATTTAATTTCTCCTCCACGTAATACGATTTTATACTCTTTTCATTAATATACTTTTTATTGCTAGTTTGGGTCGATTTTCTGAAATTGGATATGCATATTGTTTTCATATTCCATCTTGTTTGGCCCAGCTTGTCCAATACTGTACTTTGTGAAGGGGCTGATCCAATGGCTGACTGGGGCTTTCTCCAACCGGCCCCGCCGCGGTCTTTGATGACACAAATCTAGGAAGCTGCGACAACCCATGGCGTACATTTTTGAGCATCTGCATTAGAAATATATTATTTACAGAAACAATTATATTTACAGAAAATGGTCTGAAGTAGTATATTTTTCAAAAAAAATTTGTATGAGGAATAAACTTAGCCAGAAGGGAAAAAGTTATTTAAGTATCTATAAAATGGGATAAAATGTGAAACATTAAGCAAAGAGCTTTTATTTTTACACGATCCACTAGATAAGGATTCACATTTTGTAGTTTTTTTTACCATAAGCCAATTACATGCATTTGCACTTCAAGAATCAATAGAATATTCGAATATTACGTCTTTGAGAAATGTAGTTTTAAGGCCGGCCGAAAATTAAAAAAAATCACGGACAAATATCGAAGCTTCGAACATAATTCAGGTATTTTTTAAACTTTTCATCTAAAAGAATTGCTTATCGGCCAAATGCTTCATTTAAACGTAATACTTCTGATGCTATTGTCATGAACCTCATTTTAACGCTTTCGAACTGCGTTGAGAGAATGGCGGCATTTCAGAAACTTAAAACAGTTGCTACGAAATAAGGTCAAGTGTTTCTCATTGATATTAAATTATAAAGCTTCTTTAATCCGTCAAGAACAGAAACATTTGCTACAAAAAATTCTTAAAAGCATGCTATTTGAAACATCTAAACGGCCCATCGGGCGGATTTATAGATTGAAAGGTTCCTGGTTGGAATCTGGGGTTAGATGTTTGTCCGTCTGGAGAGAATGTATGGCCTTACCGTTTCAAAGAAATATTACATTCAAAAATATGAATATATCGGTATATGAATAACTGTATATAAGGAATTAGCAAGATATATCGATCCTATATATTAGTGAGAGTCCATCTGTGGTCAGGAATCAGATAACATTAAGAAATTTCGCAAGTTTTTAAAAAATAATTTAAAATGTGTAGTTATAATATAAAATGTGTATAACTAGCATAAACATTTAAATTCATGTGCTTTGAACATTCACATTTGATATTAAACTAATCGAGTAAAAAAGTCTGCAAGCTTAAAAAAATTGAAATCTGAGTAACCTTTAGGAATGGGTAAAAGCGAAGGTTGTACTTATCGTAATGGACTTCCACTCCTTGTGCTCAGAGATGCTCGATAGAAAGGCCGTGATTGGCCACTATTACTATGAAACGTCGCTTGTAACTTTTCTTCCAGACGATGAGATTCCATATCCACATTCTTGTTGGTGAACTCAATCGGGAGAACTCGCACTCAAAATCTAGCATGCTCCACTGTCAAATTCCGACTGATGCTTCTTAAAGCAAAGTATCCAAGTTATCTGGGAAAGTAAACCATGGTTAAATACGTAATACAACTTTCAATATATTCCGCTAAATATTAAAAATTTTAGAATAAAATTATCTGAACTTTTCTAAAGTGGATGTGCTTTAAATTGAAATAAAGCTGATGAATTAAAAAAGAAATCGAAAAACCAGATTTCTCACTTTTAAATTTCATATATTTCAGTTTAGTTTTCATAAGCTCTGAACTTTTGCCTTGAAACTTTGAAGTACATTTTTCGAATATCTAATTCATAAAGCAAATAGTTGTACCCACAATGTCGCATCAATTTGTGCACTACAGTTGAACGTTATCTGAGCTGAATCTGCTCAAATCGAAAATACTAATCTCGTTTTATATTACAACTCTGAGGCACACTTTATTTAAAACTTTCATGAATCTAAAAGATTAACAAGCACATCTAAAATTACAACACATTTTAAAATTATTTAGTCCGTCCTCTAGAGATTAGGGTTAGACAGAAATACTAACTAAAAGTTTTGCTAAATGCCTTCCGAAATAGGATTTAATTTCTAGCATATTTGCTACAAGAGAGCTAATTAGACCTGGACCGACCACTTAAATCATGCAATTTTTGTATAAAAATGTATATGGTTTAATCTACCACACTAAAGGCATTTGCTTTGAAACGAACATATATATTTTTTACCACTACAATAACCTTTACTTTAGCGGTTATTAAAAGCGTCTAGAAAATAAGATCACTATATGAAATAGAATTCACTGATACAAACATCGAAGAGATTAAAAATACTCCCATTTAAATATCCAACTAGTTTTAGTATTGACTACTGCTCGACTATTTTATATTCAGAGTTTACTTACATATGTTCAAAGCCGTACATATGTCCTGACATTTCCGACAATCTTTCGAATAACTGTTGGATTCTTAGGAGTGGGGCCCCATACATTAAATGCGAATCGAGAAAATTATTTACCAATATAATTCCAGATCGTTTAACATACAACTTGCATAAACTTTTCAAACTCGTTTTGCAGATCAAATGAGCCTAAATGTAAATACGAGAAGATAAATTGATCTGAATCTAATTTCGTTCCGAAAATTATTTACCAGAAATTGAAAACTTCGTCCGGCCGATAAGTATTTTATTCTCAATTATCAGTTCTGAACACAACTAAAGTAGTTTATGCATTTTAGAATAAAAAGTGACCATTACAGCAATTAATGTTCCACTGAAACCGAAGTACTTTGCAACGATATTGTGAATTCCATTAAAACATTGTGAGCCACGGAAACATAATTAAATACTTTATAAACACTAGGAATGCTATTTAATTAGATTTTCATATTCAATTGTCCAGACCATTCGTACTGTGGTTCATTCTTACGACATGAATACGATAATCATTAGACATTCCCTAGTAAAATTACAACAAAAAAATAAATATAATAAAGAAATATATAATACTTTAGACTATGCTAAAATAGTTCTTTTATCTGTACTACATTTAATTTCATGAAAAATATTTTAATGACAGTAATCTACCAAATTAATAACACTTACTAATATAACCATTCATTATGTAAATATTCTAATCTACAGCAATTAATCGATATTTTCTTTTTCGAAATGTTCTTAATCCTATTCGAATTTACAATTATTCTCACAAAAACGTATTTCACCAAGCAGGATGCAATTGTCTACTCTCAATAAAAGACCATAAAATTACCGTTTCTTAGTATTCAACCGAAAGCTGTCTTACCTAACGATTCCAAACGACTCCTGGAAAGAATGCTCAGTCTTCAAGTAGGAATACATCCATGGATAATGCACAAAGCACCATTGCTGAAAAATTTAATTTAAAGTCTGACATCTTCCAGAACTCTAGAGGAATGAACTAGCTTGCTACTCTTAAACCGACCCATTAAATTTGTTCAGAAATGGACGTATGAATAATCCCCACTGTACACCGGGGTGTATCTCAAGACAGTGGAAAGTTCAAAATGAATTGCGTATTTTTTCTGACACCCCAACGCTTAACTGAGAACTTCACGGATCATCTTCTCCCTTCCGGCATCTTGAAGAAAGCGAAACCGTCCGTCAGAGCCCGAAACCGTATTCGAACCTTACAAGTTAAGCTTTGTCTTCTCATTGGTTGTTCGTCATCTGACCGTGGTTCAAAATTACGTGGTGTTGTCCTCGGATCTTTCCCTTTGGGATTGATCCCGGACCGTCACCAATAGCCCATTGTGTTGCTCCAGTGTGACGTTAATTGAAATACCCCCACCCCCCTCATTGGTTGCCTACGGAAAATGCTCGTGAAGATCCCTAGATAGGTGGTGTAGGTGTTTCAATTAACGTCACACTGGAGCAACAGAACGGGCTATTGACTACTGTACAGGATCAAACCCGAATGGAAAGATACGAGGACACAACGTAATTTTGAAATAAGGTCAAATGACGGGGTCACACATGAGCTGGCACCCCACTCTCGAAACTTCCACACCACGCCAACGTGAGGACATTGGAGGCCACGACATATTTTAAAGTGCACCAGCACCTTTGTACATGACGGTCTTTGGTAGGATTCGAACTCGCAACCCTCCGGTTGCTAATTTATTACTCTTACAACCGGACTATAGTGGTCCAGCAATGAAGGAACACGGTGGGCTTTTTGAGATGGTCCGGGATCAATCCCGAAGATACGAGGTCAACACCTCATCAGTTGGAACCACCATTAGATAATGAGGTTAATATCTTTTGGATTTACTTGTTCCTGTAAAAGCTTTAATCTTCCTCAGCCACGGGACCCCAGGTCATCTAATTTTTAGGTCTTTGGAATATATAGAGCTCACCAGCATTCGGTCAACTGGCCTGCATCCTATTTTTAATCTTTTACCCAATAAGTAATGTTTGTAAATAAATTTTTAAACAAGTGACCAAATATAAATAGTTTTATGTAAATAGCGTTTGGCGTGGTTTGGAAGTTTGGAGAGTGGGGTGCCAGCTCAGTCGGTGATCTCGTCATCCGGCCGTGGTACGAAATTAGTAAATATCTTGGATCGTCGCCTTCGGAATATATCCCGGACTGTCACCAATTGACCGTTGCCTTGCTCCAGTGCGACGTTAATTAAAATACCTACATCAGAAATAAGTATAATTTTGGTTGTTTAATAATTTTTCGTGATGCTAAATGTGAATTGAGGTGATTTTCTGCTTCAAAATGAATCTTCTTATTCCGTCTGGATTATTTACACTGGAAATCTTTATTCATTTCGCAGACCAGGGTGCTCGACTGTTTTGAACATTTATACAAAGTCTTGAACGTGTTGTTCACTGAAGTACCAATAGTTGCACTGAATAGTTGCCCCCTCTTCATTTTTAAACACGGTCAGATGACCTGAGCTGGCACCCCACTCTTCAAACTTCCACACCACGCCAACGTGAGGACATTTCAGGCCTCTATAGATTTAACGTGCGCCAGCCTCCTTTGTACAGGACAGTCTTTGGCTGGATTCGCACTAGCAAGTCACCTGTTGCCAATCCTTTACTCTTCCAACCGGGCGACCGCAGCCCTGGTGTTGTCCTTGATTCTTTCCCTTTGGTATTGATCATGGACCGTCACCAATGACTCGCTGTGTTGCTCTAGTGTGACGTTAATTAAAATACCTACCTGCGTATAAAATGTTATGAAAATATTTTAAAATGGAAAAGATATCAACAGAATCAGGAGTACGTTTACGATTCATAAATACTTTGTCCCTAGAAAACGTGGAAACACTTTACACTCGCATGATCATTTGCGAAATCGTGTATTGGATTTATTTGATTCTATAGCGCTATATTTAGTCAAGCTAGATCAAGAAGCTCTACAGGAAATGTCAAGCATACAACTCGAACGTTGCTGGTGCGGTGTGCAAACCCACTGAGCCACGGCGCCCCCCACCCAATTCAGTTTAGAATAAAATCTTGACACAAATGACTTTTTAACTGAAATCCTAAAGATACAGGAGACGCGGTAGGCTGGATGGAAGAGTAACGGACTAACAGGAGGGTTGTGAGTTCGAATCCAACCAAAGACCGTCGTGTATAAAGGGGGCTGGTGCACGTTAAATCTGTTGGGACCTCAAATGTCCTCAAGTTGGCGTGGTGTGGAAATTTGGAGCGTGAGGTGCCAGCTCAAATGTTGCCTCGTTATCTGACCGTGATTCAAAATTACGTGGTGTTGTCCTCGATCTTTCCCTTTGGGATTGATCCCGGATTGTCACCAATAGCCCGTTGTGTTGCTCCAGTGTGACGTTAATTAAAAAAGTACCTCTCAAAAATACCTAAAGAAACATATTTATTTACGACCCAAGTCATCCATGAGATATTTTTCTCTTGTTTGCAAACAAAAATCAATTAGATTACAAGTAAAACGAAGATTGATGTAATCGAATGACCGATGTAACGCTTTTTTTGCATGAAGCAATAAACATGCTTTTAAGTTTCGTCTCAATACACATTAAAATCTGAATGCTGTGTTGATTTTCTGATCATGTTAAAATCTGAACTGGACCATCACTTTAAGCACAGAACGAACTGAACGGAATTCTTTTACTCAATAAACATGTTTTACATTGGAAACGAGTTTTACCACCTCTTGAAAAGAGATCTAGTTAGTTATAACTTTTGATCTTGATATGTTTAGGGACGAGGAAGTGGTTTTTACAGAAAAGAACATGAAAGTGTTCTAATTTGAAGACTCTTGAAAATCTATTTGAAAGCTTTATTGAAAGTAATCACAGGGGAGTGATCAGAACTATTTCATATAAATAATTGTTTAAAAATAATCACCAGGGCCCATGTTCTTTAGGAACTATATCAAAATAAAAATCTTAAAATTAAATTAAAAACTTTTAAAATTAATTTAATATAAATTGATCAATTTCTTATGTTTCCGCTAGTAAAAGTAAATAACAAATTTATATTTATAGCAAAAATGATTTTTCATACCCCAAAGAAAGTAACAGAAGTCAAAACCTAAAAGTTTTCTCAAAAGCATTTGAAAATAAAATTTTAAAATTGATATTAGGTGATGACATCAGATACAAATTGATTGGCTCTTAATATCGGTCCCTTATGATCGGATCCTTATGTCCATTAATATCTTGCTTAACATCTTCTTTCTTGCCTCTTAAATTGGAGGATTGATTCCTGACAGTCTCCAATAGCCCGTTGTGTGGCTCCCTAAGCTATATTTGACATTAATTAAAAATTCCTACCTATACCCTTGTCTCTTAAAAAACCCCTTTTCTTAAGCTGTGTTAATTTACCTGTTTTGTTTATTTAGTGAGTTCGAAATATAACTGAAAAGAATGTAACACATTGTGCAACACGAAAGCTAACATATTATAAAATACTGAGTAATTTATGAGTAGAAAGTGTGTTGCGACGTTAATTAAAATACCTACCTATCTACCTGAGTAATTTATATACATTTTACAGGAACTCGAAACGAATTGCGTCTTTCTAAAGAGATTACTGCCCAAAATGTCCCGACAAATGATTCAACTGGAGATTTGACATTTCCTGAAGTTAAACACTTCATCACTCTTGAAATGTTACAACTTGTGACTAATTTTGTCATTTAAGACAATATTGGGGTTGCTCTAAGCTGTATTTGGGATTTTCGGAGAAAAATTTTTATATTTGAGTAGTAAGTTTCCTTGATTCAAGACGAATCTATGAAGAACATGATCAATTTAAAAACAAAGTTATTTTTGTGTTTTTCACTTTTTCCTTTAATGCGATATACACAATCAGAATTCAAAATTAAAGGCATAGGGCAGATAGGTATTTTGATTAACGTCGCACTGGAGCAACACAACGAGCTTTTGGAGTCGGTCCGGGATCAATCTGGAAGGGAAGGATCTGATTACAACACAACGTAGTTTTGAACTTCGATCAGATGGCGATACTGCCTTTCGAACTATCAACTCTATTGGAGTTTAAAACAACCTAAGCCATTGTTTACTACTTTAATGTTAAATACCTTTACCTACCTACCTGATAAGAATTAGTTCAATTCACCCCACTAGAAGCAAGTCTTGTTTATCAAAATAATTTGTTCGTTTAGAATTTTTCCTTTACAGGCAGAAATTATATACGTTCAAAAATCGAAATTTGGAAAGGAAAAATGAAATGCCTTTCAATTATCGAATACTAAATGTATGGAATATTGAATAACACATTAAGTACATTTCAAAAGCGTTGACATGTAAGTTTATCCTGGTTTAAAATGGAACTACAAAACATTGATTTATACCGTTCAACAATATAATGTATTAAAAGTACGCATATAGTTGAAACAAGTACACGGTTGATGTAATTTTCACACCGTATTTTAGCTACAAGAAATAATCTTTCATTTTAGTTTCTCGCATTTATTTCGAAAGATAACCATTTGATCCCATATCCTGTTGAAAAAGGTCCGAGCACTAGCTAGTCGGGTAATATACAGAAGGCTCTCAATCCGGCTATTTTTAATCGTAAGCAATGTATGATTCTCCATTTAAGTTACCTGAAATACAGTCACATGTCACTGTATTTAAAGAAGCTGAAACTTTGCTAAATGATTTGTAAATTTGTTTTGAAATACCTGTTTAAGAATTAGTTTGGTTTGATTGTTGGGGTTTATGGCACAAGACATGCAATATCAAGTAATGGACATGCACGCACAATGAAAGTTTTACTGACACGTAAAGAGAGGTAGGAGGGTATTTTAATTAACGTCACACTGGAGCGACTCAACGGACTATTGGTGACATTCCGGGACCATTCCCAAAGGGAAAGATCCGAGGACAACACCACGTAGATTTGAACCACGGTCTGATGACGAGGCAACACTTGGACACAGAATAGAGAAATACACCCAGGCCGGAATGCAATTGACAGGAATCGAACCTGCGCCGCCTAAATCTCGAAGGATGCTAGCGCAGCGGACATACCATCTGAGCCACGACGGCCCCATCTGTTTAGAATACCGGATTCAAGAAGATATATGTTTGATTCGTGTAACTCTATTTGTTGTTGAGAGGTGTTTAACCCTCCTGATGGTTGTCTCGACGAAGAATCTCGTCATCAATAAAACTTACCAGATCTCTGGACGTGTGAAACCTCGCCATTAGAAAAAAACTGACCGCGTCTTTATCTCGGCAAGATCGAAAAATCTACAATATCTTCATGACGAGATATCTCGTCATTAACAAAATTGGTTAGATCTTCATGGACGAGACATCTCGTCCAAAACAATTGGTGGGTAGCTGTATTGAAACAGTCATGAGATAAAAATGTGCTTTACGAAAATGTAGCTGAATGCGTTGTTATAGATATATTTTATAAATAAATCATTTTCAGAGTGCTACACCTTCCTTTGTAACTCTACTGAACTTTGAGCCGTAAGTCCCGATGTAATTATGCCTCGTGTAGCAAAAACGAACATAGAGTGACAGATCAAACCATTGATCCACAAAATTTAGATAATAAAGGATATAAATTAAGAACTACTGAAAATTAAAAAAATTTCATGCGTAGGAAACTCAGTTGTTTATTCACTATTTGAGCAGGGGTCGTCAAATTTTGACCGTCCAACCCTTCAAGATTTCTTGACTTTTGATCAACTCCCTCTATTTTACTATTACGTAATTGTAATAGGACAAGAAAAAAAGAGGTTTATGTGAGTTTTTAGACTTGTATGTTATATTACAGTATTTATTGATGTATAATAGCCCGTTGTGTTTCTCTAGTACAATGTTAATTAAAAAACTTATTGATGTATAATATAGTATATGTTAGGGCTTAATGTGAAAGGGAAACTCTTTTTTTGACGTTCTTAATATTACGTTTTTGATGGGAGGAATAAATAATATATAAAATACATAATTTAATTTAGATAACACGAAATAACAATAATACAATCTTATATATATCAAAATAAGACTTTTATTAACTTAGTATACAATTTCCTAACGTTGTCAATACGAAGGGTGACTCTTGACAAGATTAACAATGTTGGGTTCAAAATTAGTAAGTTTCAGCCATAAATCGCCACGGAATTCTATATTTACTCTTAATTGCGTTGTCATACAGGATTGAGGTAATCCAAGTTAACCGAATTAAATGTCACCCGTACAATGTATTATACTTTTCTATCGACACCTAACAGCATCATATCGACCCTGAGGTCGATATCAGACACTTTGGCTATATCTGTATTAGAGAAATGAATTGCATAATAAAAGTAAGTGATTCAACGTTATTCAAAACTCAGTTTAAATAACAATATTTTCTTCTACGATATTAAGTTCGATCGTATTCCATTTTTTAAGCAAAAGCTAGAAATAAATCAGCTCCTATGAAAAGAATTTTCACCCTTTTATTGGAACCAGTAAGATGGCCAACTTTTTCAATAGCTTAAGGCATTATAATGGACAATAGATAATGTCAAATCAATGTTATGACACTCCCAAGCTATTCATGGGACATCCATTGCGTTCCTCGCGTGCAAAGCATCGATCAATCAACAGAGTTTTGTAATGGGATTCACTTTCTTGATTAAAATATATATATCGATTTTTTACAAAAAAAATTCTTTTCTGTGACCTGCAAAAATCAATCACATTTACTAGTCTATAACTAACGGCACTGTTGGATCATTTGGACAATTTAAATTTAGTAGTAGAACAGAGAGGAGCTGCTTGAAATAAAGGTGTCGAATAATATTACTGAAGATCCACCATAGTACAGACATATCTATATACCAACTTGATAATAGATTTTAATTTAATTAGATCGCAAGATAAATCCAGTAAAATGTTGCATTGTAACAAAATCAGGAATGACCAGTACGAATTTTCAGTCATCTTAATTTCTCTCGCTATAATTGGAATCTTCATAACAGAAAAGAAACTGGAAAAACGTGTCACTTTAAAGAAAACTATGAAATCAGTCGGAAAAACTCTCGTTGGAACCTTTTTTAATTCGTACGCCATATATACCATCTACACCAGCATTTTCTTCAACTTGTACTATTCGAAGTATTTGCAAGCAGTTTCCATATTCCTTCACCTGACACTCCTTGCTATCAGAATTACGCTCTACTTGAAAAAGGATCGTATTGTCAAGGTTCTCAGCAGATTACAAAGTATTGGTTTATCGAGTCGTGTCCAAAACAGGATCGTCTCTATTGGCTGTGTCCTGAGCTTTGTGGTCCCTTTCATCCTTGTTGTCCTTTCGGCCAGCGCTCTTATTACGGAGTACGAGAAATACAGGTCAATGAACGAGATGTTGTTTCCGTCAAAGAATACAATCCCCAACTCGAAGGTCGTGTTCATCCTGCTCGCAGTGATCATCAACTCTTGTTACACATGCCACTTCTTCGTGACTCCACCGCTGGTCATCATCCTGCTCAGTTTGGTCTACCTGAAGTTCGTTAGAATGTACACACAGCGTCTCGAGACGACACGGCAGGTATTATTTTCACACGACCCTGATCCAGACGCGGTGACCGAAGTTCTGGAATCCCTTGGCTCTTCACGAAGGACTCACAGTCACATAGAGGCAGCCCTGTCGTTTTGTTCCCTCCTGGCATATGTCTTGACATTCGGCAACGTACTCATAGCTATAGGCCTTTTCATGACCAGCTTTGTGAGCTCCCAGGATTCGCTACTCTGCATCTATGCCATGAGCATGTTCTTATGGAGCGTTGCATGGTTCCTGATCCTCACCGTCTGCGGATCACAGGTCACGAGCATCACAGACTCTACGAAATGTGTGACGCAAGTGTGGTTGACCACCAAGCTCCGCACCAAGAGAGTGAGGGGTTACCAGGACATGATGTCTCACATGCTCCTGAACGAGTATTCGAGGGACAACCTGTACTTCACCGGATGGGGAATGTTCCGTGTCAGCAAGAGCCTCCTCCTGACGACTTCTGGCGTCTTCGTGACTTACGGAGTACTGTACGCAACGGAATTGCGTTCTGAAACAGGAAGATTGTGATGCTCGTAGTGTTGCAGGTCACTAGTTTCTGCGTTCTCAGCAATCCTACATGTAGTTTAGAGGGTCGGAAGGAACATTGTACCAGGTAAGGAAGGCTTGGAAATGAGCGATAAGTGGAAAGCATTTTGTACTGTATTGTAGAATAGACTCTCAAAGTTTAATCTTCTCAAAGGTTTTAAAATAATAATTAAGCTTAATCGCTTGTACTTAAAATAAAAGAGAATATAATAGGCAGTGTTAGAACTGATATTTAGTACTTGTAAAAAATAAATACCATTTTCGTAGGGCATGAAGTGTAGGGAAGTATTTTCTACTTTAGTGTGGAATGGCCTTTCTAAGTTTAAAAGTTGTAATCTTCTCAAAGGAATTCAAAAGAATGATCAAGCTAAATAGCATGTTCTTAAAGTAAAAGAGAATGTCTGTCATTTGTGAGAGGTGAAATTGAGTTCTCGTAGTAGATTTTATTGTAATTCAGCCAATTTTTCTGGGTTTCCGTGTTGTACAGGTGGCCATCACCTTACATGGTATTAAGGTACTGAGTACAAAGGGGTATCTGATTTGTTTACATATAGTATCTTGCTTCTCTGCACGATGAACCACGAAAAAATGAATTTCACAAATTTACATCGACTCAAAACTATATAAAGTCGGTTTATTATCCGAATAGCCAGAGCTCTGACCTTTTTTCAACAGGCTCTGGGCTTGAATCCTTGTTATCCCAAGGTTACTCAAAGCGGTAAAGAATCCACTTTACTTCGTAGAGTATATTTACCGACACCGAACTTTTTATTGGAAAGAAACCATTCATTTATTTTTTAATCGTATACGGTCCATTTCTTTTGTCATACTCCCAGATTAAATTAAGATTATTTCAGTTAAAATTAAGAAAACTTTCCTCTGTACGTGACAGAGGAAAGTGCGAACTTAATTAGTACGTGTTCACCATAGTCTTGAAATATAAGTAGACTGAGCATTTATAATAAAGGGAACTTCAAAAAGTTTGCCCAACATGTGTTGACAATTAGTTACGCGATTGCTCTGTGGAAAATCCACTGTTTGGGTCAAATTGGCATCTTTTAACTTGATTTGGCGTTATAACTACTTAGGTTAGATGTGCGCTTTACGATTTTTATAGAGTGGCAACAAAAATGGTGAAATCACCAAAATCTACTACTATTGCGCGCGGTCCAATCAGATGAGTCAATGGATGGGAGTCTTCTCTCGTCCCGTGGATCAATCACATAATTAATGTTCGCTTCCACTCGCAGATAAAAGTAGTCTAAGAATCATGTTACTGTTAGTTTGTTCACCTAACACTGGGCACTAGATTTCTTTGATGAATGTATCGCTGGACGTTGGGTTTAGGATAGATTTTAAGACTTTGCCTACCTGAGAAGATTCTTGCTTTTTTGGGGTCAAATCTTACAAATCTGATTTCATTTGATTCCACAATTCAGGAGGCTAGTGCACGTTAACCCTCTACATACGACGCGGCAGAATATCGTTTCCTTCTTTAGTTACGACAGCCGGCCGAAACGGCGTTACAGGCAACTTACTGAAACAGGCCGAAGACGGCCTTTACAATGCTTTCCCCCAGGAGGGAGGGAATGTGTGTCGTCCGATTATCATCCAATGTTTCAGTTTCTATTGTCGGGTCGTGGGTATGCCTAGAAGATACATTAACACTCCGTAACTCTTATACCTATATACCTTAAAATACCTACCTGAATTTTCTCTTTCCACTTCAATGCATACGGATCTACATTTATCAGTTTCTAATGCATTCGAATTGACCTCGGTTTTGTTAGTGTGAGGAGGCTTTTTGTCCCTTAGACCATACTCATTTACCACATATTTCTTTGCAGTGAGTGTTGCTGACAATTTTCTCGTGTTACAAGTGTTCTATGAATCGAAAGTTTTGTTAGCTCTGCTTCACACCAACAAAATCTGGGCCAATACAAATGTATATGGTAGGTATTTAATTAACGTCGCACTGGAGCAACACACCGGGGGGCCGCGGTGGCCCGGTTTGAAGAGTAACGGACTTGCAACCGAAGGGTTGCGAGTTCGAATCCAGCCAAACACCGTCGTGTACAAAGGGGGCTGGTGCACGTTAAATCTGTCGTGGCCTCAAATGTCCTCACGTTGGCGTGGTGTGGAAGTTTGGAGAGTGGGATGCCAGCTCAGGTGTTGCCTCGTCATCTGACCGTGGTTCAAAATTACGTGGTGTTGTCCTCGGATCTTTCCCTTTGGGATTGATCCCGGACCGTCACCAATAGCCCATTGTGTTGCTCCAGTGTGACGTTAATTGAAATACCCCCCCCCCAACACACCGGGCTATTGACGACGTACCGGGATCAAACTCGAAGGGAAAGATCTAGGACAATACCACGTAATTTTGAACCACGGTCAGATGACGAGGTCACACCTGAGCTGGCACACCACTCTCCAAACTTCCACACCACGCCAACGTGAGGTCATTTGAGGCCACGACAGATTTAATGTGCACCAGCCATCTTTGTACACGACGGCATTTGGTTGGATTCGAACTCGCAACCCTCCGGTTGTTAATCCGTTGCTCTTCCAACCGGGCTTCCGCGGCCCGATATTTGAAGTTTAATCTGTATTTCTTCGGATTTGGCGTAGTAAATTATGCAAAGTAAACAATGTCCCAAAGCTCAAACAAAAATGATTTTAAGACAAGTCAGATCAAATAAGACACCGCGGTGTGGAAGTTTGGAGAGTGGGGTGCCAGCTCAGGTGTTGCCTCGTCATCTGACCGTGGTTCAAAATTACGTGGTGTTGTCCTTGGATCTTTCCCTTTGGGATTGATCCCGGACCGTCACCAATAGCCCATTGTGTTGCTCCAGTGTGACGTTAATTGAAATACCCCCCAAATAAGACAGTGGAACTAACCCGAAAAATTCAAGATGCTATGGAGAAACATCTCGGGAATTACATTCGAGAGATTTTTTATATAATTCTTCACTTATTTTAAAACTGGTAGATATTTCAATTGCCATATGCATAAAAGGAAAATAATTAGACATGATTTTGACACTATACACCAGTGAATGAATTTTTAAGTGATTCAATCGTTGTTTATGGGTTTATTTTACATTTGTAACAGCTTTTCCTGTGTCTTAAATTCGTGTGTTTCTGAGAAACTGATATTGCTGATCAATGCAGATATTTGTGAAAAAAATCGCTATGAAAAAAAAAATCTAGATGAATGCTTATTGGTTGTCTGAAAATGAACGCAACAAAAATCAGAAATTATGAATTCTAGAAAAATATAAATACAAATTCAAGTTTCTGTCTTTCTACTTTTTTCATGCATATGTTTGTGTAAATGATAGCTGATTTTTAGTTAGCAGTTAAAATACGTGTTTTTGCAATCTAATAATTTGCAACGGTTACAGAAAATATTAATAACCTGACGATAAACTTGAAATTAATGCTTTCGTCAATTTCTAACAGCTTTTTAATTTATTTTCTAACTGCTAGAACTGATAGTTATTATCTGTTAATTTTATCAGTGAATAACAACTGTTATTTCAGAATTCTAAGCGTTAACATTAGACTTTTTCTTGGTTTGGGGATTTAATTATCTTTGTTCGAGTGACGCACATTGAAAAATGCCTCAAACTGGTCAGCTTTAGGAAAAAACAGGTTTATTCGATTTTGAAATGTCATGTTGGATGGAAGAAGAGAATTTAACTAGAGCGCGGAAGATTTCTGAGTCATGAGCTATATAGTTAAACCATTTTGATTTGTACAAACCTTTACCAATTTGAAATTTCGATTGGGTATATAGTGAAAGGTTTCGTTTTATCTCTCTATACATTTAAGTAAAACGAAGGACTAACCACCAGGGCAAACTATATACATCAGGTCGATTAGTTTTCATGGCCCATTTTTGGCCAAGCTGGTCTTAATATTGAAAACTAAAATCTATCTAAAAACATTATGTAACTTTTTTTTCTTCCTCAATAACATGGTATAAAACATCAGTACTATTAGGAATGTTATTTTGGGATATATCAATAAGTTTGGAAACTGATTTCACATGAAGAGCTCCAAACTTTCTGTACTCATAATTCCGAAACCATTGGACCGAATGACATGAAACTTGGTCCTCACGTGTAGTTATATTTTAATATAGATTCGAAATTCTGTGTCAAAATAGGGGGTTGCTATTAGCAACTATGAAATTGGTGCTCAACTTAATATGAAGACGGCCCCTTCTACAAATTTTATGCACTCGAATTTATAAATGTTGCCCTGTCGAATGCCATCTTTGAATTTGCTCAACTGTAAAAAATACTCGAATAATGGTCCGTTTTTTTTCAGCGACTGTACAAACTAATTATATCGCTTTTCGAATAAATATGAATTGAGATGTTTTTTATTTTTTTCTGTATTTTATTTTTATTTATGTTTACTTTGATTTTTAGTGACTGTAGTATGTAGGAACTCGGATTGGCCAGCCATGATGTAATGATTCATAAATAAAAAGGCAATCTGTATTTTGGGTTACAAATATATTGCTACCAGTATAAAACTATTTTTCTTTGTTATAAATTGAAACAAATGTAGGTTGCGGTACCATTGTATAGATTGGAAATGAATTATCGTCTAATTTCTTGCTTAGGGTTTTATTTAGTGTGTTGAAATATGGTGGATGCCCAGTCGTTGTTTTTTATGTTAAAGCAGCTTAAAAATTCACGTTCCTTGAAATATTCTTCTATTCAGCGGCAGATTTTTACAACAAAGAATGATGATTCTGTCTGAAAGTAAGCGACACAGGTGTAAAGGCAAAGGTAAGCAATGCCACCAAAACAAATTAGGTGCTACTTTAGCCCGGTGGGATTGCGAGATCGACGCTATCACTGCCTCAAGTTGGCGTTGTGTGAAAATTTGTAGAGTTCGATGCCAGATCAGGTGTTCTCGTCTTCTGACCGTGGTTCAAAATTACGTGGTGTTGTCCTCGAATCTTTCACTTTGTGAGTGATCCCAGACCGTCACCCATAATCCTTTGTGTTGCTCCAGTGTGACGTTAATCAAAATACCTACCTACCTTCCCTTCGGGACTGATCGCCGACTGTCGCCAATAACCCGTTACGTTGCTCCAGTGCGACGTTAATTAACTATCTACCTACGTACCTACCATTCACATATTTACCTGATGTTGTCTTGTTTTCGAACGCTAGCTAGGGAAATATCCCATCTGTATTTTTTTAAAAGCGATAATTACCCTTAAAATAGAAATACGTTTAAATGAACCTAGTTTAAGATTATCAAGTTCGAATACTTTTAATAAAATCTTAGAAATGAACCGAAATTTACTGTTCTCATGTTTCATGCATTGAAAAGAAGGAAAGGAAGCCTATATCTTCAATTCCTTGGGTGGGTAGGCAAGGAGCTGATACAAGAATTGACACAAATTGTAGTTGATACAAATTTTGAAACGGTTAAAAGATATTTAACATGCATTAAAATATTTCCATTTGACTCAAAATAAAATTGATGATTGTGGTTGGTAGTTAAACTAACTTCGTACTGTAGCAACACATCGGGCTATTGGAAATGGTCTGCTACCATCCTGAAGGGATGGATACGAGGTGAACACCTCATAATTATTAACTACTGTCAGATGACTAGGTCAACACCTGAGCTGGAATGTCACACTCCATACTTTCACACCACATCAACGAGGGGACATTTAAGGCAATGATAGATTAAACGTTCAACAGTCCCCGTGTACATGAAGGTCATTAATTGGACCGAGTTTGGAACTCGCAACCCTCCAGTTTGTAATACTCTACTCTTAAAATCGGGTTATCACGGTCCACGCACAGAAGAAAAGCTGACGCGAATAACCGAAATACACCTAGGTAGGAATCAAACCTGAATGGATTCGAACCTGTGCCGTCTAAAACTCGCAGGTATTTAACGCATTGGGCAAATCCACTGCAAGTGTTCCTCTTAAGTATTTACTGTTGTGTTCCTCCAGTGTGACGTTAATTAACAACCTATCTACCAAGGACAACGCCGCGCATTCCGTTCCTCTTCCAACCGGGCTACCACGGTCTATCATGTGCAATAAGACGAATACAAAGGCAGGTGTATAATTTCATGAAATATAAAGTTATGGTAACACATTCGATTATATCACTCTTTGTTTCACTCATCCCCTGATGGTTGGGAACTTTCAATTCGGAATCGATCCCGGACCCGTACCAATAGCCCGTTATGTTGTTTCAGTGCAACTTTATCTAAACTACCTACAGACCTCTGATTGGATATAATTACTTCCAATGAAGCAGCGAAATCTAATTGTAGAAATTGTAAACGAAACAGAACTTTTGTTTTTCATGTGAATTGTATTCTGTTAAACAGACTTAAAGGGTAGGTATGTATTTTAATTCAAGTCACACTGCATATTTCCCTTCGGTTGTTGATCCCGGACCGTCACCAATAGCCCGTTGTGTTGCTCCAGTGGGACGTTAATAAAACCTACATACAATGAATTACAACTATTAGTTCTGGGATCTTTTAGAAATTCTTTTGGACATATGAAGAGTTATATTACAGTTGACACAATCCATACAGGCCTTCGAAGCTCAGCGGTTATGCCCACGCTCTAGCAACCTTCATCATGTAGAAGGTACAGGTTCGATTCCTATCAGGTAGATTCCACCTAAAGTGTATTTACATCTTCGGTGACAGTAAAATACATTCATTGTGTGTGTCTGTCTATTACTTGATATTGTATGACTTGTGTCTGGCGCAGCATGGCCAATATGACCCTTGCGCCATAAAACCCGAAACAACCAACCCTATATAATATATGTTTTTCTATTTTGGAATGCTTCTCTCCGATTGTATCGAATTGAAGTGAAGTAAATAAATAGAATTCATATTTAAATGTATCGAATTCTTTCGTTACACGCATTTGAATACGGTTACTGAGCTCTCGTCCTGAAAATTGCTTTTCTTTTGAAGTGCAAAATTTCAAAATTTTTAGACCTATAATTTGAAATTTATTTATATCTTCTTAAATTTTAATTAGAAAATTATCAAAATATTTTAAATGAATATATATCAGGAACACACATTCAGATCCAGATGTGTTACGTAAATTGCATGTTCAAGGTACGAAAACCCTTTCTGATCAGAATTCACCAACATCCGGACAAAAAAAGACCAAAACAGCTCGTGCGAAAATGATTAGGATTCATGCCAGAAATAAGGACTGAAGGGCCAAAAGTATAAAAGGTTATTACATCGACGTTGGCTCTGTCAGCCAAAATTTTTCCTGAGATCAACCCTATTTTGGAGCACACCTTTCATCACAAAACCGGATTAATACGAACAAAGACTGATCGCTACGAATACTTCCCCTTTGAGGATACCAGTGGAATTTAAAGCACGTGATGGAACCGCAAGGAACAACCCCAGAGTCAAGAGATCAAAGACGAGTTCCAGATCTACATGGCTTAGTTAGGACCATGTATGCTCCAGATTACATGGGACATTCAGATAGTAGTGAAGAGACAGAATTATCTGAGCAGACCATAGAACAACTTGCAAGTCAACTTCCTTCAGAAAAACCCTCTTCAAAATCGAATCGTTCGTATAGTGTGCAGAAAAAGACAAGACGTGTTGGTGCTTCATTGACAAGACTATGTTTATCCGTGTTTGTAAAAGGCTTAATCCACGAAAAAACCACAAAACACAGCATACGAAGACACGTACCGAAGTGAAAATGGTTAAGAGTGAAAAGTTTAAAAGTGAATCGAACAGAAAGGAACGTTCTGAAAGAGGACAAAGCCCTTTTTTACATGAGCACAACAGAGAAACCGTACAAAAACACCCTCAGCCGTCACGAACGAAAAATTCAAAATCAAGTACTTCGAATAGAATATCAAGGAGAAAGAAACACTCGGAAAATTCATCAGCGAAAGGTTATGCATGCGCCCAGTGTGAAATACGTTTTAAAAAGGAACAACTCTCTCTCTCTGACACGACATCAAGGAATCCACAATGAAAAAAAATCAGTCAAGTGTGAGATTTACAATAAATTGTTTACAACTAAATGGCATTTAGAAACTCACATGAGAGTGCATAGTGGTGAGAAACCTTTCGAGTGTGACGTGTGCAAAAAGACATTTTCGCAGAAGGGCAGTTTAGCAAGACACAAACGCATCCATTCAGGTGAGAATCCTTTTACTTGTGAAATTTGTAACAGAAGCTTTTCGCAAATTGGGCACTTAGGAATACACAGACGTATACACACTGGTGAGAAACCTTTTAATTGTGAAATTTGTAACAGAAGCTTTTCGCAAATTGGGCACTTAGGAATACACAGACGTATACATACTGGCGAGCAACCTTTTAATTGTGAAATTTGTAACAGAAGTTTTACACACCCTGAGAGCTTACGAAGACACAGACGCATACATACTGGAGAGAAGCCATATATGTGTCAAGTATGCATGAGAAGGTTTTCACATGCTTCGAGCTTAAAAATACATAGGTGCACACACACTGAGAAGCCGTAGATGTGTAAAGTAATCATGACAATTTTTCCCAAACTTCGAACTTACAATGACATGGACTTGCGTATCAAAAACCGAAAATAATTCAATGTGAAAAGTGCTGAAAACATATTGCCGGAAGTATACTTGTGACGACATACCGAAGGACATATCAAGGATTTCCATTTGTTTTAAGGGACTTTTTGTTAGAAAACAACTCTTCATGTGATTTCTAATCTGTGTTTTATATTTTAAATAGACAAAAGTTTTTCAGTCGTTTTATAATTTCCCTTGTGACCTGGAATAGAACTTCCTCTTCTAGTTTCTGTGCTGGCAGCTATATTTGACTGACGTTTCCATTCACGGATGCATAATAGATAAATATTCGTATGTAATTAACCATCTACTTTAAGTATATCATTATTAATTCATTACAGGAATTTTCAGGTGAAATTGTATGTACCTTCTAACTAAAATTCAATTGCCAAAATGTCATTGTTTTGATTAATCTCTATGGAAACGATTTTACTAACATATTTAAAATTAAACTTTTCATGATTTTAGTTACTTGTATTTGTATACATTACTTGTTTTTAATATGTATAAAAGAAAAGAAAATTTCTTGTATTGAAATGGGAATTGATGTAAAAATATTGAAATAGTTTGGAAATAAACGATATTAAGTATTCATGGCATTAATCTTCAAAGATATTAAATATTAAAGTAGTGGGGAGAGATGATGGTTTAAGTTAAGTTTCAAACCCGAATAGAAACGACAGTCCGAAAAGCATTAACCCATAAGCCATATACCCTCTTCAACTTTGAATAAAAATTGTGCATATCGCACCAATGGGGAAAAAAGTGAAAAAGGCAAAAAATGAAGTATTTTATTTTATAATATGTTCTTCGTACATTCCTCTTTGATCAAAAAATATTCACAAGTCAAATAGTCAATGTATTATGCAAATAAATCTGAAATATAGCTTAAAGCGACACTAATAGTATCATAAATACAAGATTAAACGCAAGTTTTAACATTCCAAGGGTAATGACGTGTGTAATTTCAGGAAGTATATTTTAAGTTGAATAAATTTGTAATCTAGTACTGTATGTACTCTTAGAAACGGTCGGAATTCATTTGAGTTCCAGTATCAAGTACATCAATTGTTTACATTTTTGTAATAGGTGGATTAGATTCGATGGTTAGGGTTTTATGGCGCAAGGTTTTTGTAGTAGGTGAGTTTTCGTTTCATATTATACCCTATTTTCAGTTATAATTCGATATCATTAAATAAACAAAACATATAAATTGACACTTAAAATAAATAGTTTTAAGGGGCAAGAAGAGTAAAATGCTAAGAAAAATTTTAAGACTCTTAGATGACTTATTTCTTTTAAGGGACCGATATTAAGATCCAATCAGTTTGTGTCTGATGTCACATAATATCAATTTCTAAAATCTAATAGTCAAATGATTTTGAAAAATTTCAACCATTTGACTAGTGTTTCTTTCCTTTCGAAGATGCCGCAGGATTTTTTTCAATAACTATAGGAACATGTTATGCAAGTTTACTAGTTAAGCATAAGAAAATATTTTTTAATTAAGATTTTAATCTTGATATATATCCTAAAGTATATGGAGCCCTCCTGATTATTTTTTGAATAGTTTTTTATACGATCTGAGTTACGATCACTCAATTGTGATTATTTTCAATAGCGCTTTTAATTTAATACATTTTCCAGAGAAAATCTAAATTACAACACTTTCATTTGGTTTTCGGTAAAAACCACTTCCTCATCCCTAAATATATCAAGATCAAAAGTAATTACAAACTAGATCTCTAAAGAGGTGGTAAAACCCGTTTCGATAGTAAAATATAAGTTTTTTAAATTTGTGTTCTTTTTGTAAATAATTCATTATTGTCTATCAATATTTTTCAAGCGTCTTTTTAATTTCTCTATTTAAGAATGACGTCGAAATTCGACACGCTTTTTCACATCTTTTGTTTTTCAGATTTCTACATTTTTCAATGACCAGAATTTCGTTTCTTTTTGTATTTATGTGTTCCATTACTTTCCATATTTCAGATATATTATTTAGGTGTTAAATTGTAATAGATTATTTTATTTTCTGCCAAATACCACTAGACATGGGTTATTTCTTGGTTGTATATGTATATTTCAACGAACATTCCTTAAGTCTGGTTAAATACGTTATATTTTGTAGAATACTGTTTCCTAAAAATAAATGGAAACCTTTTTATGTAAGGAGTATAACTTCTTATTTTATAATGACTGGTAAAATTATAATAAAGTTATTCTAAAATAAGATATGTCGCGTTCAATCAAAACGGGCAGCCTTACGTTGTAGTTCAAAGATATTTCTAAATTTTGACATATTTTCATTACAAGACGATTAAAATAAATTTAATTTGCATTTGCTTTTCATGTTTCATGGTTATTATTAAAAGCTGTACTCCATAGTCAAGTAACTACATCTATCATATTAAAGAGGTACGTGGTTTCCATATCAGCGGCGGCTCGTGGTCTTGAAAATAACGGAAATGCCTCCCCGGAATCACCCCCCTACGAAATTAAATCCTGGCTCTGCCAGTGATATGAAATGCAACGACAAATCAGACGTGCACCAGACCCCTTTGCACACGACCGTGTTTGGCTGGATTCGAACTCGCAACCCTCCGGTTGCTTATCCGTTGCTCTCCCAACAGCGGCCCTGCACCGCCCAGGATCAATTCCCCAAACGGTGATCTGATAAAAGAAAAGGAACTCTCATCACGTGATGCTATCTCTGTTAGAATCACTAATTCTTTTATACAGTTGGGCCGTAGTAGCCGACTTGATAGAGTAACGGAGGAGCAACAGAAGGTTGCGAAATTCGATCCAACAGACCGCCGGGTTCTTATGTGCTGGTGCAAGTGAAATCGGTAGTCATGTCAAATGACATCATCTAAGTTTGGTACGGAAGTTTGGAGAGTGGGGTGCCAGTTCATATGTTGCCGCCCTCATCTGATCGTAGTTCAAAATGATGATGTGCTGTCCTCCGATCTTTCCTATCGGGATTGATCCCGGACTGTCGCCAATAGCCCGCTGTTTTGCTCCAGTGTGACGTTATTTGAAATATCTACTACCATCCAACTAAACCTCCTTTTTTAGGACTGTTTATTTTTTCAATGAAAGTTTTTACTAATCGCAATTGATACACGTTTCCAAATTGTAAATGTATATAAGGTTTTGATCTAAACACGTGATAAGAAATCTGGAGCGTTCAAAGTTGGAGATGTATTAAAAGATTTCTGCACAGGTAGGTATTTAAGTACGATTGCATTGCAGCAACACAACGGGCTATTGGCGTCGGTCAGGGATAAATACCTAAGGAAAAGATATAAGGACAAATCGTCATTTTGCACCATGGTCAGATGACGAGATCAACACCTAAGCTGCTACACCACTCTCCAAACTTCCATGCCACGCGAACGAGAGGGCATTTGAGGCCACGATAATTTAAACCTACACCGACCCCATTGTACACGACGGTCTTTGGTTGGACCGAGTTTCGAACTCGCAACCCTCCGGTTACTTATCCGTTGTTCTTTGAATTTATTTTGCTACCACGGCCCCACGCTCAATCTTTGGTCCAAGTGTGATTGGAATGTCGATTCAAAATATTCAAAGGAGACGAGAGTCGGTTTGGGGTAGTAGAATGTTTTTATTAGATCTTCAATGAACATTCTATGTTCTTCAGCCTAACGGCACCCCAATTGAACCAGCTGGACAAGGAGAATCCGTGCAGACATCTGGCCTTCTGAAACTCCATGAATGCTCCCCTCGCGCCCGCAGGAATTTTGTCATATTTACAGAAAGGAGGGTGGGCGAACACAAGGGGGCACACGCAGAGCTCTTCTGGTACAGGATGTCTGACGTCATCAACAGATGGTAGAGGTCCAGCTCTTGGCTTCCCTGGAAGAGAACACAGATGTGCATTAATTACACCACCGAGGGTAAAACAGTTTTTTTATTCATTCCTTTATTAGAGTTCCTTGATTCTTGAAAGTCCATAAGAAGTACCTCAAATGTACCAAAATTAAGTTTAGTCCTTGAATATTACACAGACTTTATTTCTTACAAAGTTTGCCTGGACAGTAAGACACTTTTTTATTCGTACATTTTTATGGCTTTTCTTCTCTAATATTTCATATTACTCAATGATACTATAATTTTATTTCTTTAAATTTGTATTCATAATAATACTCTGTTACATATTTTTGTATTCAATTTTAATTTCCTATATTTTATTTGTCAATTTAACTCCCTTGAAAACGGAGGTTCCTTAGAATTCGGTCCTTGAATTTATTGAAGGTAAAAGAGTGGGAACTCTAGCCCTACTCAGCCTTTATAGTTTACTAATGACAAGATATCTTGTCATCAAGATATTGCCGATATTTTCATGAAAACGAGATCAAAACCTATTGAGGTTTTCTTCAAAAGACTAGATATCTCGTCCATCAATGTCTGCTCAGTTTTGATGATGACAAGATACTTCGTCTAGACAACTACCAGGAGAGTTAAATATTTAAATTTTTCAAGGCTCCACAATAATATTTGTTCAATACCGCTTTAACTTTATTGTGCAGATAGTTCTGCTATATTGTCGGATTAGAATTGAAACTCTAAACGATTCAGTATTTTTATAAATTTAACGTTCGAAAACTGAAAATTCTAAATTATATTCTCTAAGGGTCGTGGGTCTAAGTATCGTAAATTATATTCTCTAAGTGTTTCGGTCATTGTTTCTTTTTCTGCTATTTTGTGATTAATAGTTAATGCTGCTCTATGAGTGTACTGCGATTTGTTTTAATGTTTGCTGTATGTCCCGTGATTCGAAGGCCACGGTAGACCAGTTGGAAGACTAAAGGACTGGCGAACAAACGGTTGAAAAATCGAAATTGGGTCCAGTAAAAGATCAACCTGTACAAGGTGGATGGTGCACATTCAATCTGTCGCGGCCTCAAAAGTCCTCACGTTGGCGTGGTGTGGAAGTTTGTATATTAGTGTGCAAATTCGTGCGTTGACCTCGTCATCTGACCATATTTTAAAATTGCGTGTTGTCTTCGAGTAATTCCCTTCGGGATGAATCCGGAACGTCGCCAATAGACCGTTGTGTGTCTTTAGTGAGACATTTATTAACTCCCTGCCTACTATTTTCCATATCGTGGTTACAGTTTGCACACGTACATGGTTAATAAATAAATTTACTTGCATGATAGTTGCGGGTGATTAATAAATATTAAAATAACATTTACAAATACGAAAGTAGCAGTTGCTTGAGCGGTAATAAAATTTAAATTCTGGAATCAGTTTTACTAGAATGAACATTCGCTGAGATTTTCTTTTCACAGCTGATTTCCATCTTCCACTTTCCACATATCCTTCTGTCATCAGATGCTTAAGAATTTCATTTAAGTAGTGTGTTCTTGCGATTATTTCATGCTTCAAAGCAAAAAACAAGGACATTTAAACGAATCGGAAAAATTAAAGTGGTTTTTTTTACATTATTTATATCCGTTGTTGACATCGTGAATCATCAAACTTCTGGCTCATCACAGACAAACTCCACGACTTCCGGTAGATGCGTTAAGAGAACATTCTAGAAAGCGAACACCTCTCTAGTTCAGCGAAAGGCACTATGCGTGAACGCTGATTAATCAGTATTTCTTTCGTTATTAGCAACAAATGCACAAACTAGCACTTCCCATCGAGATCATATGATATAGCTCAACTTCTGAAACGAAGTGAGTTTTGAAAAAGAAAAGGGGAATTATCCCCTTTTATTCATTTAAAGAATAACTTTCAATTAAAGAGCTATGATTAAAGTGTTACAAGACTAATTGTTGATATTAAAAGAGCCAGAAGATACTTACATTCATGCTACCTTCAGATCTTTCGTTCCCACCACCCACCCTGAAAGTTCCTTGTTGAATCACACATGGCTCATTCGGACTCCTCTTCCATGCTGAAAAAAGAATTAATCGTTCATACTTCATAATTCAACAGTTTGCTTTGAAAATAACACATTTTCCAGAAATTCTATTCAAATAAAAAACTATTCACTTACTATTGGAACACTGACACTGAATCGTACATGTCGAACATCTCTTCATACGTAGGAAGAGGACCCGCTAAAGATGTATACGTCCTTCCACGCCCATCTATATTGCGGGGCACTAAACTTCTGCCATCACCATGTCCCACGAGCATGTGTTCACGCATTCCCTTTCGAGTACGGCACGAAGTCTCGCACTTTTTACAATGGATCATGTCCTCCTGGAACGAAGCACGTTCAAATTGCGTGACAACATCGAAATTGCTATATAGATGGCATATTTTACAATACTGGTTTTTTTTTACGATTGGAATTGAAATACACTCAATAATCTATCTTTATCCTATATCTGCAATATAATAGATGTAGTATAACCCTCATGTGGTGGTTTATCTTCGCATTGAAAACTGCCCTGTAGTAGCTTGCGTCTTAAAATCCTGTTCCGAATTGTCACCAGATCAAGGCAATGTACACTTTGTTTTTCCTACTTGTATCTTCATTCCACTTGGAGTAATAGGGCAGTTTTGTGTCTCGACGAGATGACATCTTGGACAAAATATCTCGTCAAAGCCACTTGGGGGTTTAATAATACGTTGCACAAGCTATTTTTTATCTGGTTTGCTTAAATATTGTGAAAAGGCTTAAAACGTGTAACATTTTCATTTCATTCCAACGGTTTAGTTTTGAACTTTCAGCAAGCGTGTTTTCAAATAATTTCAAGTAATACCCATATAAAAAATTATAAAAAGTATTTTTTAGAAGCAGCTCAAATAGATATTTGAACGCATTTTTAAAATCCTCTTGTTGGAGTAATAAGGGTTCATAATTATACTATTTTTTTACATCTATCAAACTTATATCTATTTGTCAGATCGGCAAAAATGTAATGTTTTAGTGTTGCATAGAATCTCAGAGAGCACGTTGTGTTCCTACAGCGGGAAGTTGATTCAACGTGAGATGATAAAAGTTTAAAAAAATCGCTACATTATTCCATAATTAAAGTGGAAACATCTTAATTAACTGTCTATCCTGCTAATTTGTACTTTAATTATGATAGCTTTCCGCATTTTTGTAGATGTCTTATCCAAGTATAAAGTCCTAAGAATTTTATTTCAATTTAAATTTGCTCTGTTTGGGGCAGGTTAAAATCCCGCTGTGTTGCTTCGGTGCAACTTTAATAAAATACCTACTGATCTATATTTTAGGCAGGTAATTTAATAGACGAAATTTATTAAGAATATTTATTACATACCAGAAAGTGGATTCCTTCCAAATTGATGGTATCGTTCTGCTTTGATGATCCACAGCAGCCCATAAGGATAGCCCTGAGAAGATGGACATATAATTACACATTGAAGCAAACACCCTACAGGAATATTCATTTTACTTTCTATTCTTATTTCTCATTTTGTCCTCACTTTTGCCTGGTGTGGAAGTTTGGAGAGTGGGATGCAACCACAGTTCTCATCTGACTGGTTCAAAATTGCTAGGCATATTTCCTTTTATCTTTCCCATCGGTATGAATACCTCCGTCTTCAACAGCCCGTTGTGTTTTCCAGTGCGACGATAATTATCTACCTACCTATCTAAAAATCCCACCACATGCGCAACATAATCTTTGGATAAAGACCGGTTTTGGGGTTTAAATAACCAATCAAACTTTGTAGTTATTTAGTTAACTAACGTCGCACTGGAGCAATAGAACAGGCTATTGTCAATGGTCCATGATCAATCTCTTATTGAAAGGTCCAACAAACTTTGTGAATCACCTCAATATAAAGTCATTGGATAAGTCTTGAAATGAAGCACTGAAGTTTCACTTACCAGCGCGACATCCACTTGGAGTTTGGGCAGTTGTCACAAATATGGAACCCACCAAATACTTTGGCCATCTGACGTCGTGTGGGTGCGGGACCTTCTAGATTTGAGTGGGGTCTTCCACACGATTCTAGAAGACTTGGCTCAGTTGAAATTTCTACACCGTGATCCAAAAGTAGGTGGTCTCTCAGTTCTTTTTGAGATCGGTAGGAGTAGAAACATCGAGTGCAATGCACCATATCCTCCTTAAGAAATAAAACAAGTTGGTATTTTCCAAGGTTTTATGTCGGTTGTATTTGGTCATCCTTTTTATCCATAACTTTTGTTTTATGTGTGTGATTAATAGTTTTTAGTTTACATAGATTAATTACTGCTGTTGATAATTGTGCTGTGATTTGTGTTATTATGTGTTGCATGTCCCATTATACAGACAATTTATCTACTGTAATGTAATTTTAGTAAATCTGACAATAGATATAAAACACTTCACGCGCAGGAATGAACTAACAACATACACAGAGTATGCTTCCAGTTTCTTTAAGTTCGGCTCAGAATCCGAGAGTCAGTAGGATAGCCGCGAATTGTTCGCGGCCGTTCACTTTGCGCTCGTGAGCCTTGTGGATGGGAAAAGTACGAAGAAAAAATATCAGTTTGATGTCATGGCTAATGGTCATGGGGAAGATCAAGTCTTAGAATGGTGTAAACATGTTTTTAAGACCAGATAAATGTTTAAGTATGAGACAAAGACTATCTTCTGAAAACATTAAGAAAAGAAAAAAATTCTGGATTCTTAAGGGTATTGAATATTATATTACATATTACAAGGTTAAGTTTCCTTTCATGTTTGTAGTAATGAAGTCGTTTCCTTTTTTGTGCAATTTATATTCGTATGTGCTTTTTGGGGTCACAGTATAAAGAAATACGAAGTCTTACCTTATGGACGGAGGTGTGGTCATTTCTGGACTTCGTCACAGGTGTCAGTTTTGCGGCCCTGTCAGCCACCATCCAGAACATTTCTCTCTCCGTCAGTCTTTGGTCATGAGATGGAAACCTGAAACAGAACATCGTCTGTTACTCCCATTGGGTACAATCATTTGCAGCTCAAGTACCCTGGTACTGCACTTCCAGTACTCAGGATAATTAAGTGAACAGTTGAAAAATTATGTCAATGTTATTAAATGTTATCGAGTTGAAACATCGGAGAAGCCATTTCAAATCTGCGTTTTCGAGCACATTAGTGAATGAGATTAGATCTTTCCCGTTTGCGCACGTGGCTTGGAAAGGCTTGTTCAAAAAATGGGTTGTGGCAATACTGTTCCATAGTAGCATACTTAAACACCCATTTCCTCCTAGTGGCTCACTTCTATCCTCGAAAAGTTAGACGTTATGCTTCACCTAAATGACCTTTGAAGATATTTCATGTTTTCGATCTTTGTGAGTCATCTTTTGAAGTTTCGCATTTTTACTATTCGTGAAGTTGACTTAATTTCAATAGCGCTGTGATCCCCAATTTTGACGAGTTAGTCAGGATATCTCTAAGTTTGGTTATGTATAATTAGTGGTTTTAAAATGATGCATATACAATTCTTCCATGGCTAGACGGAATTATTTCTGAGAAGTACCAGATAAAAAGGTTCGTTAATAAATAATAGGACAACAAAAATATGTTGATTGAGATAAACAAGAACAAAATTTCAAATTATTTTGAGTGTTATAGAAAAGTTAATTAGCCATTTTAAAAAGGAACATGATATGAATGTAAAAGTAAAATATATAAGTTTATTATATAGAAAAAAAAATTGATTTTCTTCCTTCTTTATCCTTAGATCGGAAACATTTCTACCTCACTATGTACATATAATAATTATATTAAAAAAAAATGACCCATCAATGAAATCTTATACCAGCAATTAATAGCAAAACTAAGTGCAAGATAATTATTCGTTTAAAAATATTTTGAAAATATTCATGTCCCTTTGCGTTTCGAAAGGGATATCTTTTAGTCATATTTTATTGAATGAAATGTGCAAATTTTAAGCTACTAAATTCATCGGGTCGAAAATAGAAACTAGATTTAAGCCGTTGAAGTTAGATAAGAATAATTTCTTAAGTTGGAAATGATTTCGAAGTGGTATTTGCAAATAACTTACAGTTTCTTCCGCAACCACTTGACGATTTTACGTCCCTTCATTCTATCACTCAGATTCGTAGAAGGCATGAAAAAATATAAAAAGTTTTGCAGTTTTTCGCTTTTAAAGTCGCTGTGAAAATCTTTGGTGCTTATAGCTCAGCAAAAATATCACAAATGTAGAGAATCAATTTTATTTCAGACTGTTGTTGGAATATAACAATGGCATTATTGGTAGAGAAGTAATTAAAAGCATTGTTATGAAGTAACCATTATTAGGAAATGTACTTTTCCCATTGTATGTTTAGGTGCATTGTTATCCGTGATTCTGCAAAAATTTCGAATTGATGGGGATGCAGTACTTAAGAAAATTTAAAAATTTTTTGTACATATAATGTCCTAACATCTCTGGATTTAGTTTATATTGGGATTGAGAAACAGCAAATTTTAGTGTAGTTTTAATTTAATATCGAGAGAGAGAATAAGTTGTATTTAATCTCTTTTAACCATGTTTGTTAATTTTTGACATTTTTCTCTTATATATACCTTTATTTCCTACAAAACAAAAAAGTAAAGGGTGTCTGTATGGTACGTTGCGTGTTGATTCGATCCTGGTCATCTGCTTTCGAACACTGGACACGTATCTATCAACCAAGTGGGTCTAATGTTTCCGTTTCAACGGAAGTATTTTAATATCTACATAAAATTGGTTGGTTCTGGAATTTACGACAGATTTAACGTGCACCAGCCCCCTTTGTACACGACGGTGTTTGGCTGGATTCGAACTCGCAACCCTTCGGTTGCTAATCCGTTACTCTTCCAACCGGGCCACCGCGGCCCAATAATTTCCATTGTGAGGAAACCATATTTTCATGTTTAGTGATTGTTTTCTCATTGAAAAATAATTGAAGAGGTTCTGAGATATATTCAATGGACGCCAAAGCAGGGTGTCCATCCTCTCAAGCCCAATGGCGCAAATCCCCCAAAATTTTTCTTTACCGCCCCCTCAAATCCAGTTAACCATATAACCTTTATTGGAATCTCAAATTTCCAACTGATTCCACACAAAGCTCTACATTTCGTATTTTGTAAATCAGTTAAAGATCAATAAAATTAAGAGATAAATAAAACCAGAACAGCTGGGAAAATGAACAGTTTATATTTATAACAGCAATTTCATGTATAAACAATGATATCACTTACACTTTGCAAATGAAAATAACTATAACATAGTAAAAACAGTTTTTTTGAAAGATTTTGAATGTTATATGAATAAACAAATATTTTACCTTGACCCCTTTTGAATCAGAATAATTTTTATATTCATAAAAAAACCTCTAAAATTGAATGAATGAAAGAATAGAATTTTTTAAAAATTGAACACATCAATAATCAGATATTGAAAAAACGAACTAAATGTGCAAAAACTACTATTAGTATTATCGTAATGTTTTCATGAGTTGCATAAGTATTCATAAAACCTTAAAAACTAAATTGTTTTAGAGTAGTGACAGAAAAACAGCTATCTTATGCGGAAGGAAAACATTCGAACACTCTAGGCTGAAAAAAATTTATAGTATGACCAGAAAATAAACTCTTTAAGCACAGGGATTTATGTACTATTTATAAGATTTTAACAGAAGAAGCTTTTCTCTATGCACTTGATATGGCAAATTTTTCGATAATTTCCTAATTTGTGATTTTCTTGAGAATGCCATTCTCAGATGATAGTATCAATAAGCTTGACAACCAGTCGTCCCATAATCTGCTACCTTAACCTGTTCTTTACAATCTTTAAACGGCTCATCGTCCTTTCGACTGAGCAACTAGTGACAGGTAATGATAAAAGGATATGATACATATGGTGAGTTGAGGAAATGCTGACATATACTGCAGGCATCTGTAAGGTCTAATAAAGCCTCCTTTTACCCATTGATCAACAGACAAAAGCAAATCATGGTCTGAATCTTCCTCAACTCCATCTTTACGGATTCCAAATTCATTTCCACCTTCATCTCCTGAAACGTCAGATTTCCTGTCTGGTGTCCTATTTTACACTTTTCTTTCTCTAAAAGCAGGTCGGAAATGTCAGTTTCTGAGTGAGTAACCTTATACACACATTTGCAAAAGTTTCTAATTCCTCTATTATTTGGTCACTTTCAAGATCGTAAAACCTCAAGTCTTTCACGGATGAAGAATCAGGCAAGAATTTATATCCCTGCTTTTCTTTTTCTCTTGCAATTTTCGAAATTTCTACATGTGAAAGCACTGCCATTTGTGAAATTATAGAAAGAGAACTGTCAGAGAATCTGTCATTGAGTTGTTTAATAAGTGAATCTAGTACTTGAAAATAAACTTCCACTTTGATCCTGTTTAGAGGATCTTCTATTCTTTCCATAAACCTCTTACGTTTCCTCATCCATAAACCTCTTACGTTTCCTCATCCATAAACCTCTTACGTTTTCTGCTTCTGCGGTGGGGTTGCGTAATATTATTCACATCAGCAAAGGCAAGAATTGAATCATTCACTTTATTCCACTCCGACTCACTTCGCATTTTTACAAGTTTAGCTTTGGTTTCAGCAACAATTTTTGACACACTGCTATAATCAATTATTTTTGATTGTAGAACAATTGTGATTGGTGACAACACTGAAAATAGCTCAGGCAACATTTATTGCGCAAATGTTTTCAAAATCGGTAATTTGTTTCCACCGGCCAGTTGCCAGTGCCTTTGAGTCATTAGCAGCTTTTTTGTCAATGGACAAACTATGCAACGTCTCCTTTATTGTGTCATAGCAGGTGACAACTATTTGCAGTGCATCATTTCTGCTTGACGAACTTGTAATTTGCACTCTTTTCAGTCTCCTTATTTTGGTTGGACCTCTGTCCAAGTTTGTAGTAAAAAGATCATGCCTTGTATGACCTGACATGAAGACATAATTCCTCTAAAAGAGAAAATATATTTTTCATCTGGGGCATATGTCCATAGATTTTTCCACAATTAAAGGAAATCTGTGCGAAGAACACCATATAGAGAGCGTTTTGGGACATTCTCTCTGGATTAGCGCTTTTACACCATTGAATTTTCCTCTCATATTACCAGCCCCATCCATAATTTGACCAACAATTCCACTTGGATCAAGACCAAGTATATTCATGCATTTCATTATTTCTTTAAAAAGAATTTGGCCTGCGGTATCTCCACTAGTGAAAACTTTAATGAGCCGCTCTTCAGGTTTGACATTTTCCTTTGGGACACCATGCGAGTCAGTATAACGAGCCACTAATGTTCAACATTCTTTTTGAGTTGAGTCTAGAATAATAGAATAAATGTTAGTCGTTTTTATACTATCTATGATTTTTGAAGCAACGATGTCACTCATTATGTTAATTATATAGTAAACGTTTCTATAACTCAAGAAATTAGACCCCAGCTTTCCTTTTTCAGTTCTAGCTTTATCAAATTTTTTCAAGTTATACCCTAGCATCAGGACTATATTTACTCAATAGCCTGAAAAGACCTATGAATTTTCCTTTTGCTACATCCTTTTTAAGAAATCCAAGCATTTCTTCACTTAAATATCGACAACAATCGATGACAGCAGACAGCACCTCTCGATTGTGATGGACTAACTGATCTGATTGTTCAGCTAAACGTGAATCAATCCTCTTTTGAAGAGATCCATTGGATCCTTGCAATTTGTGCTGTGTGATAAGTAGATTTTAGATTTTCCATGGAGCACAAATATCCCGGTCCCCTATGTTCTGTCCATCCTCTATAGCCAGTTGTTCCCCACATTGACTGTTCGAGTGGGAGGGAAAACAGAGTACATGGCAAGCAAAATACGGCATCTTTTTTTGGCTATATATCAGCCATTTTCTAACTTTTGCAATTTTATTTGGCAAAACTCCATTCTTCCATGATGGGCTGAATTTTCTTCCACCTGTTGAAGGAAAAGTGATAAAAGACAAATCTTGATTTTCCAAATATATTGCTTTATTTATTTCCTCAGCTGACAGTTTGATGTTGGCATATGATGCTGGATCTCTTGGGGTTTTCAATCTATCACCAGAAGAATCTTCAATTGTTAGAGTTTCCTCTTGTTGAATGGAAACTGAAGGTCTTTCAGCAGATGGATTGCTACATGATTTTACCTCTCCGTGTCCTAATTCAGTTTCATCAACAACTTCTTCCTGACTTACATTTTCATCAAGGTTTTCAAAATCTACGTCTTGGATCATACTTGATGAAGAGGGTTGTATTTCTAAATCTTCAATGACGTTTTCAGAAATCGAACAGCACTGAACTAAAATTCCTTTCCTTCTCCGAGACGAACTACACAAAACGTACACGGCTAGACGGCTACCTGCATTCAACTGGTGACTTAACTTCATCTTGTCTATGGGACTACTAGCGATCCACATGACGTAACGGCGACGGACGGAAAACCCTCAAGGTGACAGATGTTTATGAATGGGCAGTGTAATGGGTAGTACCAACTAAGCATTGCTCAAAAAAAATTATGGAATAACTTCCTATAGTGAAATTGTTGTCATAGCAGGAAACAGTAGTCTTTTAAATAAATTCAGAGATAATCTAATTACTGATGAAAAAATATGTATATAAGAATAAAATGGTTTCTTATTAAATAATTTTGTCCGCAAAAATTTCCACCCTGGAAAAAAAAAACGCCCTGAAAAAATCCTCCCTAAAAATTCTGATGGCGCAACTTGAGCCATGATCCCCCTGTGGACACCCCTGCGCCAAAGCATTCAATTGAGCATTAGAATGTGGCTCTCCATTCGCCTGTAGGAGCCAACTGATTCCATTGTTGAACGAATCGGATCATTTGATTTGAATCATTTGGATATTTAGGTAGGTGGGTATTTTAATCAACGTCACACTGGAGCAACACAATGGGCTATTGGCGGCGATCCGGAATCAAAACCCTAAGGGAAAGATCCGAGGACAACTTCATTTTGGACCACGGTCAGATGACGAGGTCACACTTGAGATGGCACCCCACTCTCCAAACTTCCACATCACGCCAACGTGAGGACATTTGGGAGGCAACGACAGATTTAACGTGCACCAGCCCCCGTGTACACGACGTTCTTTGGTTGGATTCGAACTCGCAACCCTCCGGTTGCTAATCCGTTACTTTTGCAACCAGGCTACCGCGGCACCTTTGACGTCAGCAAACTTTCCTTGTGCGTGTATCTCTATTACTTGAAATTGTCTGTCTTGTGTCTCAGAGTAACATGGCCAAACATGGCCTTGCGCCATAATCCCCTCAAAAACCAACCAACCTCTTTATTATTGTCTCATACAGTGATATGTAACTATGGTATTTATAATTTTTAATACTGTAACTTTTAGTTATAACAAAGGAAATAAATTGCAATTTGAAGCTCAGCTTTAACTTGACATTTAATGAAACGATTCTTATTTCAGCTTCTAGAAGTGTAAATATAGAAATTGCATTACAGGGTAATTCAAAACGAACGCAACAACCTTTCATTGTTGATAGAACAGTGAAACAAACACTTTTCATCCTACATGCATACCATCGGAGGGTTTGCGAGTTCGAGACTCTGTCCAGCCAAAGACCGTCGTGTAGAGGGGACGGACGCACGTTAAATCTGTCTTGGCCTGACATGTCCTCACGTTGGCGTGGTGTGGAAATTTGGAGAGTGGGGTGCCAGCTCAGGTGTGACTTCGAGGTTCAAAATTACGAGGCGTTGTTCTTGGATATTTCCCATCTGGAATGATCCCGGACCGTTGCCAATAGCCCGTTGTGTTGCTCCAGTGCGACTCTGTAGAATGCAGGGTCGCAAGTGAAGCGCTAGAGGGCGCTTTCAAGCGCTAGAGGATGACTACTTTATTATCCCATATCTGTTACCGGAACGTCTGAATGGGACGACGTACTTGATATTCATGCAAAAAGTTTTGCCTGAATTGTTGGAGTATGTACCTGCAGCCATCCGCCATATAATGGGATTCCAGCACGATGACGTGCTAGCTCATTTCAGCACACTGGTGTGCCCTTACCTGCATGCCACATTTCCGGGCCAATGGATTGGCCGAGAAGGACCAATCACTTGCCCCCACGTTCATCAGATCTGTCCCCTCTGGATTTCTTGTGATGGGGACCTCTGATGTACGACACTCCCATTGCTACCAATGAGGAACTAGTTGCCAGACTTTCCTTTGCTCCCGCAGCAATCCGCGAAATGCCTGGACTCTTCCAAACTGGAATTTTTACGTCGACGATGCAAAGCGTATATCAGGAGTATGGGTTGCAATTTCGAGCAGCTTTTGTAAATATAATTCATTGCAGTATTTACTGATTAATGTTTGTGCATGTGATTTAATTTGTGCATTTATTCAATGCCTGCAATTCTGATTCCATTTCGTTAACTCAAGCAGTTGTTGACGTTTTGTCTCAAATAAAGCTCTGTTTTGATATTTCGTGCCAGTACCGTTCTTACCATGCGTGAGACTGCGTGTGTGGAGAAATGGAAAGCGCCCTCTAGCGAGCAACCGCTTCACTTGCGACCTATCATGAAAGTGGTTTTAGGTATGTTCTATCACCCGTGAAAGTTTGCATACATAAATGTATATTTTTATGTATACATATACTATATACACAAACATAGAATATAGCAATTGGTAACACCTAGAAACATCTATACGTTATGGAGATATTTTAGTCACACTTGAATTTCACTCTTCAAAATTAGCTAGAAAAGCTTTATTTCATCCATGTTATAAAAAAGTTTTAAATTGTTGGCCAGTGGTCCCCGGGTTTTAGCTACTAAGAATCTTAAATTAGGTTTTTCCACTTATGTTTTAGGTTTTCAAAACTATGTTTTAGGTTATTATAAGTTTTAACATAAATATTGAGCCTTCAGGTTATAAGATACTAAGTTTATAGAAATTTCTTACAATGATATTTTTTAGAGACATCTACCAATGCGAAAAATTACGTTCAAATAGATTTTTTAAAACAGCAATAGTACGTATTGATATAAGGTGTGTTGCTCCAGTGTGACGATAATTAAAATACCTACCAAATCTTATATTAATAGGTAGGTAGTTGAATTAACGTCGCTCTGGAAAAACACAAAGGTCTATTGGAGACAAATTGTTTTTTTGTCTCACTCTGGTTATTTATGGTATTGGTATTTTCAATTAACGTCACACTGGAGCAACACAACGGGCTATTGGGTTATTTATGGCTTTAATAAGATTAATTAGACGTAACAGAAAGCTTCTATCTTAATTTTCTCAAACAGAAGCTCTCTGTTACGTCTAATTAACCTTATTAAAGCAATACATAACCAGAGTGAGACACAAAATTTGGACTCTGTGACGAGCACAATAGCCGTAGTGAATACTTGGGCCTGATGTTGGATTGGGGATTGAATAAAGGAGACATAAGAAATTTGAACGATTTTTATTGTGAACATTCAACAATTAATTTACAGTTTGAACGATTAAACTAATCTGATGATAGTTATTGAGTGTATCATCTCTGCACAAATCTAGGTACCATTTTGAGGCTGATTATCATAATTGCCATCAAAGTCATCCCCAGTGTGCAAGCAATCGTTCTCTAAAATTGGTAAAATTTCTGCTGTAAGTTTGTTTACTCTCATAGTATGTTCTTGGCCAGGGGATACATAGTCCATACTTCGGAGAGACTCGATGCTGCCACACATCTTATGAACAAGGATCTGTCCAAGAGTAAGATTGCCGTTTATGTCAATTGAACCAGTTACTAATTCCAAGTTCCTATTACTCTTGCCATGAACATGCATCTAAAGTTCAGACTAGTGAAATTAAAAGATTTACTTCAGAGAAAAGTGATTATTAAAAACAAGTGATTTTAAATTCAAAAGAAAAAACGGGAACAATAGTTTGTCAAGCATGTCGATTACATGTCATAGCTTTTATCTTTTGATAAAAACCTACCATGTTATTTTAATAAATTTAATATTTTAATTAATTTTTTCAGAACGCTTTTATTGGTTTTCAAAAATAAAACACATCTTGTTCATAATGAATTTGAAGCATCAATAGTTTACTTTACGAAATGTACCATTTTGTGTTTTTATAGCAGTGAATTATTTTATATCTTAAATTATAAACAAGCAATGAAATTTTTTGTCTAGCTATAGCGTCTAGTACAGTATTTAAATTAAAAATATGCGATTTTATCGCATCTTTCTTTACCTTCATTTTTATTTGACCTAAGAAACGCTACTTGGCAGAATTTAGCCAATATCTAGCCTTCCATTCGAGGTGGCACTAAAGTATTTTGGACATTTTTGTATATCATTCGAATCTCAAAAGCAAGAAGTAACGCAAAGCCTTAACAACTAAATGGTCTGTGTAGTGGTCAGAGTAATGCTTGTTTTTCCAGAGTTTTCTCAATAGTCCGTTGTGTTGCTGCAGTGTGATGCTAATTCAAATACTTACCTACTTAGCACAGTTCTGTCTGTTAATATATTGAAACTGTATTATATAGAGGTAGGTAGGTTGTTAATTCAAGTCGAACTGGAGCTACACAACGGGTTATTGGCACGGTTCGGGATCAATACGGAAGGGAAAGATGCGAGGGGAAAACCACGCAATTTGAGCCACGGTCAGATGACGAGGTAACGCTTGAGATTTCACTTTTCTCCAAAGATCCACACAATGCCAAGATGAGGATCGTCATCTGACCGTGGTTCAAAATTACGTGGTGTTGTCCTCGGATCTTTCCCTTTGGGATTGATCCCGGACCGTCACCAATAGCCCGTTGTGTTGCTCCAGTGTGACGTTAATTGAAATACCCCCCCCCAAGATGAGGACATTTGAGGCCACGACAGATTGAACATGCACCAACCCTCCCGTGTACACGAAGGCCTATGGTTTGATCCGAATTCGTAACCCTCCGTTTGCTAATCCGTTACTCTTCCAACCGGGCAACTGTGGCTTCCGGTGCAGTAATGAACTCATCACAGAATTTGGTCCAGGTTTTAAGGCGGAAGGTTCAAGAACGGACAAGCTGCGAAGAGCAAAGACAATCGAAACCATTAAAAATAAGTAAAAGTTTAAAATAGTCTAATCAACATTAAAAAGTATGTTTAAAATTATATATTTACTTATACAGATTATATATGTTTTTAGTGTATAGACGACATAAAAGGTGCAGGATCAAAGATGTAATGCAAGTAGGTCAACCATTGGTAAAATAGATTATGAAGGCTAAGAAATACCACAGAAGAAATTGTGATAAGATGTGCATCCCACCAGCAAAAGACGTTCGTGTACACGGGAGCTGGTGCAAGTTAAATCAGTCGTGGCCTCTAATGTCCTCACGTTGGCATGGTCTAGAAGTTTGGAGAGTGGGGGTTCCAGCTTAGGTGTTGTTCTCGTCATGTCACCGTGATTCAAAATTACCAGGCGTTGTCCTTGGATTTTTCCTTTCGGGATTTATCCCGAAATAGGGATAAGTTAGACCCCGGCCGTCGCCAATAGCCCTTGCGTGTTGCACCAGGGAGACGTTAATTAACTACCTACCGTTACTCTTTTAATGGGCTACCACGACCTTCAAGCACTAAGCGGAAATCTCAGTTGAGTTTCGAATTATTTCGTGAAATATTTAGAATTCCTTTTAATCTGTACTGGGATTTTTATGCTGTAAAGGCCAATTCAGGACAAGCTCAACCATAAAATGTTTTTCCGCCAATTAAAGACACACACACAACGATAAACAAGAGCGAAATACACAAAATTTAGTTACCGGATTCGAAACTTTCCCTAGTACAACCTGGAGACTGATAGCCGTAAAGGGAAAGATTGTTTCTTGAATTTTTCCTCTGAGTATTTTTAGTACTTAACCTAATCCCAATTTCTAAGTTTTATAAATATAAACCTGAAATATTAAAATAAATATTACTTTTATACGATTCCCTCATCGATCGTATTTGACTTGAAGTATTTCAAATCTACAGGCCTAATCTTATTGTCCAAATGAAGTGAAGGGACTTTGCATAATGCGTATATAAACATCGAAATCGTTCAGTTAACTAAGAAACTTCCTCTGAACTGCTGTATGCTTCAACGTTGTCCAGTAATTTTAATATAGAAATGCAATTTTTAGCAAAAGATCATATTTTTAAAGTTTTTATTGAAGTATGAGTGAAAGATTGCAGCCTAAAAATGCGGACTGTGCCAAAACGTTTCGTTTATCTGCTGAGGAGGATCAGCAAACGACAGCGAATTGAAAATCGAAGCCAATGACTGAACGAGCAACTGAAACGAGCCAAAAATTCATGGAACCAAATAGAATCCAAATCTCGGATTTCGATGGTGTTGAAGCTCAAGCATCCGTGTCTTTGGATGATCCTCGGAAAACATCTTTAGAAGGTAACTCGAAAAGAAGAAAACCTGACAAAAAGGGTACCTCTGCAGCTACGTTTATGATCCCCAGACAAAGCCATCTAAAGCAAGTAAGGGAAAGTATATTGCTTATACAGGATACAGACCTTCAAGACCAAAGTATCCAACAGACAAATACAGCGGGACCAAGCAGTTGCAAGAATGAGAGCCAGGATCAGAATATAGTGAGACGTCCCTATTCATGCAGCCTATGTGAAAAGGGTTTTACTCGGAAACAGAATTTAACACGGCATCAAAAGAACCATCATCCAGGAGAACCAGTCTTACCTGACAGAAATCGAGGAGCCAGTGTTTCCAAAAACAAGAGGTTGCGGGATAAAAGAACTCCCAGATGTGAGAAAACACACCAGTGTCCACTATGCGAAAAGGCGTTTCAGTCTCCATCACGGTTAAGACGACATATTCTAACCCACACCAAAGAGAAACCCTTCAAATGTCCAGATTGTGAACAGTCATTTACGTGGAAAGATTTGTTAAAGCGTCACGTATCATGTATTCATTTAAAAGTTAAATTTCCCTGCGATATCTGTAAGAAAATTTTTTCAGATAATTCGAACCTACGGAGGCATATATCAACTATCCACTTTAAGAAGAAATTGTTTGAATGTGAAATCTGCAAGCAAAAGTTTTCTCAAAACTCACACTTACAGTATCATATGTTAAGATTCCACTCCAAACTGAAGTCATATGAGTGTGAAATATGTTGGAAAAAGTTTTCCACTCAGCATGACTTGTATTCTCATAGACGTGTCCACACAGGTGAAAAGCCGTACGAATGTGAAGTGTGTTATCGTAAGTTTTCTTGCTTTTCTAATTTAAAAAAACACAAGTGTCCACCGTTCAAATAACCATTTTAGACTAGTTTTATGGACAATTAACTAGCAATTGAGGATTTAAATACAAACGCTTCCAAGGGGAAAAAATTGGAATCTTGATCATTTTTAAAACGATAAAGAAATGTATTTAGATTAGTAATTTTTTTCTCATCTGTTGACCACGTACCAATACTTCACAGTATCATAATTTGAATCCTATTATGTATTCACAGTATCTTTTTATAAATGTGTACGATTTGATGCTTTTTATCGCTAATCTATTAATGTTTATATAACTATTCACTTTTAAAATGTAGATGTAAATTGGAGTTTAATAAACATTTTTTATTTCTATATTTGATTTTGAATTTGTTACCCAATAAGGATAGTGTACTTTTTTATTGATAAATATCGCTTTGAAGTTATAAAATCAGACCATAGAACAAAATAAGATTGTACTTAAAGAAATCCATTGTACGTAGTGTACGAAAACCTGAATACCCGATTGCATAAAAATGTATTTTTGGTACTTACGTATTAGCCGCATGCCATTGGCGAATATCGGTCAAGTTTTGTTTCGGGCGGAAAATGTTCAGCAATTGCCCTTAGGATGGCATCAAACATATCATTATCATTATAAACTCAGCGAGATCGGGACTCGAGGTGGTGGCAAGATGTTCCTCGATGTTTTTTATTTCGCCATTTTTCACTTTCCCAGATGCGTTCTATATTCTGTGTGTGCGTGCCAGTTTCAGAATCAATAAAATTGTATTTGTGGTTCACTTGGCAGTGAATATAACCAGATTGTCCAAGTTCTTCCGTCGTATACCCCTTCCAACAGTTTTGGCGATTAATGGCTGGCATGCGGTTAATACGTAAGTACCGTATTTTTATTTTCTGTGCAAAATAACGTAACAATTTAAAAAAAAACATCTGAAATTCACGTCACAAATTACTTTATGAAAAAATTTATCCCTAAAATTATGTGGGGCCAAATATAACCTTGCGTCATAATCCCGAAAAAAAAACCAATATTACATGCTTACGCAGTTTGCTATACTGCGATTTCCGAAATCCATTTCAAAGATTCCTCATACTTGAAATATTGAAGTCGTTTTCTAAATAAAAACCTTTATTTCGTTCTGAACGTTTAAAAGTTTGTACGATCAATGTTCTTAGAGCAATTTTCCCTTTCTAGAATTAGGTAGGTAGGTATGTTAATTAGCGTCACATTGTAGCAACACAACGGGCTATTGCTGACGGTGCGGGATCAATGCCATCGGGAACGATCCGAGGACAAAGTCAGGACGAGCCAACACCTGAGCTGACACCGCACTTTACAAACTTCCACACCACGCCAACGTTAGGACATTTGAGGCCACGACAGATTTAAGGCGAACAGCCCCTTCATACACGACGGTATTTTGTTGGATTCGAACTCGCAACCCTCCAATTGCTAATGCGTTACTCTTCCAACCGTGCTACGGCGGTTGAGGAAGAAACAGAGCGTAAGAGCAGGTGAGGGTAAAGACGTAAGGGAGAAAAGATCACTAGCGCTTCTGGCGGCGTGGTATCTCACAGTTGTGTTGACGAAAACGGCACCCCGAAAAAGCGAGTTCCCCTTTAAAGTGTCAGAGTTTGGACAAAGGGACCGTGCGACCGTAATTAAGTACTTACCTACAATAAAAATACAATTTTGTAATCATTAGGTTATCGTAAGAGATTGTTTGATTTATATTTCATAAAAATGCACTGTGAAGGAACAAACTCAGTTACGTTTAATATCTTTGAAATCTATGATTTGCTTTGCATAGTGTGGTAATGTTAATAGCGTAGTTTTATAAAAACATTTTATTTAATTACACATTTGAAAAGAAAATTTCATTTAATTTGGAAATTTTTACCGATTAAAATGCAAATTCAAATTTTAATGCTACAAAGGAATGGTTCAAAGTTCGTATTTGAAGTTCATGTCTGATAATGCTAAATAAATATCCCATCTGTATTTCTTTTAAAAGAGCAGACTTACCCTTGAAATATAAGTACATTTTAATGAACCTAGGTTGACTTTATCAAGTACGAATATTTTTAATTGGACCTTTGAAATGCACCGAAATTTACTGTTTACATGTTTCATAGTATTGAAGTAATCTTATATCTGCTAGGTAAGTAGTTGATACAAATTGTATTTGATACGGTAATGGTAATTAATTAACGTCACACTTAGAGCAACACAACGGGCTATTGGTGACGGTCCTGGATCAACCTCGAAGGGGAAGATCCAAGGTCAGCATCACGTAATTTTGAACCACAGTCAGATGACGAGTCAACTCCTGAGCAACCCACTCTCCAAACTTCCACACCACTCCAACGAGAAGACATTTGAGGCCACGACATACCCCTTTGCACGCGACTGTCTTTTGGTTGGATTCGAACTCGCAACCCTCCTGTTGCCAGTCCGTTACTCTTCCAACCAGGCCACCGTGGCCCTGGCAGTTGATGCGAATTTCGGAACTAAGTTAAGACATTTTCCATGTGATAAAATATTTTCATTTTAAGCAAAATTAAATTGATTATTGTGGTAGGTAGTTGAACTAGCGTCATACTGTACTGGGCTATTGGCGACGGTTTGCTATGGATCCCGAAGTGATAGATTCGAGGTCAACACCTCGTAATTTTGAACCACTGTCAGATGACTAGATCAACGCTTCAGTTTTCATTTCACACTCCAAACTTCCAAAGTGGAGACAATTTGAGGCAACGAGATGTTTAACGTGCACCAGCCCCTGTGTACCCGACGGTCTTTAGTCGGACCTAGTTTCAAACTCGCAATCCCTCCAGTTTGTAATACTACTTTAAAACGGGGTTATCAAGGCCCACGCACACAAGAAAAGCTGACACGAAAGACCGAAATACACATAGGGAGGACTCTAACATGACTGGAATCGAACCAGTGAAGTCTAAAACTCGCCGGTATCTTACGCATTGGGCAAATCCACTGCGAAAGGGTTCCTCTTAAGTATTAACTGTTGTGTTGCTCCAGTGCGACGTTAATTTACTACCTACCGACCTTAAATATTGACTAAAATCAAATTTATGCGCACGACGTAAAATAGTTGTACTTACGAAATGCTCTTCGATAATTGTCTAAGTGTGGGGTGTTCTTAAGTGATCGTGGGGACACGGTAGCCCAGTGACTGAGCAACGATTTAGCAATTGGCGGTTTGCAAGTTCGAAACTCGTCCAGCCCAAGACCGTCGTGTACTTGGGGGCTGGTGCATGTTAAATCTCTCGTGGCCACAAATGACCATTCGTCGGGGTGATGTGAATGTTTGGAGAATGGGGTGTTATCTCAGATGCAGACCTCGTCATCCAACAGTGGTTCAAAATAACGAGGCGTTGTCCTCGATTTTGTCCCTTCGGTATTGATCCAGGACCGTCGCCAATAGCCTGATGTTTTATTACATTGAGAAGTTAAATAACCACCTACAAAATGATGATATATGCTTCAGTTAAAGAGTTCCCATAAACTCCAAGTAATGTTACAAAATGCTAAGCCACCATCCCTTCTACCCAGATTGATGAACTTTTAACGATTCAATAATGTTACTAATGACATCGATATTGGAATTACAACTAGTGGTTCAAAATTACTTGTTCTCCTCGGTAGGTAGGTAAGTATTTTAATTAACGTCGCACTAGAGCAATACAACGTGCTATTGACGACGATCAGGGATCAATCTCAAGGGAAAGATCGAGAACAACTAATTTTGAACCAGGGTCAGATAACGAGGCTATACCTGAGCTGGCACCCCACTCTCCAAACTTCCACACCACACAAACGTGAGGACATTGGAAGCTATGACAGATTTAACGTGCACCAGCTATCTTTGTTTGCGGAGGTCTTTGGCTGGATTCGAATTTGCAACCCTGCGGTTACTAATCCGCTACCCTTCAAATCGGGCTACCGCGGCCTCTAATAGTCCTCGTATATTTCCCTTCGGTTGTTGATCCCGAACCTTCTCCAATAGCTCGTTGTGTTGCTCCAGTGGGACGTTAATCAAAATACCTACTTTGAATTACAACTTTTATTTTTGGGATCTTTTAGAAATTCTTTCGGATATATGAATACTTATATTTCAGTTTACACGTTCCGTACAGGCCGTCGAGGCTCAGTGGTTATGCCCACGCTCTAGCAACCTTCGTGTTGCAGGAGGGGTAGGTTCGATTCCTATAAAGTACGCACCTCCTAGAGTGTATTTAAATCTTCGGTGTCAGTAAAAAACTTTCATTTTTCTGTCTATAACTTGATATTGTATGACTTGTGTCTGGCACAGCATAGCGAATATGAACCTTGCGCCATGAAACCCGAACCAACCAACCAACTCCATATAATATGTTTCTTATTATGAAATACTTCTTTCCGATTTTATCGTATCAAAGTAAATGAACAATATTCATACTTAAAGATTTCGAATTATTTCGTTACACGCATTTCAATACGGTTACAGAACTCGTCCTGAAAATTGCCTTTTTTTTGAAGTACAAAATTTCATAATGTTAAAGACTTATAATTTGAAATTTACTAATTATATAGTCTTAAATTTTAATTTTAACAAAAATCATCAAAAAATTTGAAATGAATATAGATCAGGATCATTGAGAACGAGATGTGTTACGTCAATTGCATGATGAAGCTTCGACATCCTTTTGTGATTAGAATTCACCAACATCCAAAGAATATAAGACTTTATTCGTGCCGGAATAAAGAACAGAAGTGCCAAAAGTATGAAAGGTTCCATCATCGACGTTGGCTTTGTCGTTCAAAACTTTTCCTCAGATCAACACACCAATCTTGGAGCACACTGTTCATCGCAAAACCGGATTAAAGACTGATCGCTACGAACACTCTCATTTTGAGAAAAGCAGTGGAATTTCAGAGCACGTCATGGAACCACAAGAGCAACCCCTGAGTCAATAGATCAAAGACGACTGCCTGATCTACATGGCTCAGTTAGAATCATGTATCCTACCGATTACATGGGACATCAAGATATAGTGAAGATACAGAATTCCCTGAGCGGAACATAGAAAACCTTTCATGTCGCCTTTCTTCAGCGAAATCCTCTTCAGGATCGTGTCATTCCCATATTGTGCAGAAAAAGTCAAAACGTGTTGGTGATTCACTGACAAGACACTGTGTATCCGTGCAGAGTGAAAAGCTTAATCCACGAAAACACTACAAAAGACAGCATCCGAAGACACGCACCGAAGAGAAAATCTTCAATAGTGAAACGTTTAAAACGGAATCGAACTCGAACAGAATGGAGCGATCTGATTGGGGACCAACCTCTTTTTTACCTGAGCACAGCAGAGAAACCGTACAAAAACACCCTCAGCCGTCACAAATGAAAAAATAGAAAGCAGGTACTTCGAATAGAATATCAAAGAGAAAGAAACACGGAAAATTCATCGACAAAAGGTTATGCATGTGACCAGTGTGGCACATGTTTTAAAAAGGAGCAACAACTGATCCGACATCAAGGACTCCGCAATGAAATAAATGCAGTCCAATGTGAGATTTGCAACAAGTTGTTTGGAACTAAATGACATTTAGAAAAGCACATTCGAGTGCATAGTGGTGAGAAACCTTTCGATTGTGATGTGTGCAAAAAAAACATTTTCGCAGTAGGGCAATTTATCAACGCACAAAAGCATCCATTCAGGTGAGAAATTTTTTACCTGTGAAATTTGTAACAGAGGCTTTTCACACCTTCGGAGCTTACGAAGACACAGATTTATACATACTCAAGAGAAGCCGTATATATGTGAAGTATGTTCGAGACGGTTTTCACTAGCTTGAGACTTACGCACACATATTCGTATGCACACTGGTGAGAAAGCTTTTAATTGTGAAATTTGAAACAAAAGCTTTTCACAACTTGGGAACTTACGAGTACACAGGCGTATACACATTGAAGAAAAGCCTTATATATGTGAAATATGCATGAGACCGTTTTCACGAAACTGGACTTTACAAACACATAGGCATGTACACACTAAAGAGAAGCCATATGTGTGTGAAATATGAATGAGAAAATTTTCACACGTTTCGAACTTGAAAAGACGTAGACTTATGCATGAAAAACGGAAAGTAATTAATAGTGAAATGTGCTAGAAAATATATTTGCCTAAATTGTACTTGTGACGACATATCAAGGATAATAATAGACAATAGGATTTTAATAGACAATTTTTTTCAGTCGTTCTAAAATATCCCTTGTGACCTGGAAATATAATTTCCTCTTCTAGTTTCTGTGCTTACGAATATATTTGCCTGATGTTTTCATTCACGGATAATCTAATAGATATATTAGTATATAATTAACCACCTACATTAATTATATCATCATTAATTCAATATAGGAATTTTAGGCGAAATTGTATGTCTTTTCTAACTAAAATTTAACTGTCAAAATGTCATTGTTTTGATTAATATTTTATGGAAATAATGTTACATTTTTAAAATTAAACATTTTAATAGTTTTAGTTAGTTTTATTTGTATACATGCTTTCTATTTGTTTTTAATATGTATAAAACAAAATTTCTTGTATTGAAATGGAAATTCGTGTAAAACAATTGGAACATTTTCGAAATAAACGATATTAAGTATTAATGGAATTCATCTACAAAGGAATTAAATATTAAGGTAGTCTGAAGAGAGACGATGGTTTAAGTTAGGTTTTAAATCCGAACAATAGAAACGAAGGTCCGAAAAGCTCTAATCCCTAGGCCCTATACCCTTTTCAACTTTGAATCCTGATTGTGTATATCGCACCAATGAGAAAAATGAAAAAGGCAAAAATTAAATAGTTTTAAAAATTATGTTTTTCGTACATTCATCTTTAATTAAGGAAACTTTCACAAGTCGGAGTCAATGTATTATTAAAATAAATCTCAAATAAGCTCCAACAATACCAATACCATCATAAAATACAAGTTTAGTCAAAAGTTGTAATATTTCAAGTGTAATGATGTGTGTAACGTCAGGAAGTATATCTTAAATTGAATCATTTTTATGACATCTTTTTTGTAATCTAGTACTGCAATTATTCTTAGAAACTTCGAATTCATTTGAGTTCCCGTAACAAGTACATCAATTGTTTACATTTTTGTAATAGGTGGAATAGATTGGATGTTAGGGTTTTATTGCGCAAGGTTCTTGTAATAGCTGAGGTTTCATGTCACAATTTGCAATATTTTCAGTTATAATTTGATACCATTAAATTAACAAAACAGGAAAATTGACACTTAAAATAAAATGGGTTTTAAGGGGCAAGGTAAGCAAAATGCTAAGAAAAATTTTAATAGATTTTTAGATGAGTTTTAAGGGACCGATATTAAAATCCAAGCAGTTTGTGTCTAATGTCACATACCAATTTTTAAAATCTAATTTTCAAATGATTTTGAGAAAACTTACAAGCTTTTGACTTGTGTTACATACCCTTCGGGTTTGATCCCGGACAGTCTCTAATAGACCGTTGTTTTTCTCCAGTGCAACCTTCATCAAAATACCTACCTACCAAAAACGTCACGAGTAAATGGTGCATTCAGATAAGGTGGGGTAGCTATTTTAATTAACGTCACACTGGAGCAACACGACAGGGTAATAGTGACGGTCCGGGATCAGTTCCGAAGGGAAAGTACCGACGACAATACCACGTAATTTTGAATTAGAAACTCGAAGGAAAAAATCCGAGGTCGACACTGTAATTGTGAACCACGGTCACATAACGAAGGGCATTTTTGGATGTTATTGAACACTTTTAGTTTTCCAATAAAATAGTTGAATTTTTAATCGGTCAAGAAAATTCCTACTTAATTTATGCAACGTATACTTAATTTATGCAGTGTAATACTTGACCCATTTTACTTCTTGAGTTTTGGATGCATATTTTCTGTTGAAACGAAGATATCTTTAGAGTGAACTTTGTGTAACAGAACTCTTGACACATTTGTCATCTGTTTGCTGTCTTCAGATTTCAAACTATCAACTCTTCGTGGCATATCTGAATCATACACTAAGGTAGCGAATGAACTCTTCAAGATAGGGTTTGAAATTTAGGATTTTACATTACCCGCTGCTTTCTGGGGCCGCACTGGCCCGTTTCTAAGATTAACGGAGAAGCAAACGGAGGGTTGCGAGTTCGCATACAACCAAAGACCGTCGTGTACAAAGGGGAGCTGGTGCACGTTAAATATGTCCTGGTCTATAATGTCCTTGTTGTGTGGAGTGTTGGAGTGTTGAGTGCCAGCAGAGGTGTGACTTCATCATCTGACCGAGATTCAAAATTACGTGGTGTTGTCCTCGGATTTTTTCCTTCGGAGGTTGATCCCGGTCCGTCACCTATAGCCAGTTGTGTTGCTCCAATGTGACGTTAATTAAAACACCTACCTATCAATTACAACTCCCCGCTATTTTGATAAAAGGTCAGACGACGAGAACAACGCATGAGCTGGCACCCCACTCCCCAAACTTCCACACCACGGCAACGAAGACATTTGAGGCCACGACAGATTGAAAGTGCATCAGCCATCTTTGTACACGAAGGTCTTTGGTTGAACCGAGTTTTGAACTCACAAATCTCCGATTGCTAGTCCGTTCCTCTTCCAACATGGCTACCACGGTCAATCATGTACAATGAGACGAATTCAAAGGGAGGTATATAATTTCATGTACTATAAAGTTATGGTAACGCATTCGATTATACCACTCTTTGTTTCACTCATCACCTGATGGATTGGAACTTTCAATTCGGAATCGATTCCGGACCCGTACCAATAGCCCGTTATGTTGTTTCAGTGCGACATTATCTAAAATACCTACCAACCTCTGATTGAATATAATTACTTCCAATGAAGCAGGTAATGAATCCAATTGTAGAAATTGTAAACGAAACAGAACTTTTGTTTTTCATGTGAATTGAATTCTGTTAAACAGACTTAAAGAGTACATTTGTATTTTAATTAAACTCACACTGGATATTCCTCGGATATTTCCTTTCGGGTGCTGATCCTTGACCGTCACCAATAGCCCGTTGTGTTGCTCCAGTGGGACGTTAATAAGACCTACATACCCTGAATTACAACTATTAGTTCTGGGATCTTTTAGAAATACTTTCGGACATATGAAGAGTTATATTTCAGTTTACGCAATCCATACAGGCCGTCGAGGTTCAGCGGTTATGCCCACGCTCTAGCAACCTTCGTCATGTAGAAGGTAAAGGTTCGATTCCTATCAGGTATACTCCTCATAGAGTATATTTATATCTAGTAAAATACATTCATTGTGTGTGTCTGTCTATTACTTGATATTGTATGATCCTTGCGCCAAAAAACCCGAACCAACCCTATATAATATATGTTTATCTGTTATGGAATGCTCCTTTCCGATTTCATCGAATTGAAGTGAAGTAAATGAATAGAATTCATATTTAAATGTATCGAATTCTTTCGTTACACGCATTTGAATACGGTTACTGAGCTCTCGTTCTGAAAATTGCCTTTTCTTTTGAAGTGCAAAACTTCAAAATTTTTAGACCTATAATTTGAAATTTACCTAATTATATCGTCTTAAATTTTAATTAAAAAATTATAAAAATATTTTAAATGAATAGATATCAGGAACACACATTCAGAACCAGATGTGTTACGTAAATTGCATGTTGAAGGTACGACATCCCTTTCTGATCAGAATTCACCAACATCCGGACAAAAGAAGACCAAAACAGCTCGTCCGAAAATGAATCGGATTCATGCCTGAAAAAAGGACTGAAGGTCCAAAAGTATAAAAGGTTACTACAACGACGTTCGCTCTGACAACCAAAATTTTTCCTGAGATCAACTCAATTTTGGAGCACACCACCTTTCATCACAAAACCGGATTAATACGAACAGACTGTGATCGCTACGAACACTTCACCTTTGAGGAAACCAGTGGAATTTAAAGCACGTAATGGAACCGGAAGGAGCAAGTCCAGAGTCAAGAGATCAAAGACGAATGCCTGATCTACATGGCTTAATTAGGACCATGTATCTTCCTGATTGCATGGGACATCAAGATAGTAGTGAAGAGACAGAATTATCTGAGCAGACCATAGAACAACTTGCATGTCAACTTCCTTCAGCAAAACCCTCTTCAAAATCGTGTCGTTCATATAGTGTACAGAAAAAGACAAGACTATGTTTATCCGTGCAGAGTGAAAGGTTTAATCCAAGAAAACACCACAAAACACAGCATTCGAAGACACACGCCGAAGTGAAAATGGTTAAGAGTGAAACGTTTAAAAGTGAATCGAACAGAAAGGAACGTTCTGAAAGAGGACAAAGCCCATTTTTACCTGAGCACAACAGAGAAACAGCACAAAAACACCCTCAGCCGTCACAAACGGAAAAATCAAAATCAAATACTTCGAATCGAATATCAAAGAGAAAGAAACACTCGGAAATTCATCAAAGAAAGGTTATGCATGCGACCAGTGTGAAATACGTTTTAAAAAGGAACAACAACTGACACGACATCAAGGAATCCACAACGAAATAAAATCTGTCAAGTGTGAGATTTGCAATAAATTGTTTAGAACTAAATGTCATTTAGAAAAGCACATGCGTGTGCATAGTGGTGAGAAACCTTTCGAGTGTGACGTGTGCAAAAAAACGTTTTCGCAAAAGGGCAATTTAGCAATGCACAAACGTATCCATTCAGGTGAGAAACCTTATATTTGTGAAATTTGTAATAGAAGCTTTACGCAAATTTGGCACTTACGAAGACACAAACGTATACACACTGGTGAGAAACCTTTTAATTGTGAAATTTGTAACAGAAGCTTTTCGCAAATTGGGCCCTTACGAAGACACAAACGTATACACACTGGTGAGAAACCTTTTAATTGTGAAATTTGTAACAGAAGCTTTTCGCAAATTGGGCCCTTACGAAGTCACAGACGTATGCACAGTGGTGAGCAACCTTTTAATTGTGAAATTTGTAACAGAAGCTTTTCGCAAATTGGGCCCTTACGAAGTCACAGACGTATGCACACTGGTGAGAAACCTTTTAATTGTGAAATTTGTAACAGAAGCTTTTCGCAAATTGGGCCCTTACGAAGTCACAGACGTATGCACACTGGTGAGCAACCTTTTAATTGTGAAATTTGTAACAGAAATTTTTCACACCCTGAGAGCTTACGAAGACACAGACGCATACATACTGGAGAGAACCCATATATGTGTCATGTATGCATGAGAAGGTTTTCACATGCTTCGACCTTAGAAATACATAGGTGCATACACACTCAGAAGCCGTAGATGTGTAAAGTAATCATGACAAGGTTTTCCCAAGCTTCGAACTTACAATGACAAGGACTTGCGTATCAAAAACCGAAAATAATTCAATGTGAAAAGTGCTGGAAACATTTGCCGGAAGTATACTTGTGACGACATACAGAAGGACATATCAAGGAGTCCATTTGTTTTTAAGCGACTTTGGTTAGAAATAGCTCTTCATGTGATCTGTAATCTTAGTTTTATATTATTTTAAATAGACAAACCGTTTGTCAGTCGTTTTATAATTTCCCTTGTGACCTGGAATAGAACTTCTAATTTCTATGCTGACAGCTATATTTACCTGACGTTTACATTCACGGATGCAAATAGATATATTCCTATATAATTAACCATATACTTTAATTATATCATTATTAGTTCAATTCTGGAATTTTCAGGTGAATTTGTATGTATCTCTAACTAAAATTCAATTGCCAAAATGTCATTGTTTTTTTTATTTATCTATGGAAACAAACTTACATATTTAAAATTAAACTTTTTTTATGATTTTAGTTTCTTGTATTTGTATACCTTTTTTTAATATTAAAAAAAAAAATTTGTATTGAAATGGAAATTGATGTAAAACTATTGAAATATGTTGAAAATAAACGATATTAAGTATTCATGGTATTAAATATTAAAGTAGTGGGTAAATTAAGTATTAAATATTAAAGTAGTGGGGAGAGATGATGGTTTAAGTTAAGCTTCAAACCCGAATAATAGAGCGACAGTCCGAAAAGCATTAATCCATAAGCCATATACCCTCTTTAACTTAATTGTGCATATCGCTCCAATGGGGAAAAAGTGAAAAAGTCAAAAAATGAAGTATTTTATTTTAAAATGTTCTTCGTCCATTCGTCTTTGATCAAAAAAACGTTCACAAGTCAAATAGTCAATGTATTATGAAAATAAATCTCAAATATAGCTCAAAACAACACCAATACTATCATAAAATACAAGATTAAACGCAAGTTTTAACATTCCAAGTGTAATGACGTGTAATTTCAGGAAGTATATCTCAAGCTGAATCAATTTTTATGACATAAATTTGTAATCTAGTATTGTAATTTTTCTTAGAAACGATCGGAATTTATTTGAGTTCCAGTATCAAGTACATAAATTGTTTACATTTTTGTAATAGGTGGATTAGATTCGATGGTTAGGGTTTTATGGCGCAAGGTTTTTGTAGTAGGTGAGTTTTCGTGTTATATTTTTGCACTATTTTTAGTTATAATTCGATATCATTAAATAAACAAAACATAAATTGACACTTAAAATAAATAGTTTTAAGGGGCAAGAAGAGTAAAATGCTAAGAAAAATTTTAATAGACTTTTAGATGACTTATTTCTTTTAAGGGACCGATATTAAGATCCAATCAGACTGTGTCTGATGTCACATAATATAAATTTTTAAAATCTAATTGTCAAATGATTTTGAGAAACATTTCAAGCATTTGACTAGTGTTTCTTTCCTTTCGAAGATGCCACAGGATTGTTTTCAATAAATATACGAACATGCTATGCACGTTTACTAGCGTAAGCATAAGAAAATATTTTTTAATTAAGATTTTAATCTTGATATATATCCTAAAGTATATGGGGCCCTCCTGATTATTTTTTAAATCGTTTTTTATACGATCTGAGATCCGATCACTTAATTGTGATTATTTTCAATAACGCTTTTAATTTAATACATTTTCCAGAGAAAATCTAAATTACAACACTTTCATTTGGTTTTCGGTAAAAACCACTTCCTCATCCCTAAATATATCAAGATCAAAAGTAATTACAAACTAGATCTCTAAAGAGGTGGTAAAACCCGTTTCCAAAGTAAAATATATTTATTAAATTACAGAATTCCGTTCAGTTCCTTCTGTGCCCTGTGATAGTACAGTTCAGCTTTTGACATGATCGGAAAATCGACTTAGATTTCATATTTCCATGTGTAATGAGACGAATTTATAAGCAGGTTTACTACTTCAAGTAATGTAACATTATACACTGCTGGCCACCATAAATGCAACACCCTGAAGGAAGCATGCAAATAATATGAAATTTACAACATGCATTAGCGGAGGTGAGATATGCAAATGATTAGAATTTCAGCGCAGACGCACATCACGCGCGCCTGTGGCGCCACTTCAAAGCGCTATTTAAGGCTTGGAGATTTCGACGATTTCAAGTACGGCAATTGTGTTTTTCTTGTGGTTTTTTCAAAAAAACGATCAATTATGCCTCGTAGAAAACAGCGATCATCTTTTGATCAAGTATCCGAGTTCGACAGAGGAAGGATAGTGGCCTACCGAGATTGTGGATTATCTTTCAGGGAAATCGGTAGTCGTGTTGGACGAAACCAAACAACTGTAATGCGGATATGTGATCGTTGGATGCAGGAGGGTACGACGGACCGACGTGTTCGATCGCATCCACCTCAGTGCATCACTTCACGTGATGACAGGCATATTGTGCGTATGGCAGTGACGGATCGCTCAGCCACATCACGAACCATAGCACAGCACATTCAGTCTGTACCGCATCATCCAGTGTCTGCGCGTACCATTCGACGCCGTTTACAGCAGAGTGGTCTGTCCGCAAGACGTCCATTGCTTCGTCTACCCTTGACGCAGAAGCACAGACGTTTCCGCCGCCAATGGTGCGATGAAGAAGGATGTGAACGGCAGAATGGAATGAAATTGTCTTTCCTGACGAGTCACGCTTCTGTCTGCAACACCACGATGGTCGGATTCGAGTCTGGAGACACCGTGGAGAGAGGATGCTGAACAGCTGCGTTATGCACCGCCACACTGGTCCTGCACCGGGTATTATGGTATGGGGCGGTATTGGATATCACTCTCGCACTCCTCTAGTACGCATTGCCGGTACTTTAAACAGCCAGCGCTACATCTCCGAGGTGTTGGAGTCAGTTGTCCTTCCTTACCTTCAGGGCTTGCCCACAGCCATATTTCAACAGGATAATGCGCGATCACACGTGGCACGCATTGTCCAAGGGTTCTTCGTCAATCGCCAGATTGAATTGCTTCCCTGGCCAGCTCGCTCTCCGGATCTTTCGCCGATAGAAAACATGTGGTCCATGGTTGCTCAACGATTGACCCAGAATACATCCCCAGCTGCCACACCAGATCAACTTTGGCAACGTGTGGAAGCTGCTTGGTCTGCTGTACCCCAAGAACACATCCAAAGTCACTTTGAATCAATGCCGAGGCGTGTGGCAGCGGTGATCTCCAACAATGGCGGCTACTCTGGCTACTGATTTTGGCAGGAACCACACTTCACAGAAGTCTATAAATTTAATCATTTGATACTTGGTCAACATGTTATCTACAAAATAAATTTTGTTGTGATATCTCTTATGTTTCTTGGTGTTGCAATTTGGGTGGCCAGCAGTGTATAAGGCATTCGATTAAATCACTCTTTGTTTGACTTGTAACCTATGATAGATTTTTTACCATAAGTAACAGAAAAATATCTCTTGGTTACTTAGGTCGTAAATAAGTCTGTCTTTAGGATTGCGAGTAGAAAAGGTCTTTTGTTTCTTCAATGTTTTATTTTTTAAATTAGATTTAGAATTCGGTGTTTCTGTATTTGAGTTTAAACAGAAATGTTGGGTTCTTATTTGAAAATTTCTAAGTTTTTTAAATTTGTGTTCTTTTTGTAAATAATTCATTATTGTTTATCAATATTTTTCAAGCGTCTTTTTAATTTCTCTATTTAAGAATATTGTCATGACGTCGAAATTCGACACGCTTTCTCAGATCTTTCGTTTTTCAGATTTCTACATTTTTCAATGACAACAATTTCGTTTCTTTTTGTATTTATGTGTTCCGATACTTTCCATATTTCAGATATATTATTTAGGTATTAAATTGTTATGGATTATTTTATTTTCTGCCAAATACCACTAGACATGGGTAATTTCTTGGTTGTATATGTATATTTCAACGAACGTTCCTTAAGTCTGGTTAAATACGTTATAGTTTGTAGAATACTGTTTCCTAAAAATAAATGGAAACCTTTTTGTGTAAGGAGTATAACTTCTTATTTTAAAATGACTGTTAAAGTCATAATAAAGTTATCTTAAAATAAGATATGGTGCGTTTAATCAAAACGGGTAGCCTTATGTTGCGTTTCAAAGATATTCCTATATTTTGACATATTTTCATTACAAGACGATTAAAATCAATTTAATTTGCATTTGCTTTTCATGTTTCATGGGTATTATTGAAAGCTGTACTCCATAGTCAAGTAACAACATCTATCATTCTAAAGAGGTACGTGATTTCCATATCAGCGGCGGCTCGTGGTTGGAAAAATAGGGGAAGGGTCTCCTCGGAATCACCCCCCCTATGAAATTAAATCCTGGCTATGCCAGTGATATGAAAAGCAACGGCAGATTGAACGTGCACCAGCCCCCTTTGTACACGACCGTGTTTGGGGGCTGATTTCGAAATCTCCACCCTCCGTTTGCTAATCCATTGCTCTCCCAACCACGGCCCTGCACCGCCCAGGATCAATTCCCCAAGCGGTGATCTGATAAAAGAAAAGGAACTCTCATCACGTGATGCTATCTCTGTTAGAATCACTAATTCTTTTATACAGTTGGGCCGTAGTAGCCGACTTGATAGAGTAACGGAGGAGCAACCGAAGGTTGCGAAATTCGATCCAACGGGTTCTTATGTGCTGGTGCAAGTTAAATCGGTAGTCATGTCAAATGACATCATCTAAGTTTGGTACGGAAGTTTGGGGAGTGGGGTACCAGTTCATATGTTGCCGTCCTCATCTGATCGTAGTTCAAAATGATGATGTGTTGTCCTCCGATCTTTCCTATCGGGATTGATCCCGGACTGTCACCAATAGTCCGCTGTGTTGCTCCAGTGTGACGTTGTTTGAAATATCTACCTACCATCCAACTGGGTTACCTCAGCCCTCCTTTTTTAGGACTGTTTATTTTTTTAATGGAAGTTTTTACTAATCGCAATTGATACACTTTTCCAAATTGTAAATGTAAATAAGGTTTTGATCTAAACACGTGATAAGAAATCTGGAGCGTTCAAAGCTGGAGATGTATTAAAAGATTTCCGTACAGTTAAGTATTTAAGTACGATTGCATTGCAGCAACACAACGGGCTATTGGCGTCGGTCAGGGATCAAACCCGAAACTGCTACCCCACTCGCCAAACGTCCACGCCACTCTAACGTGAGGGCATTTAAGGCCACGAAAAATTAAACCTACACGAACCGCCGTGTACTCGATGGTCTTTGGTTGAACCGAGTTTCGCACTCGAAACCCTCCGGTTGCTTATTCGTTACTCTTCCAACTGGGCTACCACGCTCATTTGTTTTTATCCAAGTGTGATTGAATGTCGATTGAACATGAATAAAGAAGTCGGTTTGGGGTAGTAGAATGTTTTTATTAGATCTTCAATAAACATTCTATGTTCTTCAGCCTAACGGCACCAAAATTGAACCAGCTGGACAAGGAGAGTCCGTGCAGACATCTGGCCATCTGACACTCTACGAAATGCTCCCCTTGCGCCCGCAGTAATTTTGTCATATTTACAGAAAGGAGGGTGGGCGAACACAAGGAGGCACACGCATAGCTCTTCTGGTCCAGGACGTCCGACGTCATCACCAGATGGAAGATGTCTAGCTCTTGGCTTCCCTGGAAGAGAACACAAATATGCATTAATTACACCACCGAGGGTAAAACAGTTTTTTTATTCATTCCTTTGTTAGAGTTCCTCGATTCTTGAAAGTCCATAAGAAGCACCTCAAATGTACCAAAATTAAGTTTAGTTCTTGAATATCGCCCTGACTTTATGTCTTACAAAGTTTGCCTGGACAGTAAAACTTTTTTATTCGTACATTTTTATGGCTTTTCTTTAATATTTCATATTGCTCGCTGATACTATAATTTCATTTCTTTAAATTTGTATTCATAATAATACTCTGTTACATATTTTTCTATTCAATTTTAATTTCCTAGATTTTATTTGTCAATTTTCCTCCCTTGAAAACGAAGCTTGTCGTTACAAAGCGGAGGTTCCCTAGAATTCGGTCCTTGAATTTATAGAAGGTAAAAGAGCGGGAACTCTAGCCAAACTCAGCCTTCTTTAAAGTTAGCTAATGACAAGATATCTTGTCATCAAGATATTGCCGATATTTTCATGAAAACGAGATCAAAACCTATTGAGTTTTTCTTCTAAAGACTAGATATCTCTTCCATCAATGTCTGCTCAGTTTTGCTGATGACAAGATACTTCGTCTAGACAACTACCAGGAGAGTTAAATATTTAAATTTTTCAAAGCTCCACAATAATATTTGTTCAATACCGCTTTACCTTTACTGTGCAGATAGTTCTGCTATATTGTCGGATTAGAATTGAAACTCTTTTTACGATTCAGTACTTTTGATAACTTAAACGTTCGAAAACTGAAAATTTTAAATTATATTCTCTGAGAGTGTATGTTTCGGTCATGGTTTCTTTTTCTGCTATTTTTTGTGATTAATAGTTAATGCTGCTCTATGAGTGTACTGCGATTTGTTTTAATGTCTGCTGTATGTCCCGCGATTCGGGGGTCACGGTAGCCCAGTTGGAAGACTAAAGGACTGGTGAACAAACAGTTGAGTGTTCGAAATTTGGTCCAGCAAAAGATCAATCTGTACAAGGTGGATGATGCACGTTCAATCTGTCATTACCTCAAAAGTCCTCACGTTGGCGTGGTGTGGAAGTTTTGAGAGTACCCTATTTTAAAATTATGTGGTGTTGTTTTCGAATTTTTCCCTTCGGGATGGAACCGGAACGTCGCCAATAGCCCGTTGTGTTGCTTTAGTGAGACATTTATTAACTCCTTGCGTACTATTTTCTATATCGTTGTTACAGTTCGCACACGTGCATGGTTAATAAATAAATTTACTTGCATCATATTTGCGGGTGATTAATAAATATTATAACATTTACAAATACGAAAGTAGCAGTTGCTTGCGCGTAATACAATTTAAATTCTGGAATCAGTTTTACTAGAATGAACATTCGCTGAGATTTTCTTTTCTCAGCTGATTTCCATCTTCCACTTTCCACATAGCCTTCTGTCATCAGATACTTAAGATTTTCATTTAAGCAGTGTGCTCTTCCGATTATTTCATAGCCCCAAAGCAAAAAACAAGGACTTTTAAACGAATCGGAAAAATTAAAGGGGTTTTTTTTACATTAGTTATATCCGTTGTTGACATCGTGAATCATCAAACTTCTGGCTCATAACAGATAAACTCCACGACTTCCGGTAGAGTGCGTTAAGAGAACATTCTAGAAGGTGAACACCTCTCTAGTTCAGCGAAAGGCACTATGCGTGAACGCTGATTAATCAGTATTTCGTTCGTTATTAGCAACAAATGCAAACTAGCACTTCCCATCGAGATCATATGATATAGCTCAACTTCTGAAACGAAGTGAGATTTGAAAATAGAAAAGGGGAAATTCCACCTTCTATTCATTTAAAGAATAACTTTCAATTAAAGAGCTATGATTAAAGTGTTATAAAACTAATTGTTGATATTAAAAGGAGCCAGAAGATACTTACATTCATACTTCCTTCAGATCTTTCGTTCCCACCACCCACCCTGAAAGTTCCTTGTTGAATCACACCTGGTTCATTCGGACTCCTCTTCCATGCTGAAAAAATAATTAATCGTTCATTCTTCATAATTCAACAGTTTGCTTTGAAAATAACACATTTTCCAGAAATTCTATTCAAATAAAAAATTAGTTACTTACTATTGGAACACTGACACTGAGTCGTACATGTCGAACATCTCTTCATACGAAGGAAGAGGACCCGCTAAAGATGTATACGTCCTTCCACGCCCATCTATATTGCGGGGCACTAAACTTCGGCCATCACCATGTCCCACGAGCATGTGTTCACGCATTCCCTTTCGAGTACGGCACGAAGTCTCGCACTTTTTACAATGGATCATGTCCTCCTGGAACGAAGCACGTCCAAATTGCGTGACAACATCGAAATTGCTATATAGATGTCATATTTTACAATACTGTTTTTTTTACGATTGGAATTGAAATACACTCAATAATCTATCTTTATCCTATATCTGCAATATAATAGATGTAGTTTAACCCTCATGGTGGTTTATCTTCGCAATGAAAACTGCCTTGCAATAGCTTGCGTCTTAAAATCCTGATCCGAATTGTCACCAGATCAAGGCTATGTACAATTTGCTTTCCCTACTTGTATCTTCATTGCACTTGGAGCAATAGGGCAGTTTTGTGTCTCGACGCGATGACATCTTGGACAAAATATCTCGTCAAACCCACTTGGGGGTTTAAGAATACGTTGCACAAGCTATTTTTATCTGGTTTGCTTAAATATTGTGAAAAGGCTTAAAACGTGTAACATTTTCATTTCATTCCAACGGTTTAGTTTTGAACTTTCAGCAAGCGTGTTTTCAAATAATTTCAAGAAATACCCATATAAAAAAATATAAAAAGTATTTTTTAGAAGCAGCTCAAATAAATATTTGAACGCATTTTTAAAATCCTCTTGTTGGAGTAATAAGGGTTCATAATTATACTATTTTTTTGTACATCTATCAAACTTATATCTATTTGTCAGATCGGCAAAAATGTAATGTTGTAGTGTTCCAAAGAATATCAGAGAGCACGTTGTGTTCCTACAGCGGGAAGTTGATTCAACGTGAGATGATAAAAGTTTAAAAAAATCGCTACATTATTCCATAATTAAAGTGGAAACATCTTAATTAACTGTCTATCCTGCTAATTTGTACTTTAATTATGATAGCTTTCCGCATTTTTGTAGATGTCTTATCCAAGTATAAAGTCCTAAGAATTTTATTTCAATTTAAATTTGCTCTGTTTGGGGCAGGTTAAAATCCCGCTGTGTTGCTTCGGTGCAACTTTAATAAAATACCTACTGATCTATATTTTAGGCAGGTAATTTAATAGACGAAATTTATTAAGAATATTTATTACATACCAGAAAGTGGATTCCTTCCAAATTGATGGTATCGTTCTGCTTTGATGATCCACAGCAGCCCATAAGGATAGCCCTGAGAAGATGGACATATAATTACACATTGAAGCAAACACCCTACAGGAATATTCATTTTACTTTCTATTCTTATTTCTCATTTTGTCCTCACTTTTGCCTAGTGTGGAAGTTTGGAGAGTGGGATACAACCACAGTTGTAATCTGACTGGTTCAAAATAACTAGGCATATTTCCTTTTATCTTTCACATCGGTATGAATACCTCCGTCTTCAACAGCCCGTTGTGTTTTCCAGTGCGACATTTATTTAATAATTACCTGCTCGGCGCCATTTTGCATGCCAAATGTGGTCGCCCATTTATAGCGCCCACAGTGACCTCTAGTGGTCGAGTAGAAAGTGTCAGGTGAATGAAATTTGAATCATTTGGTGCCTCGTGGAACCTTTGTCACAGTTACGTAGCTTTTCTTCTGTTCCACAGGTTGGTGCTTGTTTTTATTTCATTGTATTGACATATTTAGTTTATAGTAAGTTTTTTGAGATTTAACTGTTTTACTTTTATGTAGCACAGATAGGTTAAGAGTAAGATTTCCAAATTGGATTTAGGTATTGAATTATTTATTAAGCAAATGCGTAATCGTAAGTAAAATCAGAATCAAAAATAAATGTCTGAAGTCCCTTTTCTTATGAATTCTGTCTTGGAAAATGGCATATATCTGTTGCATGCACTTTTGATTTCAATTCAGCGTGTTCATTCGTAAATTATCTTAATCCGTTCTATTTTACGATATCCTCAATAGCCCGTCGTGTTGCTCCAGTGTGACGTTAATTAAAAAATACCAAATACCAATTTACGATATTCTCCGTAACTCTACACTTGTACTGAATACTGTATCAGTATGTTCTGAAAAGTGGGCAAGTGTCGTATTGTTTATTTTTCATGAGGTAATTTTAAAATTCGTTTCGGCATAGCCAAAGTTGAATTTTTCGCCAGTTAAATCTCTATCTACCACTTTGTGTATTATAAACTCGGGATAATATCCATTTATTGGTTTTCGTTTTTGTAAAAGCCTAGACAGATATGAGGCATTCTTTTGGTCTTTTTACTTGCATCTGTCCCCTAATTTATGTTTTGGCTTCCACTTCAACGGATTAGAAACCTGAGGGTTGCACATGGAGATCATTGTGTACATGGGGGCTGGTGCACGTTCGATCGGTCCTCAATTGTCAACTCCAATGTCCTCAATTGTGCGTGGTGTGGAAATTTGGGTATAGGGCGGGTTAAGGCGTTCTCGTCATCTGGCCAGTGGTTCAAAATTTCGAGGTGTTCTGGGATCTTTCCTTTCGAGATTGATCCCGTACCGTAGCCAATAGCCCGTTTTATTGCTCCAGTGTGACGTTAATTAACTACCTATCCTCAAGTTGAAAAGAATTTAAAATTTAAAATTATTTTTTATTATGTATGCAATTTTTAAATAATTTCTCAAATACATTTAAAAGTTGATCAGCTCATGTCATTTTACAAACACATCGCCTGCATTTGAAAGGTTCTCAGAAACTGAAATCAACTTTCAAAAGTACATATTTATCTGCAGTTTTATGCTTTCGATTGAAAACTTAAATTTCACCTTCGTGTTGTTGGCAGACATGTGTTTTAATTCTACTGTTGATTTGGTTGCTTGTTTGTATTTTTGTAATACGCTTTTAAACTGAACGTCAACGATCATTCGTTATTCCTATATTTACATTTTATCTGTTTTTATTAGACTTTGATCTTGGGTTTGGCGGAATTTGCCGTTTGTGGACCTAGTGCCATTAAACTCAATAAACCAATGAAACTGAAATATGTATTGAATATGTTACGTGGAGTTTAAAATGTTCAATTTTTATTTGTTCTAATTAAGGTTTTCGGAATGTTTATCTTGTGTGTTCTCGCGCGAATTACTTGACGATCGAAAGAAATGGATGACTTACATTCCTAGCAACTTTTCGAACTTATTCCAAAGGGTTAAATCATGGTTTAAGTATAGATATTATTTTGCAGCATAAGTATTCATGTTTCGCATAAACAAAACTTCATTCGATTCTTATATCATATATTTTGTACTGAAAGATGCTTTCAATTAAAGATGAAAATATATTTGCTTTGGTAGATGTTTTGAGTTACGATAGTCGGTCTGAAAACTAAAATCTTCGGGTTTCATCCCGGATCGTCACCCATACCCATTGTTGCTCCAGTGTGACGTTAATTAAATACATCCCTACCTAAGTTAAAATAAAAATTTACCAGTCTTAAAAATAAGATTTATTTCTTCACATTAGTTATAATTCTGGAATGGCAAGAAAGTTCACTTTTGTTTCGAAATTAAGAATTTTCACTAGATATGACATTATTTGTATCTAAAAATTTTAATACAATTTACATTGGGATGTGTGTTCAAATGCTTTTTTGTTCACCATCAAATTTTAAGGCATCGATTTATTAATTTCACTTAATTGATTTTCAGCAAAATTTCTCGTACTGCATTCAAATGTTTGAATTCAGCCCTTATGTGCTCTGCACGTCCATCAGCTCGAAAAAAGCTCGAAACTGTATCACACCGCACTGAGGATCTGTTCCGGCGCTTTTAACACTTCACCTGTATGGAGCCTCTACGTGGTGTTCTACCTGCCACCATTGACTTCCAGTCGTTTCCTCTTGTCACTCAGGTTATACTACTGCATCTTGTCACACCACTCATCCACTGCATGATTCACTCCTGAACACATCCTCTGATCGCCTTTTTAATTATCGCCCGTCAGTCATCCCAACTTTTAATTTACGTATTCGGAATGTTCTCACTCATACATGTTTGAATACCACAGCCGTTTCTGAACTCACATTTTTTTTCCATTCTCACTTTGGAATCATCCAAATGTTTCATACTTGCATCCGTTCCAAAGTTATGAGAATAGCCCGTTGTGTTGTTCCGGTGTGACGTTAATTGAAAAAATATCAATACCAAAGTTATGAGAAAGAGTACCAGTGCTGTTATCTACCGTCAGCTCTTTGCTTCACATCGGTACGATTGCAGAAATTACACAGGTCTACGCAGATGGCTCGAAGTCCACACAACATGTGGCACTGCCTTTCTGTGTGGATTGGCCACTATGAGCTACTCCCTGCCCTGTGTTTCTTTTGTTTTTAAGACCGAATTCTTTGCTGTATATGAAGCATTGAAGCATATTTCTCACCTCAGAAACGACACATTTGTAATCTATACTGACTCAAAGTGTTCTGGAGAGCTTAACATCAGTTTCCCTACATTTTACCTCTTTTTGTATTAAACATCCATCGCCAGCTCACCCTTCGTGGCTTCGATGTCTCCTTTTGTTGGGTACCTGGCCACGTCGGAATTGCAGGCAACGAGCAGGCTGATGATGCAGCAAAGAATGCTATAACACTTTTGTGCCCTAACGTTCCATACAATGACAAGCTGTCGGAGACATTGTGTGGAACGATTGGAACACACATCTTAACAAACTCCATGGCATTCACTCATCACTTTCATTATGGCCATCGTTAACCATCCGACATTCCGATGTGATTTTAATTCGCTTACTTATAGGGCACACGTTTTGCACACAGGCATCTATTCTTCAGAGAAGGGCCCCCTTTGTGACGTGTGGTTCCGATTACAATTCATGATATTTTAATTGACTAAATATTTTAATCATCACCGTCATAAATATATTAATAGACATATTTTAATATTACAAGTTTTGATTGGGGAAAATCATCATTCAAATCTCTTCTCATTTTAAAAGACATTGGGTTTTTATAAACTTTATTTTATATTTTTACTATTCGTAACTATTTCATAATCATACCTTTTATACTATACACCTTGTTGCTGGTCAACATGCTTTATAAAATCCATTCATATCATCTATGATTTTATAGTAATTATGGCAAACTTTAATCGTATACTTAACATATGATTGATTAAATTTAATTTCTCCTCCACGTAATACGATTTTATCCTTTTTCTTTAATATACTTTTATTGCTTGTTTGGGTCGATTGTCTGAAATTGCATATACTTATTGGTTTCATATTTCATCTTGTTTGGCGCAGCTTTTCCAATATTGGACTTTGTTCCATGAAACCCAAATCAACCAACCAGCTCTAATGTGCATAATTCTGGTTTTAATTGGAATCTTAAATCTCAATTGTGAAATTTTATTTATCGGGAATAAATCCTAGTTGCAATCCATTTGCCACCTATGTTTAATGTTAATGATAGGTGTTAGTCATGTAGGCACATATATCTTGTTTAAAATAAGCATTCGGATGTGTCTTGTGAATTCAACAAGGGTCTATTTTAAAAGTAGGTTTAGTTTTTTCCATTCATTCAGTGTACTGTTTTCGGTGTTAACAATTAGAATCTGGTATAGTTCTGATATAGTTTTTTGTGGCAACGCTTTTGGCGAGCTTTTTATATCGCCAAGGAAGAATTTGTTAAAAACACTGTTTTGAGTTCAGTGGAAGCATAATCCAAATAAACGAAACTAATTTTAAAAATAGAAAAACAACTGATTATTCATACAAACACTAAGGAAGTAACTTTGATTAAAAATTTTTACTTTTAATCGAATATTGTTATGGAAGTTTGTCCAAGTTAAATAATTTATTAGTTTTAAGTCTAAAGGAACCAGGCTTTCTCACATGAATGTAAAACTATCAAAACAAACTTGAGCTAGAAAGCTTGTTTAGGCATGATAAAATTAAAAAGATAATGATGTACAAAAATTATTAGATTCAAATAATCGTGAGGCTACCATAGTCCTCGTAGGGTTGCCTTTCCCTTCCACAACTCGCTACAAAAAGCTCGCCAAAATCATTGCCACAAAGACTTTATATGAAAGCTGTATCGAATTAGTGATTTGTCACTAGTGTTTCACCATAGGTGGCTTAGAAGAGGGATGCTGGATGAATTATATTTAAAGTATATTTAATAACAGATAGTTTTGTTTATATAAAAAAACAAAATTTCAACCCATTCTAGTACTTAGCTTTTATTGCAGGAAGCAAATTTTGTTTCAAACTTCAATCAAACGGAAGTCTTGATTTTATAAAAATATTTATATCAAACCGAACCTAGCGTATTTAAATATACAGTGCATTTGAAAAAAAATTGTCAAGCTGCTAATTTATAGAACACATAAAACCAAATATCTGATATTAACGTTTAATCGATTGTTTGCAGTACTATATTTTACAATTAAATGTAAACCTTCAAGTTCCTACGCAAATCGCTTTATTTTTCATTCAGTTGTGTATACAAGGTGCAAGTACTCGAATACGAATGTATAAAACCTGCAATGTTAGTTTCAGAAAATATACGACAAAAGAAATTTTGAATCTATTAAATTGTTCAAGTTATATCTTTATCTACATAATTAGGTTACCCATTTATAAATGTGAAATAACAATTTTCGAGAAATTTATTTTAATGGAAATCCTTCACGCACACGTTCAATACTTAACTGTATTGGAGACGAGTTGAGTTCCAGAGTTATAGAGGGTCTTCGTGTTTCAGTGGGTATGCCCACTGCGCTAGCAACGTTCAAGTTTTAGCCGTCGGAGATTCGATTACTGTCAGGTGTATTGCTTCCTAGGTGTACTTTCTTCTGTGCCAGTAAAACTTTCATTGTGTCTTGATTGCATGTATCTTGCGCAGCATGGCCTAAATTGGCTCTTGTTTCATAAAGCCAACCAGTGTTATAAAGGAGTAATTACTTTAAATGCATGATTATATTGTGTTAATTCATATCTATTTACAGGCTTGTTGAATGAGAATCTCATGAGCAGAAAGAGATCATCCAATATTCAGAGCAAGTCAGAGCTGTCATTAGAAGGTGTATGTAGTTCCGGATAGCTGTTGCGCATTTGCCGTTCCCGTTAAAATCGGAATGCTAATCTAGAAAAGGCTTGCGCCAAACCAAATCGGGAACACTTCTGATAACCCCTGAAGAATTTGTGAATCCGTATGAAACAGTACCTGGTACCAGTTTACGAGTTCTTTTCACTCTGGACTTCAAACTAATTGTCTGATTTTGATACTTGAATAAACTGGTGTCGGTAACTGAAGTTTCTTTATTGTCTTAAATAGTGTTTTGAGTGAAATAATTCCATACTGGCCATGTTCACGTCACTCTGCATTGACATGCGCGTTGACTTGAAATACCTACACTGCTTTCAGGTAGGCGGGCCTTTTCAGAATTAATTTTATTTACTGGAAGTGTTGCCACAATCTGACAGCACAAGTCTTCCTAAAAAGAACTACCAGGTCATTCGAACTAGTTCTTCACTGATCAGAAAGTATTGTGCTAAGGTTGCCAACTGCACAAAAAAGGAGTAGTTGGCAGTTGTAGCACAATATTTTCTCTACTGATCATTGAAGGACTGGTTCGATTACGTGCTACTACACTTTTCTCTAAGACGCATCGTGCTCACAGATCGGGCAACCTGGCTAGTTCCAAAAATCCCCTCCTACGTGACAGCAGTGTATGTATTGCAAGTCCACGCGCATATCAATGCAGAGTGATGTGGATTGGGATCATTGTAAGTAATTGCATGGAAAAAAACTGATTCAGAGACGTTCATTTATTTTCAAATTCATGCTAGTTACTTAAGGTTAGCACATCAACTTTAAACAAAAGAACGCGATAGTCGTAAACAATTAAATACTGTTGCTGTTAGAAACTTCAGAGGCTTCGTTATCTTGAAAAATCTCCAAAAGAGCAAACTTTCCTATATCACATAATCTTGCCATTTCTTCCCGTGTTAGCGTCCCGATTCTTTTCGAGTTGGTCATCCACCTGTTAGAGGCCATCCTCACCGTTCAGCGAGATCTCAAACGGAAATTTCATCCAATCCCAGACGAGTCCCGCTTTTCAATCCAGAGTTTATTCCAGACCTGTAAATAAGACATGCATTGTTTCACACATCAAATCAATCCTATTGTGTGGCATGTAAAGTAAATTTCGGAGAAAAGAGATTTATATTGCAGTGAAGGCACGATTTTCAATTCAAACATCGGGATATTTAAAACGTATTGAAATTTTCAGTTTATGGCCAGTCATGAACACCTTACAGAAACGAACAAGTGGTTTCCCAAACTTTGTAATTCTTATTTAGAAAATCAATCTCCTACATAAAAAGAAAGGTAATTCATTCAGCAAATACGATTTATACCTTCAACTTAAAAATTACCCAAAGACACGAAAATTTAACTTGACTTTCAAATTAACAGTAAAAGATTCAAATGCTAAATTGAAAAATATCTAGTTAAATAATTAATATTTCTAACTGTACAAGAGTTATTATTTTATGTTTATATAGCAAAGAATGTTTCCAAAGTTCTGGGAATTGTATCCTAAAATAATTATGGCCTTCATTCTTCATTATAATTCATAATAATGTGACCCAGCGTGAAATTAGTATTAGTGATCTAAGAAACATTTTGTACAGTCCCTTATAAAAATGGTTTACAGATCGCATCATTTCAGTCCTCAAATCGTACACACTACGTACAGGTTTTTCTCCATATTGGTAGGTATCTTAATTAACGTCGCACTGGAGCAACACAACGTGCTATTGGTGATGGTCCGTGAACAACCCACGAAAGGAAAGTTCCGAGGACAACACGTCATTTTGAACCAAGGTCAAATGACGAGGTCACACCTGAGCTGGCACTCCACTGCAAACCTCTACACTGCGTCAGCGTGAGGACATTTGAGGCCACGGCAGATTTACGTGCAAAAGCCCCATTTGTACACGATGGTCTCTAGTTGTATTCAAATTCGGGAAGTTCTAAGTTTATTTAGCTGTTTATTTGTATAAAAATTCGTGTGAAGATAAAAGTACATATTTTCAAAGACTTTATTTTCCGTTAATTATTTCCCGCTAAGAAAAACGTTTTTCCAAGAAATTCTTACTTGACGGCATAAAAAGATCACCAAAAGCGTAGACACAAAAAAGTATATATCCAAGCTGCACCATTACTTTAAATAAAAAAATGTTGGTAAATCTTTGCCGATCAGATTAGTTTCTTAGAAATATTCTATTATTTAATGAAAGGACAAAAATATTAAATCCAAAACACGTCATCTAGGGATTGAATTTCAAGGGAAAAACCATGTATTCAATTTTATGGATGATCAGTTTCATCTATTGCCACTGTACTGTTACCAGTTAGGAATACACATTGAACGTTCGTGACGTCACCTGTGACATGCGCTTAAGCATTCATCCACCTGAAGGGGCTGATCCAATAGCTGAATGGGGCTTCCTATAACCGGCACCGACGCGATCTTTGTTGGCATAAATATCGGAAGGTGGCGACAACCTATAGCGTACATTTTAGAGCATCTGCAACAGAAATATATTAGTTACAGAAACACAAAAAAATGTATTTTTTTGAAAAAGAAATTGTTATTTAAATATCTCTTAAAACGGGATAAAATGTGGAACATTAAGCAAAGAATTTTTACTTTTCACGATCCACTAGAAATACATTCGCATCTTGTAGTTTTTACCATAAATGTTTAATAAGAAAATTACATACATTTTATTATAAGAATCAAGAGAATCCGAATATTATGTCTTTGAGAAATGTAGCTATAATTGAATAACGGCCAGCCAAAAATTAAAATTAAATCACCGACAAATGTCGCAGCTTAGAACATAATTCATGTATTTTTTATACTTTTCACCTAAAAGGATTGCTTGTCAGCAAATGCTTCATTTAACCGAAATATTTCTGATGCTATTTTCATGAACCTCATTTTAACGCTTTCGAATAGCATTGAGATAGAATGAATTGGTTGCATTTGAGAAACATAACACTTGGATAACTGCTACAAAGTATAGAAGAAAGTTCATTTTCATTGATATAAAGTTATATAGGTTCTTTAATCCGTCAAGACCATAAATATTTGCTACAAAAACCTTTCTTCAAAAAGAATATTATCTGAAATAGTTAGACGACCCATCGGGCTGATTTCTAAATTGAAAGGTTCGAATCTAGGACTGGGCATGGATGTTTGTCTGTCCGGAGAGAATGTATGGCCTTACCGTTTCACAAAAAAATTACATTCCAAAATATGAATATATCGGTATATGAATATAACTGTATTTTAGGAAATAGCAAGATATATCGATCCTATACATTAGTGAGAGTCCATCGGTGGTCAGGAATCACTAATAAGAAAACATTAAGAAATTTCGCAAGTTTAAAAAAGTAATGTAAAATGTGTAGTAATAAAGTAAAATGTGTATAAATAGCATAAACATTTAAATTCGTGTGTTCTGAACCTTCACATTTGATATCTGAAACTAATCGAGTAAAAGAAAAAATCGTCAATCTTAAAAAAATTGAAATCTGAGTTACCTTTAGGAATGGGTAAAAGCGAAGATTCACTTATTGTAATGGATTTCCACCCCTTGTGCTCCGAAATGTTCGATAGGAAGGCTGTGATCGGCCACGGTTGCTAGGAAACGTTGCTTGTAACTTTGCTTCCAGACAATATTCCAGATCCACATTCTTGTTGGTGAACTCCTTCGGGAGAATTTGCACTCAAAATCTAGTATGGTCCACTGTCAAATTGCGACTCATGCTTCTTAATAGCAAAGTATCCAAGTTATCCGGGAACGCTTAAAATGAAAATATTTGAACTTTTCTAAAGTGAATTTGTCTGAAGTTGAAAAAAGGCTGATGAATTGAAAAAGAAATAAAAAACCAGATTTCTCACGTTTTAAATTTCATATATTTCAGTTTAGTATTCAAATCTTAATTTTGCCTAAATTTTAAATAACATTTTTGGAATATCTTGCTCACAAACGAAAGTTGTACCGACGAAGTCTCATCATTTTGTCCACTACAGTTCACGTTATCTGTTGAAACTACTCCCGTCCCAAAAATGAATTTCTTTTTATATCACAACTAAGCAACACTTATTTAAAATTTTCGTGAAGCTACCACCATTAGCTTGCCCTTCTAAATTTCAGAACATTTTAAAATTATCTAATCAGTTCTCTAGAGATTAGGGTTAGACAGGAATACTTACCTCAAAGTTTACTAAGTACCTTCAGAAATAGGATTTAATTTGTCGCATATTTGCTACACGAGGAATTTAAACCTGGAGCGACCACTTAAATCATGCAATTTGGTATTAAAATGTATATGGTTTAATCTAAATCACTAAAAGCATCTGCTTTGAAACGAACATATATATTTTATACCACTAGAATAACCTTTACTTTAGCGGTTGTTAAAAATATCTAGAAAATAATATTACTCCATATGAAATAAAATTCACTCAGACAAGAAAATCCCGAGGATTGAAAGTAGTCACATAAAATATACAATGAGTTTTAGTATTGACTACTGCTCGATTATTTGACACTCGCATTCACATCGTTTACTTTAGTTCAAAGCCTTACTAGTGTCCTGGAAATTTGACACCTTATTAATAACTGACGGATTCTTAAGAGTGGGTCTCATACATTAAACGAGAATCGAGAAAATATTTACCAAATCAACTCGATCGTCTGCATACAACTCGCATTAATTTCAATCTCGTTTTATAGATCATGAGCCTAAATATTCGCTTCACAAATACGAGAACATAAATTCATGTGAATAAATAATTTCCTTCTGAAAATTAGCTACCAGAAATTAAGAACTTGTGACAATAAATTATTTTCTTCTCGGCCGACACAATTGTCACAGGTCTGAGGATAACTAAAGTAGTTTATGCATTTTAGAATAAAGTGACTCTACAATAAATGTTACAATGAAACCGCAACCTTTTCGTTGCGGTTTCAGTGGAACATTTATTGATTATGCTTTTGGCTGACATGGCTAAAATATTTTGACTATGTTTTGGCTAAAATATTTGATTATGCTTTTGGCTGACAATGCTTTGAATTCCATTCAAGCATTGTCAGCCAAAAGCATAAAATATTTTATAAAAACTAGGGATGCTATTAAATTAAATTTTATTTTAAGTCCATTCGTGCTGTGATTAATCTTCCCGACATAAACACAATAATCATTAGGTATTCGCTAGTAAAATTACAACTTAAAAATTAATATAACGAAGAAAATATAATATTTTAAACTTGATGCTGAAATAATGTACTCTATATGTACTACATTAATTACTCTACTGTCATTAAAAATACTTTTCATGAAATAATAACACGTACTGATAGAATTTTAACCATTCATTATGTAAATATTTTAACTAGAGAAATCAACTAGAGCAATATTTGCTTTAGAGAAATATAATTAATCCTATCCAAATTTAAAATTATTCTCACAAAAATTTATTTCATTAAGTATGGTGCAGGACGTAATATTCTACTGTCAATAAAAGACCAAAAATTACCTTTTCTAAGTATCGAACCAAAAGAGACTCAGCATCAACAATCAAGTCGGGATTGCTTCGATACTTTTCAACTTGCCCGGACGTTGGAGAACATTTCCGAGATTCCTTTAGAGGGACAAAAAAGGACCACCTGTAATCTAAACAAAATGGGTCCACTTTCTCAAAGAAACACCGGATGTACCGTGTGAGATTCATTCTATACTGTTATCTCTGCGAAATTTATCCGCCCGCACCGAAAGATATCTAATTTAAGGACTTCAATCGACTTCTGGAAAGAATTCGCAAATCCTCTAATTCGGAATACATCAGTAGAAAATGCACATGGAAGCCCCACTGCTGAAAATGTTGATTTAAAGTCTGACATCTTCCAAAGCTCTACAGGAATGAACGGGCTTGCTAGTAAATTAACTTTGTTTAGAAACGGACGTAAGAATAATCCCCACTGTACACCTGGGTGTATCCCAAGAATGTGTCGAATGCGTCAGTTCAAAGCGAGTTGAGTAGTTTTCTGACTGATATTTCAAAGCTTGAGAACTTAACTGATCGTCTTCACCAAGTCGGTATCTTGGAGGAGAAAGGTGAAACCGTCTTTGAGAGCTCGAAACCGTATTCGAACCGTAATTTAAGCTTTGTCTTCCAATCGGTTGCTTAAGGTTGGTTGGTTGATTTGGGTTTTATGGCCTAGGGTCCAATAGTGGACTGCGCCAAACGCAAGATAAAATTCGACCCATTAAAATGAAAATATTTAAGAATCTATCCATCAATAAAATAAGGATAGTTTAAGAAAATGCTCGTGAAAATCCCTGGAAGCACCTAACAGACAATTAATAACAGGTACTTAAATTTAAGTCGAAATGAAGGAACACGGTAGGCCTTTGGAGGCGATCCGGGATCAAAACCGAAGGGAAAGATCCAAGAACAATACCACGTAATTTTCAACCACCACGACGAGGTCCACGTCTGAGCAGGTACCCGACTCTGCAAAATTCCATACCCCAAAAATGTGAAGACATGTGAGGTGACATCAGATTTAACGTATACCAGTCACCACGTACACTATGGTCTTGGGTTGGTTCTAGTTTCGAGTAGGTAATACTCCGATTGCTAATACGTTACTCTTCCAACCAGACTACATCATCATAAATTCTTTAGTGCCTAGGGGCACATAAAGCCTTCAATCTAGATCGCCAGTTTCCTGTCCGATGCAGCAAGTGAAGCTTCATAGCAGCTCGCCCATCCAACCTCAATTATCTCCTCTTCCATCATACGTTGTCAGGTCAAATGTCCGCGCTTTCTCTTTACATCAGGGGTCCAGGCCAATACTGCATAGGAATACGGTCCCTGTTCATTCTTAAAGTGTGTCCTGTAAACTTCCAACGTCTAAATTTGATTTCATTTCCTATTTCATTAAATTGTGCTTTATTTAATAATTCTTCATTTGAAATGTAGTGTGGCCAAATAACTTTAAGAAAATTCTTAAACATTTATTTTGAAAACATTTAGTTTATTGCACTGTTTTGGTAATTTTCCATGTTTCGGAATCGCATCAGAGAACTGAAAGTACTTGTGTGATTTGTAAATCTAATTTGGTTTTTACATGTATATCAGTTACTCTACAATTTATCAAGATTGTTAAAACAGCTGCGAACTTTTGAAATTCTAAGACCAATATCTTCATCAGTACCACCATTTTTGTTAATTGTTGCTCCCAGATATGAAAAGGTGCTTACATCTTCTATTGAGTGATGATTGGACTACAGCGGTCCCAAAACTCACAGGGAAAGTTTTACAAATACAGAATAAATGCGGACAATGTAAATTACAGGAGGTAGGTATTTTAATTAACGTCGCACTGGAGCAACACAACGGGCTATTGACAACAGTCCGGGATCAATCCCGAAGACATCCAAAGACAACACAAGGTAATTTTGAACCACTGTCAGATGACGAAATCAAGGCCTGAGATGGCACCACACTCTACAACTTCCATGCCACGCCAACGTCAGGGCATTTGAGGCCCCAACAGATTTAACTTGTACCAGCCCCCTTGTACACGATGGTCTTAAATTGGATTCGAACTCGGTTGCTCATCCGTTACTCTTCCAACCGTGTTACCGCGGCTTTCTTACCCTTTAGAGAGATTCAGTCAGCAATCTCGTATTTCAAGTTTATGAACATACTTAAAAAAAATAAAATATATAATACGAATATTATTCACATAGCAGTTTCTATTAGGATAGACGGTCTCATGAAAAATGTCTAAAAATAACAGATCGACCAGCTCAAAATGGATTCATAACTTTCTTAGACAGGAATGTCGATCAAGTGCGGAAGTTCTATTTTCAAAACTCAATCGTCGAGACAAGGTGGCATTCTATCAGCATTATTATTTACAATATATTGTGTCATCCGGAAAGTTCTGCGGTTTTTCAAATCGAAGCGCGCTTTCTTGTTACTTTTTTAATGCTACCGCTGATAAGGAGTGACCTTGATTGAAGCAGATGTGTAAATTCGGTCTTTTCTGATTTCACTGCGTAATTCTGGCTTGTGTTGTGGCAAATTTTTTGTTTCATTGCAGTGCTAAGAATGGAGAACCAAAAAGTTCATTTTCGTCATATTATGCTCTTTTATTTTAAGAAAGAAAAAAATGCTAGTCAGACTGTTCATAAAATTTGTGCTGTATATGGACAAAGTGTTGTTTCTGATGACATAGTTCGAAGGTGGTTTGATAAATTTAAGCGCGGAAATTTCAGCCTCGGAGATGATGCCCGCTCTGGACGACAATCCTCTGTAAACGAGGACCTATTAAAAGATGCCATCGCTGAAAATCTACGTTACACAGTTCAGGAACTATCACACAGACGAAATATTCCAAAAAGTACAGTTCATGATCATCTGAAGAAGATTGGGTAAGCCGATACGATGTATGGGTACCCCATACTTTAACACAACAGAATATGCTTGCTCGAATTTCGGCACGTGATTCTTTGCTGAAACGAAATGAAGCTCCTTTTTGGGGAAACGGCTCATTACTGGAGATGAGAAGTGGATACTATACAATAAATGTTACAGGTAAAAGATCATGGGGTAAGACAAATGAACCTCCCAACATCGAAAGGCAGGCTGCATCCCAAAAAAGTAATGCTTTGTGTATGGTGGGACTAAAAAGGAATTGTTCATTATGAACTATTGCCACAAAATCAGGCAATAAATTTGGAAAAATACTGTTCTCAAATGGCATTATTAAAAGCAAAATCGAAGCAAAGCGGCCAGAACTGACCAATCGTTGAGGTGTTGTCTTCCAGCATGACAATGAACGTCAGACAAAAACTTATTGAGTATGGCTGGGATGTTTTGTGTCACCCCCATATACACCAGACCTAGCCCCCTCAGAGTTTCACCTCTTCAGGTAATTTCAAAATCCTCTGAACGGCCTGGATTTCAATTCTTTGGAGACTGTCAAACAGCACCTCGATAACTTCTTTACGAATAAGCCTAATGACTTTTTAAAAAGTTATTTTCCAGCTTCCGAAAAGATGGCAAAAATCATAGAACAAAATGGTGCTTATGTGATTCAATAACATTTTCTTAAATTTTGTACTGCTTCGTTGGTATTTAAAAAAAACCGCAGAACTTTCCGCATCACCCAATATATGAAACCAATCTAAAAGGATTAAAAATTATCATTAAGATATTTATATTATTTGCAACGGATCCAATGAAAAAACATATTTACCACTCCAAAACACGCTTGACAAAATCTCGAAATGGTGCAATGATTGGGCAAACCCGCAGGACAAATGCTATTCGATCAACCAGAAGAGAAATCTCGAACATCGGAGGCGAACACATCCTTTGAACCACACAACTGAAATGTCGTTGTCTTTTTTAAAAAAAACGAAATTTAAACCACACTTCGACTTATGGAGTAAGATACAAACATGCACATTAATTAGTTCAATCTAGCATCCTAAGCCCTTTTCGTCTACAGAAACAACTTAATTCACAAGCAAATCACAATGAACATACACATTTTAGAAGTGGCTTACAATTCGTCTTGAAGAATGGATCTCGGCTTATCAAGATGGATCCTTTTAACTCTCCTGGTGGTTGTCCCGACGAGGTATCTTATCATTAGACAACTGACCAGATCTTGATCTAGCCATCATAAAAAGATAGGTAACATCTTATGACGAGATATCTCGTCGAAATCACTTGGATGGTCAATTCCTCTCGCGAAAATATCAACCCAATCAAAAAGAATCGCTAGATTGAATATCGACTTTTAGATCCGTCATATCAGAATCAATGAAATTTCTTCTTAGTACCACCATTGCAAAATTTAAAAACAAGCAGATCAAATGACTGCAATCTTATACCACGTAGCGGAAGCTCAAAAATCTTCACATTTAATCGCAATAACATCATAAAATTTATCTTTCCAAGAAAAAAAATCTCAATTTACAGAATAAAACCTCTTTACGATTTTCAAAATAGAAACCTAATTTCAGAAATGATTAACAAACTATTCCAAGAATTCACACTGAAATGGTTACCAGATACTTCAAAATCCATTGCTTGTTGATCGGTAGTTCTCTTTTGCTTCAGAATTAATAACATTTTCACTGCAAAAGCCTTAGCGATTTCCCAAGCAATAGACGATTTAACAGTTCGAAATAGAAAATACGCTACTTTTTTCGACAGTCAATGTTCTAAAGGCGCTGACCAACTTTAACGTACTCTCCCAAAGTAATTTCCTTTCCCTTCGGGGGTTGATCCCGGACCAGTCGCCGACCTTGCGCCATACAACCCCAAAATCCAATCTAATTCCGGACCGTCGCCATTAACCCGTTGTGTTGCCCCAGAGCGACATTAATCAAAATACCTACCTTCTGAAGTACGTATTTAAATGTATGTCACACTTGAAAAAACAACTAGCTCGAGGCAACGGCTCGGGATCAATCCCGAAGGGAACGAACGTCTGTTGTATATTTGGCCACACTTCGCCAGACACAAGCCATACAATATTAATTAACAAAGGCAGAATGAGTTTACTGACACAGAACAGATAAATACACGCATGGAAGGAATGGAACCTGAACCGCCTACAAGTCGAAGCTAAACGAACCTCAGTCAGATGACGCTTCAACTTCGCTCAAATATAAAATACCAAAAATCTTTTATTAATGGTGTATTTTTGATATAAAATATTTTTCAAATGCAGAAACTAAAATTTGAGAACTAAAGGCGGAAATTTTTTCTGGTGTTACTTCCTATGTTCCTATGTTCGCTGGAATTTTTAATCATTTTGAATAATCAGATGGAACAACGAGAAATAAAATTTGCAATTTTTTAATTATTGCACCGTCTGTTTTTTCTAATTTTTTTTCATACTCAAGTTTGTTCCCTCATTTTTTAGGCGCCGTCGTGGCTCAGTGGATATGCCCATTGCGCTAGCAACCTTCGTATTGTAGGAGGTGCAGGTTCTAATCCTGTCTGGTGTATTCCTCCCTGGGTGTATTTCTCTCTTCTGCGTCAGTAAAACTTTCATTGTTGTGTGTGCCTGTCTGATAATTGATGTTGTATATCTTGTCTTGCGCGGCATGGCCAAGTATGGCCCTTGCGCCATGAAACACCAAAACCAACCATTAAAAGCATAGGCTAAATCACGTTAGTTGTAAGGGTACTTTTTTGTTAATTCAACTGATACTCATATATGTATAAATGAATATTTTAAGGTGACAGTTGACTTTCCAAATTGCCTAAATCTATTTTTTAATTTTATCATTAATACTTTATTGATAACAAATTCCACGATTACCATTTTTTGACGAATTTGCACTTACATCTAAGGCATTGTTGGTAGGTATTTGATTAACGTCGCACTAGAGCAACAGCGGGCTATTGGCGAGAGTCCGGTATCCATCCCAAAGAGAAAGGTCCGAAGACAATACTAGTAACTTTGAACCACGTTTACATGACGGGATAACATCTGTGCTGGCACCCTTCTCCTAACATCCCCATTACGCCAACGTGAGGATATTTGAGGCCACGACAGATTTAACGTGCACCAGCCCCCTTTGTACACGGCGGTCTGGTTGGATTCAAACTACCACCTAGCCACGTGTTCCATTCAAAGAACAAGAATACTTTCAACCTTTAGATTCGTCAGAACTTAGAAAGTCGATAAATATATGCAAACATCAGCCGTGCATGATTTTCTATTATTAATGCATTCTGAAAAGCGTTTCGTAGAGTTCAAAAGTATACCGAAGTCAGATTGTACTATTTTTCAGGTTTTGCATTATTGCTGCACATTCCTGTGACAAAAAAAATCACATTTCGTACAAAAATGCCAAATTTGCATGCTATTAAAATTCAAAAATTAATCTTTTGTAAAAGTTACAAATATTGTGTTTCCAATCTATTGAATTTTGAAAAAAAATTCTTAAGCAATTTGTTGTCATGAGTTTCTAGAATGGCGTTTCTCGCAAATTGTAAATTTAAAATAAATCAAACTATTTTTAATTTTGTTCTAAGTAGATGAGAGATTTACCAAGCCATTGTAAATACCTATTAACATATTTAAAATTCTATTGCATTATTGAAAAGCACAAAATCTTGTTTTTTAAGGAATAAGACATTTCAGATATGTAAGAAATAGTATGCGTTTACTTTTTGATACGTGCTTTTAAAACATTCTAAAGCAAAAAATATCAACATAAAAGCAATACAAAAATATTCTAAACATTTATTTAAAGATAAACTTGTCCTCAAAATGCACCTAAAATTTTAAAAACATTTAAAAAATATTTAACAAGATTAAATCAAATACTCCAATTGCTTTATCAAATGCGGGTAAAATCAGTTAACATTAAAACAAATAAATTAAAAAGTAAGTTTGAATAAAAAGTCACTTCACATTAAAATCGTTTCCTTGTGGGTGTTGCTATTACAGAAATTGGACGAGAAATAGTCTCGAATAGTTAAATGCGTTTTTGAGCTTTCAACGATTAAAAGAGATTTTTTATCAGGCATGTTTCATAGTATAATATTTGTCAGTCCTTTCCTGATGACACATTATAAACGTTTTCACTCTTGCGGCCATTTGAGACTTCTATTCGGAGTGATCAGTGGCTTCATGACTTTGTAAGTCTCTCTGAACTAAAACGTTGGTGGAATGTTTTACATTTAAAAGGATGGTGAGTGTTTTCATGTCTTCGTAAATAAAACCCACTCATAAATCTTTTGTTACACACTTGACACTCAAACGGTCTTTCTTCAGTATGGACCGTTGCGTGTCTTTTTAAGTGTAAATTTTGTGAAAACCCTCTATCGCACACTGATCACACAAAAGATTTCTCTCCAGTATGGACAGTTGCGTGTTGTATTAAGTGTGCATTTTGTGAAAACCGTTTATCACACACTGAGCACACAAAAGGTTTCTCTCCAGTATGGACCATTGCGTGTTGTTTTAAGTTTGCATTTTTTGAAAACCCTTTATCACACACTGAGCACACAAAAGGTTTCTCTCCAGTATGGACCATTGCGTGTTGTTTTAAGTTTGCATTTTGTGAAAACCCTTTATCACACACTGAGCACACAAAAGGTTTCTCTCCAGTATGGACCATTGCGTGTTGTTTTAAGTTTGCATTTTGTGAAAACACTTTATCACACACTGAGCACACAAAAGGTTTCTCTCCAGTGTGGACACGTAGATGTCTCTCAAATTCCGAACGATATGGAAATCTTATTCCACAATAATTGCAAGAAAAATGTACCGATTCTTTACTTCCGTGCTTCTTTTGATGTCGAATTAATGAATCTTTTCTTGTATAGACTTTCCCGCACTCGGTGCAAAAAAGTGACTTCGCACTTGGGTCATGGTTATGGGTATCTGCCCCCTGTCGATTGTTGGAACCAGAACTCGTTTCTGGCGTTTCGATATTTTTTGGGTTTGTCGGAATCTGGCTTGAGCAGGCAGAATTACCAATTGGTAGATCAAAAAGATTTCGGCTATTGAACCCTAACCCAGCTGAATATTGTCTACCCATCAAACTTCCTTCCTGTGCGTAAATGTGATTGAAACCACTTGTTTTGTTGTGGTCACATTCTTGTGCACTATCCGTCGTTATTTCGCTTACAGGACATTGTATGCAGTCAGGATGTTCAAAATATCTCTGGCCAATGTTCCTGGCCTCGAAGTTCGAAGCATGGATTTGGTAAGGATCACTTAAGTTTGGAAAACTAATCGGATCATATACAACAGGGGCACTTGGATCGACATAGAACGTTCCAGGTGTAGACGGAATTGCCGCAAACATTTCAAAAGCTCTCTGTTCGGTGGGAAAATACATTTTCGATTCTTGTACTTCGGATGAATGGTAATTTTGTGAAAGAAGGTTTTGTCCTAGAAATTGATTCGTTTCACAATCGGAAAAACTCTGGATCTCACTCGACTGCTCTGCCAGCCCCGAAATGTTCCATCTTTCGCCATGTCCTGTTAATGCTGGCGTTGAGTAATTGGGAACTTCGGATGGTGTTGCTTGTGTGCAGAATTGATTTGATGTTAAGAAAGTTTCACGTGGAAAAGCATGTTGGTTTGGCAATGAGACATTTTCAAAGCCTGCGAATGAGTACTCTTGCTGTTCCTGTAGTTGAATGTTGGGAAGTCCATCAGAAAACGGTGTTGCATACTCTTCGGATGAAAATTTGAATTCGTCGTCCATTTTTACAGATAAAAGTAAATGAAGTATAAAATCAAGAACAATCACAGCTGAAATTTTAAAACTGCTTAGTATCTACATTTGCAGCAGCGTCAAACTGAAGAATCTGTACTTGCATGGTTTATTTAAACTGTATATATTAGTGTGGATACCAATCGCTCCACTTCAGTTCCCTTTTCAACGGTGCTACAGCGACTTTGCTGGTTGGTTTCCGGAGTTTATGGCGCAAGTGACATATTTGGCCATGCTCTTCTGTTGGAATCTGCAGTCTGAGAATTGCGTGTTCGAAACTGGTTCCTATCAATTACCTTCGTGTAATGTGGGCAAGTGCACGTTAAACCTGTCGTTGCCTCAAATGTCCTCACGTTGGCGAGGAAGTTTGGAGAGGGGATCCAGTTCATGTGTTGACCTCGTCATCTGAAAGAGGTTAAAAATTTCGAGCTGTTGTCAATCGAAATTTCTCTTCGGGATTGATCCCAGACCGTCTCCCATAGCCCGTTGTACTGCTCCAGTGTGACATTAATTCAACTACCTTACTCAGTTAAGCACTGAGATTTGTGAGTGGAATGGTCGGTAGGTATTTTTATTAACGTCGCACTAAAGCAACAGAACGACGTTAACCCCTCTGGTAGTTGTCTCTGAGTTATCGCATCATTACAGAACGCAAATCCTAATGATCTCATTATCGTAAAAAGATAGTCAATATCTTGACGAGATATATCGTCGAAACAACATGAAGGGTTAATTCCTCTGACGAAATGCGTGGTGTTGTCCTTGAATCTTTTCCTTCTGTTTTGATCCCGGACCGTCGACAATAGCCCTTTGTGTTGCTCCAGTGCGACGTTTATGAAATACCTTCCTACCTCTCTTGGAAATATCAACCCAATCTAAAAGAATCGCTAGATTGGATCTCAACTTTTATATCCGTCAAATCAGAGTTGTATCTTAGTACCACCATTGCAAAATTCAAAAACGAATAAATCAAATCACTTTAAACAAGAAGCGAAAACTCAAAAATCTTCACATGAATCGCAAAAACATCATGAAATTTATCTTTCCATGAAAATATCTCAATTTACACATCAAAACCTCATTACTACTTTCAAAATAAAAATCTAATTTCAGAAATGATTAACCCATTATTCCAAGAATTCAGACACTTAGATGATTACAAGATGCTTCAAAATCCATTGCTGGTTGGTGGGGCCGCGGTGGTCCGGTTGGAAGAGTAACGGACTAGCAACCGAAGGGTTGCAAGTTCGAATCCAGCCAAACACCGTCGTGTACAAAGGGGGCTGGTGCACGTTAAATCTATCGTGGCCTCAAATGTCCTCACGTTGGCGTGGTGTGGAAGTTTGGAGAGTGGGGTACCAGCTCAGGTGTTGTCTCGTCATCTGACCGTGGTTCAAAATTACGTGGTGTTGTCCTCGGATATTTCCCTTCGAGGGTTGATCCCGAACCGTAGACGATCTTGCGCGTAAAACCCTAAAATTCAATCCAACCCTGGGCAGTTGACAATGACCCGTTGCGTTGCTCCAGTTCGACGTTAATTAAAATACCTACCTAAAGTAGTTGTCCGTTTAAAATCGGGGCCGTGGTAGCCCGGTTGGAAGAGTAACGGATTAGCAGCCGGAGGGTTGCGAGTTCAAATCCAACCAAAGGCCGTCGTGTACAAAGGGGACTTTTTGTCAAAATTTTAAAAATGTTTTGTAGTACTTTGTTCTCATTAGATTTTTTAATTTGAGTAATTCTTCCTCCGGAGTTCTCATTCTAAACCGCCAATTAGAATGTGGCCAATTTTGCCTGCTTGTGTTGTGGCATTGTACCTTAAAATGAACCTGTCTTGTAATGATTTCAATTCGTATTTTTACTCAAGATGCGATTGCTGCAAGTCATTGGTTTAGACATTGCAGTAGGATCCTGCGTGTATAGCAGATGAGTGCTCAGTTCCTGTAAACTCCAAAAGATATCTTTATTTCTTCTGTACAAAACTTTCTGTTGATGTATGCGTATCCCTTTTTTGACATAAGAAACGTTGCTTAACGCCGTTTTGCCAAAATCTAGCTGTCTATTACTGGTGACACGAAACGTTTTTGGTCTTATCGTAAATTATCCGGTAGGTAGGTATTTCAATTAACGTCACACAGGGGCAACACAACGGGTTATTGGTGACGATCTGGGGTCAATCCGGAAAGGAAAGATCCGAGGACAACAGCACGTAATTTTGAATCAATGTCAAATGACCAGGTCACAACTCATTTTGACACTCTCCAAATTTTTGTACCAGGCCAACGTTAGAACATTTAAGGCCACGACAGATTGAATGTGCCCCATCTCCCTTTGAAGATGACGGTCTTTGGTTGGATTCGAATTCCCAACCCTCCCGTTGCTAATCCGTTACTCTTCCAACTACGAGTGGGGCCGTCGTGGCTCAGTGGGTATGCCCACTGCGCTAGCAACCTTCAAGTTGTAGGTGGCGCAAGTTCGTTTCCTGACAGGTGCATTCCTTCCTGTGTATGTCTCTCCTCTGTGTCAGTAAAGCTTTCACTGTGTGAGTGTCAGTTACTTGATATTGCATTGTTCTGGCGCAGCATGGCCAAATATATCCCTTGCACCATAAAACTCCAAAACCAACCACGATCTACAACCTGCGAATTGTAAATGTTTGCAAATATGAGTCATGTCTGGTTCGATTCCACCCTGGTTCAGGTGTCGCCTCGTCATCTGACCGTGGTTCAAAATTACGTGGTGTTGTCCTCGAACCTTTCCCTTTGGGATTGTTCCCGGACCCCCGTCAATAGCCCGTTGTGTTGCTCCAGTACGAAGTTAATTAATTACCACTACCATTTCATCCTGGGTATATTTGTTCAAAGGTTTTTATGAAGGCTAAGTTCTCATCTAGTGTTAACAAAGAATTGCTTGGTAATTAATTAGGTTATTTGTTGAATTAACGTCACCCAGGAGCAACACAAAGGGCGATTGACGAATCAAACCAGAAGGGAAAGATCCGAGTACAACGTAATTCTGAACCACGGTCAGATTACCAGGTCAACACCTTGGTTGGTACCCCACTCTCTCAACTTCTTCACCACGCCAACGTGAAAACTTCAGAGGCACGTCAGAGATTTCACTTGCATCTATCACCATGTACAGGACGGTATTTGTTTGAGTGTTTGTTTCAACTAGGAACCCTCTTGTTGCTGGGCCGCGGTGGCCCGGTTGGAAGAGTAACGGACTAGCAACCGAAGGGTTGCGAGTTCGAATCCAGCCAAACACCGTCGTGTACAAAGGGGGCTGGTGCACGTTAAATCTATCGTGGCCTCAAATGCCCTCACGTTGGCATGGTGTGGAAGTTTGGAGAGTGGGGTGCCAGCTCAGGTGTTGCCTCGTCATCTGACCGTGGTTCAAAATTACGTGGTGTTGTCCTCGGATCTTTCCCTTTGGGATTGATCCCGGACCGTCACCAATAGCCCGTTGTGTTGCTCCATTGTGACGTTAATTAAAATACCCCCCTCTTGTTGCTAATCTGCTACTCTGCCAACCAGGCTACCACGGTCCCTAACGAAAAAATCAAAATATGACATACAAACAACAAAGTGAACAAAAGACGAGGAAGTGGCAAAACCGATTACTATTAAAGGAAGATAGGTATTTCAATTAAGGTCGCACTGGAGCAGCAGAACGGGATATACGCGACGGTTCGGGACCAAACCGGAAATTAATTGTTAAGATATTGCAAATAAATTCCCTGTAGAGTTAAAGTGCATTGTAAGTCCGAATTGCTCAGGTAATCCGTCGTACCAGTTGATGTTTCAGATTTCCCTCAGTGTTTTCGAGATCTTAGACACATTTTAGCAGTGCTTATTCCCAAGCGTCGCGGTGTCCCGGTTGGAAAAGTAACGGATCAGCGTCCGGAGGGTTCGAATCCAACCAAACACCGTTGTGTACAAAGGGGACTGGTGCATGTTAAATCTGTCGTGGCCTCAAATGCCCTCACATTGGCGTGGCGTGGTAGTTTGGTGAGTGGGGTGCCTTCTGAGGTGTGACCTCGTCATCTGACCGTGATTCAAAGTGACGTGGTGTTATCCTTGGATCTTTCATTTAGGGATATATCCCTTTGTGTTGCTCCAGTGCGAATATAATTAATATACATACTACCTGTACATTTTACTTATTGTCAGTGTAATGGTAAGTACACTACTAAGTAGTGTAATGTTGGCAACATATTTGTTAGGCGCAGCAACTTGGATACATGATTACAACAGTGTGTGTTGCGCGTCTAAACCAAACTCAGTTTCGAGTATCTGGTATTATAGCTTTTAGTGGTAATAAACTGTGTATAGCCAAGTGTAATTTTGGAAAACCTCTGATTTACATGTATTTCGTAACATTTACTTCTTTATAATTCTAATTAATTAAAAAATAATAATAAATACCTACCTCAATAGTACTGCGACTGCCTTTTGAGATGTTTTCTCTATGAAAAAGCTCATCATACTGTATCCAAACCCTATATTGTCTTCCGAAATTGTACCAGCTCCAGTTTTACCTTTCTCAAATTTTCTTCCGTTCCCGGCTAAATTGAGATTTTAGGGACTTATGTTTCCTGGATATTTCTTCCACATTTGTTTTAAAGTGCAAAGCCATTGTCGACATTTCATCAAAATTGAGGTATTCCTTGCATCTAATGTCTCACAGTGCTGGAGCAGCTTTCAGCATTTCGATTAGCTCTACCACGAGCTCTTTGGTCCATATCATATTTGGCAATGAACTACATTCTAAAATTTTAAAAATAATAAAAATATGCTCAAATAATAACGTACCTACTAGATGTAATAGGAGCCAGATGAAATCACTTGTGTGGTTCGATGTCACTTGGTGACAACACAGTCCGGACTGAGCGATGTTTTTCATATGAAATGGAGAACACGGATACAAGCAACAAATTTCTTTGATTTCATGCCGCCCGATGTTGACGAGTATCCCTCAACTTGTTGCTAGTTGATCGGATACATGTTGACGATAATATCAACATGTTGCCAACATTTCGTTGGCCAGTCTGTACTTACCTTAATTCCCCTCGCATTATGCGAATATTTCGAGACTTTAATTGGTAAAAATAAAAGTTAAAATAACTTGAAATATGCGTGTGCTTATTTCTTAGGGACAATTATTGAAAAATGAAATACTACGAAGAAGACTTGGTAAGTTCATACTATGCAAAACACTTGGATGGATGGGCACTGTATGTTCGCGATCTACTTCTCCCTTCTATAAGGATGAGACGGACAGACAGATCCGAAATGGGTAGTGACTATTTGTCCGTGTAACGTACTCCAATTCTTTCTGTGACGAGCCATGCAGGATTTCCTAGCAATCTGCACATTTTCAAAATGTCCAATAGGAACATTTTCAGCCGAGATGAAAATCTTTACCACTGTGTTGTAGCAATAGAAAAGTAGATATTTTTTTCAGTAAGTTTGAAACATACATTTATGCCAAATGAAGATCTGAGTCTTGTTACATAATCGAAAAGCTTCGCTATGTACCTTTTCTTTTTCATATCGATATAACGTGCACTAGTTCCGCGTACACGACCGTCTTTGATTGGATCGAGTTTCGAACTCGTCAACCAACCTTTTCTTAATCCGCAACTCTACCAACTGGTCTACCTTTTGCCCCAGTTGAACGTGTTTTCTGGTTGTGCACGTCTCTCGATAAAGAAACAGACAGGTACGTAGTTGAGTGAACTTTGCACTGTGTCAACATAACTGGGTGTTGGTGACGGTTCGAGATCAAGAGAAATAGATATATCGTGCAGAGTTTTATCAACGAACATTTACCTATAGCATTGCCTACAGTGAACTGTGATATTCCGCGCACACTTAGTAATTTGGAAACTGCCCAATAAGTGAGCATACGAGAAGCATCACAAGCGGATCTGCAAGATTAAAATACAGAGTTCGGCCATTGTACGTGGACATCACTTCCAACACCATTTGCAAGCGCACAGCTGCTGTCCGAACGTATTGTATCAGTAGAATTAAACAGAGAATAAGGTACATTTGGTAGAATGATCACTTTTTGTGCCAACTCTTTTGGCGTTTGTTTTTCTTTGCATGCTTTTTGTTGGGATTTGTGGGAGCAATTGGCAACTCCTTTTTCTTAACATTTATGGCCCAACCTAAGTAGTTTAAACTTACATTTCCTACCTTTTTTCGGACCGCATGTAAGAGTAACGGATTAGCAACCGGAGGGTTGCGAGTTCGAATCCAACCAAAAGCCCCTCGTGTTCAAAGGAGCCAGGTGCACGTTAAATCTGCGTTGTTTCAAGTGTCCACACGTTGACGTGGCGTCGAAGTTTGGAGAGTGGGGTGCTCATACACGTCATCTGACGGTGGATCAAAATAACGTGGTGTTGTCCTCGAATCATTCCCTAATGAATTGATCCTTGACCTTCTCCGACAGCCCGTTGTGTTGCTCCAGTGCTACGTTAATTAACTACCTCACTATTACCGAATGCATTGCATCAGTACAATTAAACACGGTACAGTTGTATAATGACTTTAAGACAAAACTTTTGGCTATTTTTTTAGTGTTTTTTTGGGATTGTGGTTGCCATTGACAACTCCTTTTTCTTGGTACTATGGCAACCTTACGATGTTTAAACTTACATTCCCCGACATTTTTCCTTCTAGAATGTTCTTTTCATTTTCGTTTAACTGTGGTTAGATTTTCTTCGGAACTTTTAATTTTTTTAATTTCCTTTTCCTGGGTAAACTTCGAGAATTCAAGTGTAGATTTTATTTTGTATTTTCAATACAGCACAGAGCAGTCGCATCTGGATGTACCTTTTTTTGGTTTTTTAAATTTATTTAAATCAATACAGTAAATCTATATTTTTATTTAACAATTCGTTCTGCATTTTGTTCTTGTGAATAAGTTTCAAGGTGTTCTTTCGCAACACCCACAAATGAGTGAGTTGCTAATCATTTGTTTTGCATTCATTTTTGTCAGGATAAACAGCGTTTATGGATTTCCTTAACCCAAAAAATAGTTTCGACGAGATATCTCGCTCATCACGATCTGAAAACTTGTGCCAATGACGAGATAACTCGTCATGGTACCGATTTCTTGATGATGACGAGATCAAGACCTGGTCAATTTCTTTCTAATGACGAGATACCACGTCCATTAAGAACTGGTCACTATTTTTCTATAAACGATATATCTCGAGACAACCATTAAGAAGGTTGAGAAATCGGGGTTAAATACATATTGCCAGCCGCTTTTAAACTTTATTTAGCTCTCAATTCATTTAAAAATTCATGTGAGGACAAAAATTATTGATTTTTTTAATAAATTTAAATAGACATTAATTGGGAGGAGCATAAAATGGGTGAAAAACTTAGGAAAGGAAATTTTCAACTTAGGTAATTTTCATCTTATTTGCTAACAATCTACGTCTTAAAAAATCGTTATTATTTTCCTCTAATCTTAAAGTTGGAGTCCGAAGACAAATTTAATTCATTCATTTCATGTACTTTGAGCCCCAAAATGCGGTGTTTACAAACACCTTCATCCTTGGAGACATTTTTGGCCGCAATAGAAAAACGCGCAAAAACATCTACTACAAGTCTGCTGTCGCTGTACCTATTTATTGGATATTTCTGTCAATTGGTGTTGGATCTTTTCGAGTTTCATCCCGGACAGTCACCAATAGCCCGTTGTGTTGCTTTATTGCGACGTTAATTAATTCCTTACCTCAATAATGTACCTTACCTCGCATTCTGCGAATGTATCGAGGTTTTTATTGGTAAAAACAGGTTAAAATAGCTTGAAATATGTGTGGGATTATTTCTTGTGTACAATTATTGAAAAAGAAATTCTCCAAAGATGATATATCATTTCACGTCATGCATAGAATGGGCACTTTAAATTGGTGGTCTACTTCCGTTTACAGATCCGAATTGGGTAATGACTATGTAACCAGCCAGACTTGTTTTGTTACGAGCTTTGGCGAATTTTCCAGCAATCTGCACACTTCCAAAAGGTCCAATGCAAAACCTTTCAGCCGAGATGTAAAGTTCTACCACTGCTATAGAAGCAGAATAGCGAAGATTTTATTTCGGGATATCCTAAGTTTGATCTGATGAACGGTAAATCTGCCGTTTCCTCAAATGTCCTCATGTTGGCTTTGTGTGGAGGTCTGCAGAGTGGGGTGCCAGCTCAGGTGTGAACTTGTCATCCGACCGTGGTCAAACTTACGTGCTGTAATCCTCGGATCTTTCCTTTCCGGATTGACCCCAAATCGTCACCAATAACCCTTTGTGTTGCCCTGTGTGATGTTAATTGAAATACCTATATACAGGATAATTTACATAAGACCTAAAACGTTTCATGTCCCCAGTAATAGACAGCTAGATTTTGGCCAAGCTGCGTTAAGAGCAATGTTTCGTATGCCAAAAAGGGGGTATTTCAATTAACGTCACACTGGAGCAACACAACGGGCTATTGGTGACGTTCCGGGATCAATCCCAAAGGGAAAGATCCGAGGACAACACCACATAATTTTGAACCACGGTCAGATGACGCGGCAACACCTGAGCTGGCACCCCACTCTCCAAACTTCCACACCACCCAACGTGAGAGCATTTGAGGCCACGACAGTTTTAACGTGCACCAGACCCCTTTGTACACGACGGTGTTTGGCTGGATTCGAACTCGCAACCCTTCGGTTGCTAGTCCGTTACTCTTCCAACCGGCCCTTCTATAAATTGAGATGTTCTTGGAAAAATAAATTGCATGATGTTATTGCAATTAAATGTATTTTTGAGTTTCCGCTACGTGTTTAAAATTGGAGTCATTTGATCTGTTTGCTTTTGAATTTTGCAATGGTGGTACTAAGAGCAGAAATTTCATTGATGCTGATAAAACGGATCTCAAAGCTGAGATTCAATCTAGCGATTCTTTTAGATTGGGTTGATATTTTCGTGAGAGGTTTGAAGGTATTTCATAAACGTCGCACTGAGCAACACAACGGGCTATTGGCGACGGTCTGGGATCAAACACGAAGGGAATGATCAGGACATCACAAAGTATTTCGACAGAGGAATTAACCCTACAAGTAGTCTAGATGCGATATCTCGTCAAGATATTGCCAATCTTTTTACGATGAACAAGATCAAAATACGTTCAGTTTTGTAATAAGATAACTCATCAAGACAACCATCCGAAGGTTTAAGACCGTTCTTTTTCTACTGTGCGACATTAATAAAAATACCTACCGACCATTCCACTGACAGATCTCAGCGCTTGACTAAGTAAGGTAGCTGAATTAATGTCACATTGGAGCAGCACGACGGACTATGGGAGTAGGTCCGGGATCAGTCCCGAAGAGAAATACCCCACAACGTCTCGCAATTTTGAATCACGGTCAGATGACGTGGTCAACGCCTGAGCTGGAACATCACTCTCCAAACTTCCATGCCAACGTGAGGACATTTGAGGCCTCGACAGTTGTAATGTGCGCCTGCCCCCATTTACACGATGGTAATTGATAGGATCCCGTTTTAAACACACAATTATCAGATTGCAGACTCCAACAGGGCAGCATGGCCAAATATGTCCCTTGCACCATAAAATTCCAAAACCCAACCAGCATAGTCGCTGAAGCACCGTTGAAAAAGGAACTGAAGTGGAGCGATTGATATCCAGACTCTAACAAATACAGTTTAAATAAACGATGTGAGCCCATTCTTCAGTTTGACGCTGCTGCAAATGTAGATACTAAACAGATTTTTAAATTTCAGCTGATTATTTTTGAATTTATACTTCATTTACTTACATCTGTAAAAATGGACGGCGAATTTAATTTTTCATCCGAAGAGTATGCAACTGCGCTTTCTGAAGGACTTCCGAATATTGAGCTACCGGAACAGCAAGTGTACTCATACGCAAACTTTGGTATTTGGTATTTGGTATTTTTGTTATTTTTAATTAACGTCACACTGGAGCAACACAACGGGCTATTGGTGACGGTCCGGGATCAATCCCAGAGGGAAAGATCCGAGGACAACACCACGTAATTTTGAACCACGGTCAGATGACGAGGCAACACCTGAGCTGGCACCCCACTCTCCAAACTTCCACACCACGCCAACGTGAGGACGTTTGGGGCCACGACAGACGCAAACTTTGAAAATGTCTCCGTGCCAATCCAACATGCTTTACCACGTGAACCTTTCTTAACATCATATCAGTTCTGCACACAAGCAACACCATCGGGAGTTCCCATTACTCAACACCAGCATTCACAGGACATGGCGAAGGATGGAACAATTCGGTGCTGGCAGAGCAGTAGGGTGTGATCCAGAGGTTTCCCGACTGTGAAACGAATCAACTTCTAGGACAAAACCTTCTTTCACAAAATTACCATTCATCCGAAGTACAAGAATCTAACATGTATTTTCCCTCCGAACAGAGAGCTTTTGAAATGTTTACGCCAATTCCGTCTACACCTGGAACGTTCCATGTCGATCCAAGTGCACCGGTTCTATATGATACGATTAGAGTTCCAAACTTGAATGAGTCTTATCAAATGAATGCGTCGAACGTGGAGGTCAGGAGCATTGACCAGAGACATTTTGAAAATCCTGACTGCATGCAATGTCCTGTAAGCCAAATAACGACAGACAGCGTACAAGAATGTGACCAGAACGTAGCAAGTGGAATAAATCACATTTACTTACAGGAAGGAAGTTTGACGTTTAGACAAGATTCAGCTGAGACATGGTTCGATAACCGAAGTCTTGGTGATCCACCAATTGGTAATGCTGCCTGCTCTAGCCAGATTCCAAGAAGCCCAAAAAACATCGAAACGCCAGCAACGAGTTCCGGTTCCAACAATGGACAGGGAACGGAGAACCATAACCATGGCCCAAGTGCAAGGTCAAATTTTTGCACCGAATGCGGAAAAGTCCATACAAGAAGATATGAATTATTTCGACATCAACAGGAGAAACACGAAAGTAAGGAATCGGTAAATTTTTCTTGCAATTTTTGTGGAAAAAGATTTCTTTATCGTTGGAAATTTGAGACACATCTACGTGTCCACACAGGAGAGAAACCTTTTGTGTGCTCAGTGTGTGATAGAGGGTTTTCAGATCGTTCAACCTTAAAAAAACACGCAACGGTCCATACTGAAGAAAGACCGTTTGAGTGTCAAGTGTGTAACAGAAGATTTAAGAGAGGGTTTCATTTACGAAGACATGAAAACACTCACCAACCTTTTAAATGTAAAAAATGCCACCAACGTTTTCCATCAGAGAGACTTACAAAGTCATGAAGCCACTGATCACTCCGAATAGATGTCTCAAATTTCCGCAAGAGTGAAAACTTTTAGAATGTGACAATAGAAAAGGACGCACTAATCTTATTATGAGACATGCCTGATATAAATATCTTAATCGAAGAAAGCTCAAAAACCCATTGAACACATTATTTCGTGTCCAGTTTTTCTGTGATAGCAACTCCCACCAGGAAACACGATTATAATGTGCAAGTGACTTTTTATTCAAACTTTTTAAATGATTTGTTCAAATGTTACCTGATTATAAAAGCATTTGATAAAGCAAGTGGAGTATATGATTTAAATTGTTAAATATTTTTTAAATGTTTTTAATATTTTAGGTGCATTTTGAGAACTGTTTATCAGTAAATAAATGTTTAGAATATTTCTTATTGCTTTTTTTGTATTGGTATTTTAAGACTAATTTATTTTTGCTTTACAGTGTTTTATAAGCACGTATCGAAAGGTAAACCCATTCTATTCCTAACTTATCAATTTGAAATGTCTATTATTCCTTAAAAATCAAGATTTTGTGTTTTCGAATAATGCAATAGAATTTTAAATATGTTAATGGATATTTAGAATTTTCTTGGGAATCTTTCATCTACTTAGAACAAAATTAAAAATAGTTTGATTTATTTTAAATTTACAATTTGCGAAAAACGCAATTGTAGAAACTCATGACCACTCATCCTCTTACTTTTGAATTCGAATTATTTGCTTCAAAATTCAATAGATTTAAAACAATTTGCAACTTTTACAAGAGTAATTTTTGAATTCTAATAGCAACAAATTTAGCATTTTTGTACGAAATGTCACTTTTTGTCACAAGAATATGCAGCAAACATGATTACACCTGAAAAGTAGTACAATCTGATTTCGCTATGCTTTTGAACTCTACGAAACGTTTTACAGAATGCGTTAATACAAAACCATGCACGGCTGCTTGCATGTATTTATCAACTTTCTAAGTTTCGACGAATCTAAAAGTTGGAAGTGTTCGTGTTCTCTGAAAGCAACACGTGGCTAGGTGCTAGTCTGGATCCTATTTCAACCACAAGTAAAAGGGCAGATTTGCACAAAAGTACGACAAACCCAAGTACCTGAACCTAAAGAGGGAATTATAAAACCAAGTGTTAGTTTCCGAAATATGATCTGGACACGGTGGTCCTTTTGGAAGAGTAACGGAGTAACAACCGGAGGGTTCCGAGTTTAAATCCAACCAAAAGAAAGCCGTGTACAAAGGGGGCTGGTGCACGTTAAATCTATCGTGGCCTCAAATGTCCTCACCTTAGCATGGTGGGGAAATTAGGAGAGGGATGCCACACACAGCACAGGTGTTTTCACGTCATCTGACCGTGGTTCAAAATTACGAGTATTGTCCTCGGATTTTTCTCTTCGGGATGGATCCCGTAGCGTCGACAATAGCCCGATCTGTTGCTCTAGGGCGACGTTAATGAAATACCTAACAACTATGCCTTAGATGTAAATGCAAATCCGTCAAAAATGGTAATCGTGGAATTTGTTATCAATTAATTATTAATGCTAAAATTAAAAAATAGGCTTTGGCAGTTTTGGATGTCCACTGTCCCCTTAAAATGTTTATTATGCGTATATGTGGATCAGTTGAATGAGTAAAAAAAGTACCGTTGAACTAACGTGATTTAGCCAATGCTTTATTAATTGGGTTGGTTTGGGGGTTTCTAGGCCCAAGGGCCATATTTGACCATGCCGCGCCAGACACAAGATATAAAACATCAAGTAACAGACAGCCACACACAATTAAAATTTTTACTGACACAGAAGAGAGAAATACACCCAGGGAGAATGCACCTGACAGGAATTGAACCTGCGCCGCCTACGACTCGAAGATTGCTAGAGCAGTGGACATACCCGCTGAGACACGACGTCCCATGCTTTTAATGTAACACGTGCTAAAGTTGCATTTGAGTAATCCGTAACTGCCCTCTGCTTTTACGTTTTCTAGGGAAATACTTTTAAGTGTTTGTATTCTGAACCGCTTCAAGAATCGGTGTACCGTGAACCACTTTTCATACATGGTTACGAAAAGTATGAAGTTTGACGAAGTATTACTTATAAATTAAAATTGACGCTTAGATATTAATCTACCGTTGTTCAATTTTATGGTGTTACGCCAGAATTGAAATGAGTGATGTATGAGAGAAAACCCCAAAGATTCTAACAGTAACGGTTTATTTTACAGAAATGAGGGAACCAACTTGAGAATGAAAACAATTAGAATGAACAGATGGTGCAATATTTAAAAAATTGTAAATTTGAAACCTTGGGGGTCCATCTGATTATTCAAAATGCATGAAATCTCCCGCGAACATTGGAAGAAACAACAGAAAAAAATTCCGCCTTTAGTTCTCATGAATTATATAGTTTCTGCATTTTAAAATATTTTATATCAAAAGTACACCATTAATAAAAGAATGCAGTATCTTATATTTGAGCGGGGGGGGGGGATTTCAATTAACGTCACACTGGAGCAACACAATGGGCTATTGGTGACGGTCCGGGATCAATCCCAAAGGGAAAGATCCGAGGACAACACCACGTAATTTTGAACCATGGTCAGATGACGAGGCAACACCTGAGCTGGCACCCCACTCTCCAAACTTCCACACCACGCCAACGTGAGGACATTTGAGGCCACGACAGATTTAACGTGCACCAGCCCCCTTTGTACACGACGGTGTTTGGCTGGATTCGAACTCGCAACCCTTCGGTTGCTAGTTCGTTACTCTTCCAACCGTTTCACCGCGGCCCTATATTTGAGCGAAGTTGAAGCGTCCTCTGACTGAGGTTCGTTTACCTTCGAGTTGTAGGCGGCTCAGGTTCAATTCCTGTCACGTGCATTCCTCCCTGTGTGTATTTATCTGTTCTGTGTCAGTAAAACTCATTGTGTGTTTATTAATTGGTATTGCATGTCTTGTGTCTGGCGAAGTGTGGCCAAATGTCCAACCAAACGAGGTTCGTTGCCTTCGTGATTGATTCCGAGCCGTTGCCACGAGCCCGATATTTTTTTCTAGTGTGACTTATATTTAACTACGTACTTCAAAATGTAGGTATTTTGATTAATGTCGCACTGGACTAGCACAATGAGCTATTGGTGATGGTCTTGGATCAATCCCATGGGAAATATCTGAGAACACCACTTCAATCTAAACCACGGTCAGATGACGAGGTCAAACCCTGAGCTGGCACCCCACTCTCCAAAACTTCAACCCTACGCAAATGTGGGGATATTTGAGTCCACGACGGATTTAACGTGAACCAGTCCCCTTTGCCCATGACGTTCTTTGTTTGGATTGGAACTTGCAACGCTGTTTCATGCTGTTCAAGATTGTTGAGTGCTTTGGGGTGGTTATGGTTGCGACTTGTCGACTTTTACCTCTGTTCGATATAGATTTATCTTAGTGAGTAGAATAGGGTTGCTGAGGTTTAGAAATTGAAGAGATCGATCAGCCCTTTTTTGTAGTTTTATTTTCAACTGCTTGGGTCATCAGATTGCACAAGTTATTGTACAAGCCACTATATTGCGTTTTAAAAGTTCCAGTTTGTTTTTCGTTTATAAATGCATTTTGCTGCAAACAAGCAAAATATGTTTAAGGCAATGTTAGTAACGTAGGACATTCCGCTGATTCTTCGAGATTGAATCGGAATAATGAGGATGGGATTAACATTTCAATTCTACATCTGGTTAGTAAAATATCTTCTCGTCTGTCTGACAATTTACAAATATTTCGATCTCTGAAATACACTTCCTTAAGATATTTGCTTGCAATCCATTCTTCAGTTTATCGATTTCAATTATTAGTCTTGTTAGATCTGGAGATATATTGAGTCACAGATTTTTTCAAATGTATCCGTTTTTTCATTTATTCCTGTATCGGTGACTGGAGATGCAAAATAATGTGATGTTAGTTTGTTTTAAACGGTAGGAATTTTCATTAACGTCGCACTGGAGCAACACAACAGGCTATTAGCGACGGTCCGAGGTGAATCCCGAAGGGAAAGATCCGAGGACAACACCATTTAGTTTTTAACCACGGTGAGATGACGAGTATAAATCGAATGTGTATAATTTAATTCTTTTAATTTTCAATCCATTAATGATGTATTGGTAAACAGTGATTTTATTCTAATTCGAATTAGGTTGGTAGTTGTATTAGCGTCGCACTGGAGCTACACACCGGGCTACGGGCGACGCTCCGGGATCAAATCCGAAAGGGGACACCTCGGACCACTCCGTTAAGAACTATTTTGAACCGTGGTCAGATGACGAGGTCAACACCTCAGCTGGCACTCCCTCTCCAGACTTCCACCCCACTCCAACGTGAGGACATTCGAGGCCACGACAGATTGAACGTGCACAATCCCCGTGTACACAACGGTCTTTGCTTGGACAGTTTCGAACCTAGCGACCCTCCAGTTAATATCCACTCCTCTTCCAACCGGACTACCACGGCCCTGGGGTGCTAACGGAAACGTACATGTACGGCATCACGTACGCACGTTTGCACAGCAATCTATGCGTCGACGCTGTCAGGTGTGCATTAAGCTGAATTCGTATAGGAAACGCAAGGCGCAAGGCAACACGCACAGACCAATCAGGTACCGGTAGAGAGTGGGTGTCAGCGCAGGTGTTGAACTCGTCATCTGACTGTGGTTCAAATTTACGTGGTGCTGTCCTCGGATCTCTCCCTTGGGGATTGCTTCCGGACCGTCGCCAATAGCCCTTTGCGTTGTTCCAGTGCGGCGTTAATTACCTGTCCTACCCCTTACCTCTCTTCAAGTTCAAATCATTTCAACTTTTGACGCGTCTGATTGGTCTGCGAGTGTTGCTTTGCGCCTTGATCTTCCTATTTGAATTCGGCTTTACTGTTAGTGGCCTCAACTCTTTGAGAGACTTTGAGTTTAATATACAGAGTGAGTCTAAACTAATTCGACAAACTTCAGGGGGTGATAGATCACAACGAAACAAACACTTTTCCCCATAGAATGTAGGGTCGCAAGTGCAGCGGTTGGCCGCTAGAGAGCGCAGTCAAACGCTTGTATAAAAGCCCATAGAATGTCTATCAGGTGAGTCTAAACTAGGGGTGTCAAACTGACGGTCCACGAGGTAATTTTTTGTGGCCCACGATGCTCTGAAATAAAATGAAGAGGACAATATGTTACGAAGAAAATATCACTTAGGGAAGATCGAGGCAATACCATACACACAATTTCGTCATGTTAACTGACTGTTTAAAAATCATCCACAAAAAAACGTTTTGACTTATTTTCCTACGTGTGAGCAGTTAAAAGCACAAAATCAAAGTTGCTCATTTTCACAATATTGTGGTTAAATTGAAGAAATCAAAAACGAATTCGATAAAAGTTTTAATGATTTCAAAGAGTTACAAAATTTTTTTTTCTCTTTTTTATTAGGCCTTTTTCCTTTGAAGTTGGTGGTTCAAAATTACGTGGTGTTGTCCTCGGTTCTTTCCCTTTGGGATTGATCCCGGACCGTCACCAATAGCCCGTTGTGTTGCTCCAGTGTGACGTTAATTGAAATACACCCCCCCCCCCTTTGAAGTTGAAAATGCTCCCACTTCGATACAACTGGAATTGATCTCCAGAATGATTCGGTTTTAAAAGACAAATATCAAGAAGTAGGAATTCGCAAAATATATTCTTATTTAGGTGAAAAATAACGGAAATTAAAAAGTTTGCTGCACAAATTTTATGCTATTTAGGGAGTACGTACTTGTGTGAGCAACTATTTTCGTCCATGAAATCAAATAAAACGGCCTACAGATCAAGATTAACTGATAAACATCTATCTGCCATAATGAAGATTGTCTGTTCTCAGTCTTTGAATCCAGATATTGGAAAACTAGTAGGAGGATAGCACTGGCAAGTTTCCGGTAAAAAAAACATAATTTTAGTTTTATAAATACATTAAATTAAATAAACTTTTAAATAAAAGCAATTATATAGCAATACAGGCGCCCTCGGCTTTCTCACATATTTGGTTCCTGAAAATATGTGCCAATGTTGAATGTTCGAAAGTAGAGGGATGTAAAAAAACATCAAAAATTGTATTTTAAAACATTTATTTATCAATAATATATTAAAAATATTTATTTATCAATAATATATTAAAAATATTTATTTATCAATATACATAATTAAGTTAACGAGCGTGTTTAAGTGCTTTCAGGTGTTTTCTTTTTAAACCTGTCAAGAGTTAGTTGAATACCACCCTTTTTTTCTTGATAAAGAGTTTTATATCATGCTGTGTCTTTCTCAATCGCAAAGAAGGAATATTAATCGGTTTTTAGAAGGTTTATGTCCAGGGACAACTGATTCTTCCTTCCCGATAAGAATGTACGATTAGACAACTTTTTCCAAAATAAACCCGCGAAATAGCGAATTGTGCGAAAGTAGAATGTGAGAAAGTTGAGGGCCGCCTGGTATTATAAATTATTACCCTAAATTCACTTAATTACATAATGTGTTTAAATTATCCTATCCATATTCCTGAATCCTCACTTCAAAATATAATTTTAAGAAAATTTGTAAATGTAATGTGGCCCGCGTGAATCTTACCAGTTGCATTAAATGGCCCGTGTTTTAATTGAGTTTGACACCCCTGTTCTAAACTAATACGACAAACTTCAGGGGGTGATAGAACACAACGAAACAAACACTTTCCCCCATAGAATGTAGGGTCGCAAGTGCAGCGGTTGGCCGCTAGAGAGCGCAGTCAAACGCTTGTATAAAAGCGTTACGTCGGCGATTGAAAAACTAAAGGTGAAAAAATCACCCGGTAATGAAGGGATCACTAACAAGATGATCCAAAAGCTCCTCCCTAAAACAATTCTTATGTTTACAATGATTATTAATGCCATTTTTAAAATTAGATACTTTCCTCGTCCATGGAAACCGCATGCATTGTTCCTATTCTGAAACCAGATAAATCCCCCAAACACCAACCAGCTACAGAACTATTTCACTTTTACCCACCCTAAGTAAAATTACTGAAGCGGTCATTCTTGAGCACTACAACACCTTTATAAACACAAACAACATAATGATTCCCCAACAATTTGGCCTCTCCACTACTCATCAGCTACTTAGGGTAGTTGGATATATTCAGTCTGGAAATACAAATAAACCGAATAAATACTCTGGGATAATCTTTTTTGATATTGCCAAAGCCTTTGACAAAGTCTGGATTCAGGGTCTTATTTACAAAATGATCTTATATAACTTTCCTGATTTAATATTATTAAACTTATAGCCTCATATTTTACCAATAGAACATATGTTGTTAGTCAATAATCAGTTATCCTCGAAAAGAAATATTTATGCCGGAGTCCCACAAGGATCCAAACTCGGACCTTTTCTCTTTAATTTATATATGAACGATGTACCCCAAACTGATAACACTAAAATTAGCATGTTCGCAGATGACACTGCAATTTTTACTCAGCATAAAAATTATAAAATACTTATTGCTGACCTTAAAGTCCATATCTACTACCTTGAATCCTGGCTTGTCAAATGGAAAATACTACTCAATGTTGAAAAGACAGCGGCAATCATGTTCCACTGCAGAAATCCCTCAAAACTACCCAAACTCCAACTTTATGGTCAATCAATCCCTTGGTCACTTCAACCAAATATCTAGGACTTATCCTAGACTCAAAATTAAACTGGAAGCCACACATACAGCATATACAGGATAAAATTCGTAAAATCACTGCCACTGTTTACCCTCTCACATCCCGGGGTTCAACACTTTCTATACACAAGAAAATCATATACCTTTCATTTGTCAGGCCAATCATAACATATGCTTGCCCCATCTGGGGGGGGGGACTAATGATGTGAATCTAAAGCGCATCGAACAACTTCAAATATCTTCCTTAGGCATATATCGAATGCAAGATGGTATTATCGCAACAGCGATATCACCAGAGCCCTCAATATCCCAACCATAAGAAAATTCATCTATAAAATCTCTCGCAAATTTTTCCTCCAAATTAATAATAGTCATAATGCAGCGATGCAGGAAATAGAAATCTACGACCCAACCCTTCCTCAAAATAAATCCAGACCTAGGCGCACCCTCACACTGGACAGCTGAGATCACTGACTTATTTCTTTAAAATTGATCCTTATTCTTCCTAACTCCTAAATTTTACCGGATTCTTGTTTATTATTAGCTAGCTTTTAATTTCAATACTTAACTCAACAAGGCAAATTCCAATAAGTCAAGCTCTATGTTCAACACCGGAGATTTAGGCCCCTACGGGGCCTAAATCTCCGGTGCCATGTGCTCCATAAATATATCAATCTCCGGGCCATGTGCTCCATAAATATATCAACTCCCGCGAGGCCTGCATCAGGTGTGGTGATCGACATTTTGAACAGCTTCTGTAATTGTGCATTTGCGCTGTACTTACCAACTGATGTTTGTACATGTCGTTTCATTTCCATGCGAAAAGTTTCTCATGTTTTGTACATATCTTTAATTTATGCAAAACTAATCGTATTATTTCATTTTGTCAAGCAGTTATTGATGTTTATTTGACATTAAAGCTTTGTTTCCGTATGTCATGCCTCTTCTATCAAACTTGCATTGAACCGTGTGTTTGTGCCGAAATGGAAAGCGCTCTCTAGCGGCCAACCGCTGCACTAGCGACCCTACATTCTATGGTGAAGTGTTTGTTTCGTTGTGTTCTATCACCCCCTGAAGTTTGTATTAGTTTAGACTCACCCTGAATAGTGTGATATTTCTGATTAAAATAGGTAACGGAAGTCAAAAGCACGAAAATTCCCCGAAAAGCATTTGAGACTTACAGACTCTAAAAATTAATTGCGGGTGACTCAAACAAAAATTGATTGGATCTTAATATCAATAAGTTATAAATCATCTAAAAATCCATTAAAATTTTGCTTAGCATTTTCTTATTTCCTGCCCTTTATAAACATCCCTATTCAAGGTTGTGTCCATTTTCGTCCTTTGTTTATTTAATGATATCTAAATATCCCTGAAAAGAGTGAATAGCCCGTTGTGTTGCTCCAGTTTGACGTTAATTAATATACCTATCTACCTACCTACCCTGAAAAAAGTGCAATATTGTAACACAAAAATAACCTATTACAAAATAGTAAATAATTTAAGTACTTGTTAAAGGAATTCAAAAGAAATTCTTATGTTTTCTAGGAGGATTATAGTATTAGATTAAACAACATGAGCCATGTGAGAAATGATTCAACATGAGGTCGGTAGTTAATTAATGTTGCACTAGAGCAACACAACGGGCTATTAGCGAAGGTCCGAGATCAATACCGAAGGATTGAACCTGAGAAATAACGTTTCCTTAAGTTACATACGTCACCACCCTTCAAATGTTAAAACTAAGTACTGATCAATTTTATAATCTGACTGTTTTGGGATTGATCTGTAAATATTAGTGGAATTTTCGTAGAAAAGTGACTGCTGGACTTTTGTAAGCTTGTTTGATCGAAAACCAATGTACAAAGGATATCAATCAAAAATGTAAAATATTTCACTTTCACTTTTCCACTTTTTACAGGTTTGCTATAAAATCAATCAAGATTGAAAATTAATATTGAGTATAAGGCTTAAGAACTACTTCTTCAGACCTTCGTCCAGAAAGATCGCTCAGAAAATCGAAATTAGGAAAGGAAGTATGAAATATCCATGAGATATCGAATAGAAACTAAAAGTATCAAAGATCAAACAACACTTTAAGAACATTTCAAACGTTTAACCTGCTGGTACATCTCGATACAAAAGAAATTACAATACATCGATTTCTATTTTCCAAAATATAACGTATTAAAAGCACGTATATAGTTCAAACAAGTGTATACATTTGGTGTGGTTAAAACAACACGTAAACTACTGGAAATTCATTTAGATTTTAATACATCGCATTTGTTTTGAAAATGTTCCAGGTTTTTATATTAATTTCCATTTTAATACATGAAATTCTGTTTAATACATAAAAAACAAATAAAAGTCATATCCGAATAAGGCTAAAAAATTAAAAGTTTTTATTTAAAAATGTAACATTCTTTTTCTATAAAAGTGTAATCAAAACAATGACATTTTGAATGTTGATTTTAGTTAAAAATAAATGCAAATTCATCTAAAAATTCCTAAATTGAATTAATAGAGAAATTTAAGTAGGGAAATGGTTAATTATATACAAAGTGTCAAGTGTCTATTCGTAAATTGAAAACACCAAGCAAAAACACTAAAACTAGAACTATTCCAGGTCGAGGGAAATTAAAAACGAAGGAAAAGTTGGTCCATTAAAATAATTTGAGTTTACAAATCACACGAAAGATATTTTCTAACAAAAAGTTCATTCTAGAAAAAAAAGATATCGTTACTATATTCTTTCATATGTCGTTGCAAGTACACTCTCCGCAAATCTGTTTTCTAGCAATTTTCATATTTAATTATTTTCCGTGTTTGATGGATACGGCTATGTCTTTTTAAGTTCGAAGCTTGTGAAAATGTTCTAAAGCATATTTCACACACATACGGCTTCTCTTCATTGTGTATACGCCTATGTGTATTTAGAGACGAACTGTGTGTAAACGTTTTCATGCATATTTCACACATATAGGGCTTCTCTTCAGTGTGTATACGCCTATGTGTACTTAGAGTCGAACTGTGTGTAAACCTTTTCATGCATATTTCACACATATAGGTCTTCTCTTCAGTGTGTATACGCCTATGTGCTTGTAAGTTGGAACTATATGCAAACCTTTTCATGCATATTTCACACATATAGGGCTTCTCTTCAGTGTGTATACGCCTATGTGTATTTAGAGTCGAACTGTGTGTAAACGGTTTCATGCATATTTCACACATATAGGGCTTCTCTTCAGTGTGTATACGCCTATGTGCTTGTAAGTTGGATCTATCTGCAAACGTTTTCATGCATATTTCACACATATAGGGCTTCTCTTCAGTGTGTATACGCCTATGTGTATTTAGAGACGAACTGTGTGTAAACGTTTTCATGCATATTTCACACACATATGGCTTCTCTTCAGTGTGTATACGTCGATGTGTTACTAAGTGAGTATTTCGAAGAAAAGCCTTATTACAAATTTCGCAAATAAAAGACCGTTTCCGATCGTTGTGGATGGTTCTATGCTTTTTCAAATCACATTTTCGCGAAAATGTTTTCATGCATATTTCACACTCATGGCGTTTCCCCCCACTGTGCATTTCCATATGCTGATTCAAATTCGATTTATATACGAAAGATTTATTACAAATTCTACATTGGTGTGACTTTGCTTGACGGTGGATGGCTTGATGACGATTTAGTTTTTGCTTACTTTTAAAACGTGTTCCACACTGATCGCATGCATAAACTTTAGTCACTGAATTTGCTACGTGATTTTTTGCCCTTGAAACACTATTCGAAGGATCTGATTTTGTTGCCATTTGTGACAGCTGTGGGTGCTTATCAAAGTATGGTATGTTCGTCTGAAGTAAAATAGAGCTTTTTCCCTGGTCAGATAGTTCGTTTCTGCTCACATTCGGTTTTGTTGGAAGAGTTTCACTCTTGAACATTTCCTGTACGGCGTGTGTCTTCGGATGCAAATTTGTGTGGTGTTTTCTTGGATTAAGCCGTCCACTCTTCAAAGACACAAACGGTCTTGTAGTTGAATCAATAATACGGCTTGTCCCTTTCGGCACACTTTTATAACAAGATTTTGAAGATTGTGTCGAAGAAAGAAAACTTGAGAGGTTTTCTGTGGTCTGCTGAGAGAAATATTTTTTTTCACTTGGATCTGGATGTGGCAGGTAAACAGGAGGAAGCATGGTCCTAACTGAGCCAGGAACGTCAGGCATTCGTCTATGACCTCTTACTACATCTGGGGTCGCTACTGGTGGTTCCATTAAGTGCTTCAAAATTCCACTGCTTTTCTCAAAGTGAGGGGATTCGTAGCGATCACTGTCTTTGTTCTGATCAGTTCGGCTTTGCAATGAACGTGCGTTCAGATTGGGGTGTTGATCGGTAGAAAATCTTTCGACAACACAGCCAACGTCAATCTTGGAACCTTTCGTTCTTTTGGATCTTCTGGCCATCTTTGCGGAATGAAACGATTTCAATTTTGCACGAGCTGTTTTCGTCTTGTTTCCTTCTGGCGTTCGTGAAGCCTGATCATGACAGGATGGCGTCGCTTCAAGATGCAATTGACGTACAATATCTGGATCCAAATGCTCCTGGTCTATACTCATTTTGAATGTTTTGAGAATACCTTCGAATGAAATATAAGACTATGCAATAAGATAAAACTTCAATTTTACGACGAAAAAGTTACGAAGTTTTAGCACTGTTGAATGAAAAGCAATTTTCAGCGCGAAAAAGCCCAGGAGCCGTATTCAATTGAGCATCACGAATCCATTCTACGCTTTTATATATATGAATTCTATTCACTTACTTCACTTCAATACGTGGATATTATTGCGTTTGTATCGATGTCATTAGAAAAATTATTAAAACGGAAGCAGTTCTTCATTCATACAAACGATCATGATATAACATTTTATAAGATTACTTGAAGTATATGGCAGGTCTCTTACCACAGCAACTAAATCATCAGGAAGGTAATTAACGTCACACTAGAGCAATATAACAGTCTATTCTAAATCGTCAGTATAAGCAATATCGTGTTTTTGTTCTGTATATCTCTACTATACATTTGTAATAGATAAATTTAATACTTTAGAATACATAAATTTAAAATTCGCAAACTCGTATTTCATTTCCAATTCTAATTGTTTCCACTCCTATTTTTCTTAAGATCACTTTTCGGTAGGTAGGTATTTTAATTAGCGTCACACTAAAGCAACTGAACGGGCTATTGGTGACCTTTCGGAATGAATCCCAAATGGAAAGATCGAAGTACAACACCACGTAATTTTGATGTCAGATGACGAGGTCACAATTGAGCCCGTACTCCACTCTCCAAGCTTCCACAGCACACCAACGTGAGGACATTTGAGGCCACGGCACATTTGAAGTGCAACAGCCCCCACGTACACGACGATCTTTGGTTGGATCGTGTTTCGAACTCTTAAACATTTGGTAACTGAACAGTTCCTCTTCCAAAGTTGTTCAGTTGCATTACCACGGCCTCACCAAGGAGCGGTGATCACGTTCAGCAGAAGGCCTTTTGACACTTTTCCCGACCTCTTGGCGGGCCGCGATAGACCGGTTGGAAGAGTCACGGATTAGCAATCGGAGGTTTACGAGTTCGAATCCAACCAAAGACCGTCGTGTACAAAGGGAAATGGTGCACGTTAAACCTGTCGTGGCCTCAAATGTCCTCACGTTGGCGTGGTGTGGAAGTTTGGAGAGTGGGGTGCCAGCTCAGGTGTTGCCTCGTCATCTGACCGTGGTTCAAAATTACGTGGTGTTTTCCTCGGATCTTTCCCTTTGGGATTGATCCCGGACTGTCACCAATAGCCCGTTGTGTTGCTCCAGTGTGACGTTAATTGAAATACCCCAAAGTTTCCAGAATTTCGTTTCGTAAGTCCATATCTATAGGGCGCTTTACCCCATAACTAGAAGAAACGGGCGTAATATATAAGCTAATAATATATTCCTATTCCTTTCACCCCACATAACTTTCGGTCCACGGTAGTCCAGTTGGTAGAGCAACAGATTAGCAACAGGGGGTTGCCAGTTCGAAATTCGGTCCAGCCCAATACCGTCGTGTACACTAGGGCTGGTACGCTTTAAATCGGTCGAGACGTCAAATGTCATCACGATGTAGTGGTGCGGTAGTTTGGAGAGTGGAGTGCCAGCTCAGATATGACCTCGTCATCTGGTACAAAATTACGTGGCATTGTCCTTGGACCTTCGGGTTTAATTCCGGACCGTCGTCAATAGCCCGTTCTGTTGCTCCGGTACGACGCTAATTAAAACACCTTCACCACCTATCTAGGGATCTTCACGAGCATTTTCCTTAAGCAACCAATGAGAAGGCAAAGCTTAACTTGTAAGGTTCGAATACGGTTTCGCTTTCTTCAAGATGCCGGAAGGGAGAAGACGATCCGTTAAAATCTCAGTTAAGCATTGGGATATCAGAAAATAACGCAATCAACTTTGAACTGACGCGTTCGGCTTTCTTGAGATACATCCCTGTGTACAGTGGGGATTATTCTTACGTCGTTTTTGAACAAATTTAATTTATCGGTTTAAGAGTAGCAAGTTCGTTCATTCCTCTAGAGTTCTGAAAGTTGTCAGATTTTAAATTAAGTTTTTCAGCAGTGGTGCTTTGTTCATTATCTATTGATGTATTCCTACTTGAAGACTGCGCATTCTTTCCAGGAGTCGTTTAAAATCGTTAGGTTACACAGATTTCGGTGCGGGCAGATAAAATTCGCCGAGTCATCGGTTTAGAATGAATCTTGCCCGTCACCCGGTGTTCCTTCGAGTTAATGAACTGAATTTGATACAGTTACAGGTGGTTCTGTTGTCTCTAAAGTAATCTCGGAAACGTTCTCGTGTTCCAGGCAAGTTGAAAAGAATCGAAGCAATCTCGACTTGACAATTGATGATTGAGTCTGCTTTGGGTTGAATACCAAGAAACGGTAATTTTTTGGTCTTTTATTGGTCTTATTGAGAGTAGAAAATTGCGTCCTGCGTCATACTTGGTGAAATACGTATTTTGTGATAAAAATTGCAAATTCGAATAGGATTAAGAACATTTCCAAAAAGAAAATATCGATTAATTGCTCTAGATTAAAATATTTACATAATGAACGATTATATTAGTACGTGTTATTAATTTGGTAGATTTTATTTCATGAAAAATACTTTTAATGACAGTAATTAATGTAGTACAGATAGAGTAATTATTTTAGCATCAAGTCTAAAGTATTATATGTCTTTATTATATTTATTTTTTATGTTGTAATTTTACTAGGGAATATCTAATGATTATTGTATTTATGTCGTAAGAATGAACCACAGTACACGAATGGCCTGGACAATTGAAAATGAAAATCTAATTAAATAGCATTCCTAGTGTTTATAAAGTATTTAATTATGTTTCCGTGGCTCACAATGTTTTAATGGAATTCACAATATCGTTGCAAAATACTTCGGTTTCAGTGGAACATTAATTGCTGTAATGGTCACTTTTTATTCTAAAATACATAAACTACTTTAGTTGTGTTCAGAACTGATAATTGAGAATAAAATACTTATCGGCCGGACGAAGTTTTCAATTTCTTGTAAATAATTTTCGGAACGAAATTAGATTCAGATCAATTTATCTTCTCGTATTTACATTTAGTCTCATTTGATCTGCAAAACGAGTTTGAAAAGTTTATGCAAGTTGTATGTTAAACGATCTGGAGTTATTGGTAAATAATTTTCTCGATTCGCATTTAATGTATGGGGCCCACTCCTAAGAATCCAACAGTTATTCGAAAGATTGTCGGAAATGTCAGGACATATGTACGGCTTTGAACATCTGTAAGTAAACTCTGAATATAAAATAGTCGAGCAGTAGTCAATACTAAAACTAGTTGGATGTTTAAATGGGAGTATTTTTAATCCCTTCGATGTTTGTATAGAGTAATCTTATTTTCTAGACGCTTTTAATAACCGGTAAAGTAAAGGTTATTGTAGTGGTAAAAATATATATGTTCGTTTCACAGTAAATGCCTTTAGTGTGGTAGATTAAACCATATACATTTGTATACAAAAATTGCATGATTTAAGTGGTCGGTCCAGGTCTAATTAGCTCTCTTGTAGCAAATATGCTAGAAATTAAATCCTATTTCGGAAGGCATTTAGCAAAACTTTTAGTTAGAATTTCTGTCTAACCCTAATCTCTAGAGGAAGGACTAAATAATTTTAAAATGTGTTGTAATTTTAGATGTGCTGGTTAATCTTTTAGATTCATGAAAGTCTTAAATAAAGTGTGCCTCAGAGTTGTAATATAAAACGAGATTAGTATTTTCGATTTGAGCAGATTCAGCTCAGATAACGTTCAACTGTAATGCACAAAATGATGTGACATTGTGGGTACAACTATTTGCTTTATGAATTAGATATTCGAAAAATGTACTTCAAAGTTTCAAGGCAAAAGTTCAGAGGTTATGAAAACTAAACTGAAATATATGAAATTTAAAACGTGAGAAATCTGGTTTTTCGATTTCTTTTTTAATTCATCATCTTTATTTCAATTTCAAGCACACCCACTTTAGAAAGTTCAGATAATTTTATTCTAATATTTTTAATATTTAGCGGAATATATTGAAAGTTGTATTACGTATTTAACCTTGGTTTACTTTCCCAGATAACTTGGATACTTTGCTTTAAGAAGCATCAGTCGGAATTTGACAGTGGAGCATGCTAGATTTTGAGTGCGAGTTCTCCCGATTGAGTTCACCAACAAGAATGTGGATATGGAATCTCATTGAAAGAAAAGTTACAAGCGACGTTTCCTAGCAATAGTGGCCAATCACGGCCTTTCTAACGAGCATCTCTGAGCATAAGGAGTGGAAGTCCATTACGATAAGTACAACCTTCGCTTTTACCCATTCCTAAAGGTAACTCAGATTTCAATTTTTTAAGCTTGCCGACTTTTTTACTCGATTAGTTTGATATCAAATGTGAATTTTTAAAGCACATGAATTTAAATGTTTATGGTAGTTATACACATTTTATATTATAACTACACATTTAAAATTTTTAAAAACTTGCGAAATTTCTTAATGTTATCTGATTCCTGACCACAGATGGACTCACTAATATATAGGATCGATATATCTTGCTAATTCCTTAAATCAGCGATTCTCAACCTGTGGGGCGCGCCCCCCTAGGGGGGCGCGAGCACACTAGAGGGGAGGCGCGAGAATATCCAAGAGAAAATATTATTTAAAAAAATTGATTAACTGACTGAAAGGAAAGCACACATACACATAGAAAACAAAATACATTTTGACATATTTAACAAATAAAGTAAAACAACTTACTAAATCAAAACTTACTTAACCAAAACATACTAAATTAAAAACAAATTTAATAATTATTAGTGGCTTCCTTGGGCCTGTCTTGCAGAGCAAAGTTTTTCGAAGGAAGGCTTAATATTAGAAATAGCCACTCTCAGTTCTGTTTCTATATTTAGCCGAGATCTATATTTTGTCTTCAAAGAAGTCACAGCAGAAAATCCAGTTTCACAAAGGTAGGATGTTGAAAATGGTAATAGAATGCGAAATGCCCTTGTTTTTAGTGCAGAAAAATCATCCTCTACTCCTGCCCAAAATTCAAATAGTGATTTATTACTAAATTGTCTTTTAGTTTCGCCACTTGTCGTGAAGTCTATGAATTTTTCTTCCTCATCAATTGAGAGTCCTTCGGGAGTCTTATGAAATGGATCCCTAACCCACTCGTAACTTGCTAACAGTTTGTCGTCAGTAAGAAAATACTTTTTAAAATTCTTTGCCAGCATGGCTATATGATTTTCAATGGTTACAACAAAAACAACTTTTACATGTTCTTCAGCCTTGTAAGTTTTAGTACAATCATCCACATTTGCAAACATTGTTAGGTTTTTTGCTTTAAATTTCTGCTCCACAATTCCAATTTTCTACAAAAAGCATTAACTTTATCACTCGTATCCAACATATGTGTATTTGCTCCTTGGAGTTGAAGATTCAAGTTATTTAATTTTTCGAATATGTCGACCAAGTAGCTCAATTTCATCACAAATAAACCATCGCGAAAATTCTCGGCTTCCGGTCTGTTTTCTTCTTCTAGGAAAATGGCGATATCTTCTCTTAATTCATAAACACGTTGCAAACATTTCCCACGTGATAACTATCTTGCCTCGCAATAAAATAGTAACGCTGAATGTACTGAACCCATGTCTTTACAAAGTGCGGAAAAGATTCTCGATTTCAGGGGTCTCATTTTTATATAATTTACTACGGTTACTCGAGAAAAGCTGACACTGTACATCTTCAGCCATATCACCAATTCGACGAGCAACAGTATCATTTGAAAGAGGTATGGACTGCAATTGTTTTGAAAAATTATCTCCAAACATAGTTTCTACAATCTCAATTGCTGCTGGCAAAATAAGCTCTTCACCAATGGTGTGAGGTTTTTTACATCTGGCTATTTTATATGAAACTTTGTAAGATGCAATTAAAGCTTTTTATTCACAGACAAAGTTTCTTTAAAAAATGAATTTTGCTTTTTATATGATTTTAATTTTAATTCGAAGAATTCTCTGGGTTTGTTGACGTACTCACTATGAAGCGTTTCCAAATGTCGTTTAAGTTTATTAGGTTTCATGCTGTCTGCGGCCAATATTTTTGAGCAAATGATACACAGGGGCCTTTCTTCTTCATTTACTTCAGTACTGGTAAACCCAAAATTTAAGTATTCTTGAGAATATTTTCTTGATTTTATTTTCGGAACCACGCTCGTCTGTGTACTTGTTGATGCTTGACTATCGTCTAATGCTCGCTTACTTCCGCTTAAAAATTTATCCATGAATCTGCATAAATCTGCTGCCGTGAATATTTAATATGGTGAATTGCAATTAACACGAAAACATATATAACATACACATTCACGATAGATTCGATAGTGATAGAAGGATCGACTCGAATGAGACTGGCTGGAATTGAAACTTGTGTTATCGTACATTTTCCTTCTTCCTATGAGAAAACATTTGCTCTGCGCATGCTCGAGACGGCATCGGTCGTGTGGATTCTCTTCCACAAACATTACTTATTTTTTTCTCTTTTGTTTAGTCATGCTTCTGTTTTATTTCTTTTATTATTCGAAAAAATGTATTCCAAGTTTCTAAATTTAGCTCACCCCGTCTAGGTTAATTTTCATTAACGAATTTTTCTACTTTCATATTCTTTTAACGTTATCTCCCTGTTTGGCTTTCATTTCAAATATAATATTTAAATTTTCCCCGCTTTCATTCGCTTCATCTGTTCACCGCCCGCTTGGTGAAATGCCAGATGTGGTTTCTCGCCAACGTTGGCTCGCTTTTACTCTTGTTTTGGCAGTTAGTTAAAAATAATTTAAAAACAGAATCCAAAATACTCAATATACATTATTGTTGTATACATTTTATTGTAAGCGGGGGGCGCGATGAAAATTATGATTGAAAACTGGGCCGCGAATACTGAAAGGTTGAGAAACGCTGCCTTAAATACAGTTATTCATATACCGATATATTCATATTTTTGAATGTAATATTTCTTTGAAACGGTAAGGCCATACATTCTCTCCAGACGGACAAACATCTAACCCCAGATTCCAACCAGGAACCTTCCAACCAGGAAGCTTCCAACCAGGAAGCTTCCAACCAGGAACCTTCCAACCAGGAAGCTTCCAACCAGTAACCTTCGAACCAGTAACCTTCGAACCAGTAACCTTCGAACCAGTAACCTTCGAACCAGGAACCTTCGAACCAGGAACCTTCGAACCAGGAACCTTCCAACCAGGAACCTTCCAACCAGGAACCTTCCAACCAGGAACCTTCCAACCAGGAACCTTCCAACCAGGAACCTTCCAACCAGGAACCTTCCAACCAGGAACCTTCCAACCAGGAACCTTCCAACCAGGAACCTTCCAACCAGGAACCTTCCAACCAGGAACCTTCCAACCAGGAACCTTCCAATCTAGAAATCAGCCCGATGGGCCGTTCAGATGTTTAAAATAACATGCTTTTAAGAATTTTTTGTAGCAAATGTTTCTGTTCTTGACGGATTAAAGAGGCTTTATAATTTTATATCAATGAGAAACACTTTACTTGACCTTATTTCGTAGCAACTGTTTTAAGTTTTTAGTTTCTGAAATGCTGCCAATTCATTCTATCTCAACGCAGTTCGAAAGCGTTAAAATGAGGTTCATGACAATAGCATCAGAAGTATTTCGGTTAAATGAAGCATTTGCTGATAAGGAATCCTTTTAGATGAAAAGTTTAAAAAATACCTGAATTATGTTCGAAGCTTCGATATTTGTCCATGAATTTTTTTAATTTTCGGCCGGCCTTAAAACTACATTTCTCAAAGACGTAATATTCGAATATTCTATTGATTCTTGAAGCGCAAATGCCTGTAATTGGCTTATGGTAAAAAAACTTCAAAATAGGAATCCTTATCTAGTGGATCGTGTAAAAATAAAAGTTTGCTTAATGTTCCACATTTTATCCCATTTTATAGATACTTAAATAACTTTTTCCCTTCTGGCTAAGTTTATTCCTCATACAAATTTTTTTGAAAAATATACTACTTCAGACCATTTTCTGTAAATATAATTGTTTCTGTAAATAATATATTTCTAATGCAGATGCTCAAAAATGTACGCCATGGGTTGTCGCAGCTTCCTAGATTTGTGTCATCAAAGACCGCGGCGGGGCCGGTTGGAGAAAGCCCCAGTCAGCCTCTAGATCAGCCCCTTCATGTGGATGAATGCTAAAGCGCATGCGCCGATGACGTCACGAACATATCTCCTCCCTTCGCATGGTGTGTATTCCTAACCGTAACTGCAGTGGCAATAGGTGAAATGAAACATTCATAAAATTCAATGCATGCTTTTCTCTTGAAATTCAATCGTTAGATACCGTGTCCTAGATTAATACTTTTTGTCCTTTCATTAAAAAATATTTTTCTAAGAAACTTTAATCTGATATCGGCAAAGCTTTGCCGACATGTTCTTTTATTTGAAATAATGGCACAGCTTGGATATAAAGATTTTTTGTAGCAACGCTTTTGGCGTGTTTTGGGTGCACTTTTTATGTCGCCAAGGAAAAACGTTTTTCTTAGCGAAATTAACGGAAACGATTGGAAACTTCTTGAAAAATTCTGGTTTTTACCTTCACACAAATTTTTACACAAATAAACAGCTAAATAAAAGTGAAATTCAAACTTTCAGAGGTTGCAATGAAAGAGGAATAATCCAAACGGGGCTGCCATTACCTATCATAACTTGCTACGAAATGTGCGCCAAAAACACGGCAAAAGCGTTGCTACAAAAATCTTTATATCCAAGCTGTACCGAAATAATTTTATTTGATTACGTTTGCTGACAACTTTGAGACTTTAAATGAAATTTACGGATTTTACCCGACATACTTTATTTAATTAGCAATCGCTTGGCGCAGCTTGGCCAGACCTATCCCTTGCTCAATGAAGGAATAAATCAATCGATTTCCAACATGGTTCTCCAATCATCGTAAATAATACTAAATTGGCCGTTCTGTTGTATATTAAGTTTTGAAAATTTTGAAGAACGAAAGAACTTTCTAGTAAATTTATAGAATTGTTAAGCAATATAATTCTATTCTTCACTACAAATCAATAGTCAGTTGGCTATACAAAAGAAAAAAGATTTCAAATAAAAGAGTAAGATTGTCGGTATTGGACATTACAACTTTTGATGTAAGTTTTATGTATAATCGACCACAAAACAGAAGCATGACAAGGAGTTGAGAACTAGTTCGATAACACCAGCAACTTCCCATGTTTTTGTTGGTCAGTGTGTTTGCCCACTAAGTTAGCGCCTGAGCATATCATTTAGGTGTGGGGGCCCGCGGTAGCCCAGTTGGAAGAGTAACGGATTAGCAACCCGAGGGTTGTGAGTACGAAGCTGTCCACCCAAATGGTCGTGTACACGGGGATGGTGCACGTTTATGTGTCGTGGCCTCAAATAATCTCACGTTGGCGTTTTGTGGAAGTTTAGAGAGTGGGGTGCCAGCTCAGGTGTTCTCATCATGTGACCTTGGTTCAAAATTGCATGGTCTTTTGTTAGGAGAGATTGCCCCTGTGTGGTCCGTGTGCCATTCCTTATACCATACATCATATTTAAAAGAGATGTCCTGCTTTAATTCATCATAACAGAAACGTTTTTATTTTTAATTTAACATTAAGGGACTTGTTTGAATGGGTTTTTCCCCAATCATTTTAACATTTTTACATGCTATTTGCTTTTCTAACTATACATAAGTTTTACTTTATCGTATTACTTGCATCATCAAATACATCGTGTAAATATTCACTGCATCATTTGTTATACATCGTGTTAATTTAATACAAATTATAACTCATTCATGCTTTTAATGTTGGTCTGGTGATTTATATCTTGAAATCTATTTTTATCCGACGTTTGGCACAGCTTATGCATTTCTCGATCTTGCGCCATTTAACCCAAAACAACCAAAATTGCATGGCGCGGTCCTTGACCTTTCCCTTCGGTATTGATCCCGAACCTTTGCCAATAGTCCGTTGTGTTGCTACAGTGCGACGTTAAGTAAAATACCTACCAGAATTGAGATAAACCTGTACGTGGTGTGTACGATTTGAGGACTTAAATGACAAACGATTTTTGGAAGCCATTTGTATAAGGGACTAAAGAAAATATTTTTAAGGTCTCTAAAACTAATTTCATGCTGTGACAAGTACATATAGTTAAAAGTATATTATAATGGAAGAATTAATGCCATAAATATTTTGATACACATAAATCAACCATTGCATAGTTAGAAATATTAATTATTAAATTAGATAGTTGAATTTAGCATATGGATTTTTACCGTTAATTTGAAAGTCAAATTAAAGTTTCTAGCATTTTTGAGTAATTTTTTTTGTTGCAGTATAAATCGTATTTGCTGCATTGAGTTTTTTCCTGATGTTGAAGATCGATTTTCCAATTAAGAATTACCAAGTTTGACACACTTGTTCGTTTCTGAAAGGTGTTCACGACTGGCCATAAATTGAAAATTTCAACATCTTTTAAATATCCTTATGTTTGAACTGAAAATCGTGCCTTCACTGTAACGTGAATTTGTTCTCATTGAAATTTATTTTTCATGCCACACAATAGGATTGATTTGATGTGTGAAATAATGCATGTCTCATTTACAGGTCTGGAACGGACTCTGGATTGAATAGCGGGACTCGTCTGGGATTGGATGAAATTTCCGTTTGAGATCTCGCTGAATGGTGCGAGTGGCCCCAAACATGTGGGTGACCGACTCGAAAGAATCGGGACGCCAACGAGATGGCAAGAAATGATATAGGAAAGTCTGCTCTTTTGGAGATTTTTTCAAGATAACGAAGCCTCTGAAATTTGTAGCATAGCATTAGTATTAAATTGTTTACGACTATTGCATCCTTCTGTGTAAAGTCGACGTGTTAAATTTATGTAACCAACATGAATTTAAAAATAAATTAATGTCTCTGAATCAGTGTTATTTTTCATGTAATTATTTACAATGATCCCAATCCACGTCACTCTGCATTGACATGCGCGTTGACTTGGAATACATACACTGCTGTCATGTAGGCGGGGCTTTTTGGAACTAGCCAGGTTGCCACCATCTGTGAACGCGATGGGACTTAAATAAAAGTGTAGTACCAAGTAATCGAACCAGTCCTTCAACGATCAGTACAGGATGAAAAGTCGAGAGAATATTGTGCTACAGCTGCAAACTATTCCTTTTTGTACAGTTGGCAAATTTAGCACAATACTTTCTGACTTCATTTCCTATACTGATCTCGTTATTGAAAAACTAAGTCAGAGAAAGTATTGTGCTAAGTGTGCAAAAATGAATAGTTTGCAGCTGTAGCACAATATTCTCTCGACTTTTCATGCTCGTTGAAGGACTGGTTCGATTACGTGGTACTACACTTTTATTTAAGTCCCATCGCGTTCACAGATGGTGGCAACCTGGCTAGTTCCAAAAAGCCCCGCCTACCTGACAGCAGTGTATGTATTCCAAGTCAACGCGCATGTCAGTGCAGAGTGACGTGGGCAGGATGGAATTATTTCACTCAAAACACTATTTAAGACAATAAAGAAACCTCAGTTACCGACACCAGTTTATTCAAGTATCAAAATCATACAAGTAGTTTGAAGACCAGAACTCGTAAACTGGTACAACCAGATACTATTTGTTGCATACGGATTCTAAAATTGTTCTTCAGGGAGTATCAGAAGTGTTCTCGATTTGGTTTGGCGCAAGCTTGGCACCATTAGCATCTGGATTTTCACGGGAGCGGCAGATATCAGAACTACACACGCACCTTCTAATGACAGCTTTGACTTGCTCGGGATATTGGATCTTTCTGCTCATGAGATTTTCATTCAACAGGCCTGTAAATATAGATATGAATTAACACAATTTAATCATTTAAAGTAATTACTTTTTTATTGCATAAACCTATAACTGGTTGGCTTTATGAAACGAGCCATATTTGGCCATGCTGCGCCAGATACATGCAATCAAAACACAATTAAAATTTTACTGGCACAAAAGAGAGTATACCAAAGGAGGAATGCACCTGACAGGAATCGAACCTCCACCGCCTAAATCTTGAAGGTTGCTAGTGCAGTGGGCATACCCACTGAAACATGACGACCCCCTATAACTCTGGAACTAAACTCGTCTGCAGTACAGTTAAGTGTTGAACGTGTGCGTGAATGATTTTTATTTAAAAAAATTTCTCAAAAATCGTTCTTTCATATTTATAAAAGGGTAGTCTAATTATGTAAAGATAACTTGAACAATTTATATACTAGATTTCAAATTTCTTTAGTCGTATATTTTCTTAAACTAACATTGCAGGTTTTACACATTCGTATTCGAGTACTTGCACCTTGTTTGCACAACTGAATGCAAAATAAAACTAGATTTGCGTAGGAACTTGAAGGTTTACATTTGATTGTAAAATACTATACAACTTCAAACAATCGATTAACGGTTAATATCAGAGATCTTTGGTTTTACTTGTTCTATAAATTAGCAGCTTGACATTTTTTCAAATGCACCGCATGTTTAAATACGCTAAGTTCGGTTATAAATATTTTTTATAAAATCAAGACTTCCGTTTGATTGAAGTTTCAAACAAAATTTGCTTCCTGCAATTAAAGCTAAGTATTTGAGTGAGAAAGAATGGTTTGAAATTTTTATTTTCTCTTAAGTATATTTAATAACAGATATTTTATGTTACATAAGTAGAATTCGTCCACCATCCCTCCTCCAAACCACCTAAGGTGAAATACTAGTGACAAATCACTAAGCAAATTCGGTGCAGCATTGATAGTTTTGTGGCGAGCTTTTTGTAGCGAGTTGTAGTAGGCTAAGGCAACCCTGCAAGGACTGGCAACCTCGCTATTACTCTAATCTAATAATTTTTGTATACCATCTTTTTATTTTACCATGTTTTTATCTTTTTTACATTCATGTGAGAAGGCCTGGCTTCTTTAGACTTAACTAATAAATTATTTAACTTGGACAAACTACTTTAATATTCCAGAAAAAGTAAAAATTTTTAATCAAAGTTAATTGCCTAGTATATGTTTGATCGGTTGTTTATCTTTTTTAAAATTATTTTCATTTATTTGTAATAATTTTCCACTGAGCGCTCAAAACAGTGTTTGTTTTTAACAAATTCTTCCTTGGTGATATAAAAATTTCGCCAAAAGCGCTGCCACAAAAACTATATCAAAGCTGTACCGCAGATTCTACGAATTGTTAACACCGAAAAATTAAACCGAAGGAATGAAAAAACTAAATATACTTTTAAATAAGCTATACCATAATAAAGTAAACCTTTGTTGAACTCACAAGACACATCCGAATGATTATTTTAAACAAGATATATGTACCTACATGACTAACACCACATTAAACATATGTGGCAAATTGATTGCAACTAGGATGTATTACTGATAAATAAAATTTCACAATTGAGATTTAAGTTTCCAATTGAAACCACAATTTTGCACATTAGAGCTGTTTGGTTGATTTGGGTTTCATGGAACAAAGTCCAATATTGGAAAAGCTGCGCCAAACAAGATGAAATATGAAACCAATAAGTGTATGCAATTTCAGAAAATCGACCCAAACTAGCAATAAAAAGTATATTAAAGAAAAGAGTATAAAACCGTAATACATGGAGGAGAAATTAAATTTAATCAATGATATGTTAAGTATACGATAACAAATTGCCATAATTAATATAAAATGTATAAAAACAGATGGTATGAATGGATATTATAAAGCATGTTGATCAGCAACAAGGTGTATAGTATAAAAGGTATGATTATTAAATAGTTGCGAATGGTAAAAAATACCAAATGAAGTTTAAAAAGCCAATGTCTTTTAAAATGAGAGGATATTTGAATGGGGATTTTCCCAAATCAAATTTTGTAATGTTAAAATATGTCGATTATTATATATTTGACGGTGATGATTAAAATTTTTAGTCGATTAAAATATCATGAATTGTAATCGGAACCATACGTAACAAATGTGGCCCTTCTCTTAAGAAAAGATGCCTCTGTGCAAAACGTGTGCCCGATACGTAGGCGAGTTAAAATCACATTGGAATGTCGGATGGTCAATGATAGCCATAATGAAAGTGATGAGTGAATGCCATGGAGCTTGCTAAGATGTTGTGTGTTCCAATCGTTCCATGCAATGTCTCGGACAGTTTGTATGGAACGTTAGGGCTCAAAAGTGTCATAGCATTCTTTGCTGCATCATCAGCCTGCTCGTTGCCTGCAATCCCGACGTGGCCAGGTATCCAACAAAAGGAGACATCGAAACCACGACGTGTGAGCTGGCGATGGATGTTTAATACAAAAAGAGCTAAAAGATGTTTGGGGAATCTGATGTTAATCACTTCAGGACACTTTGAATCAGTATACATTACAAATGTCGTTTCTTAGATGAGAAATAAGATTCAATGCTTCATATACAGCAAAGAATTCGGCCGTAAAAACATAAGAAACACAGGGCAGGGAGTAGTTCATAGTGGCCAATCCACACACAAAGGCAGAGCCGATGTTGTGTGCGAACTTCTTTAGTGTAGACCTGTGTAATTTCTGTAATCGTGCCGATGTGAAGCAAAGAGCTGACGGTAGATAGTAGCACTGGTACTCGTTTTCTCATATCCTTTGAACGGGTGCAAGTTTGAAACATTTAGATGATTCCAAGGAAAATGGAAAAAATGTGAGTTCAGAAACGGCTGTGGCATTCAAAGATGTATGAGTGAGAACATTCCGAACACGTAAATTAAAAGTTGGGATGACTGACGGGCGATTATTAAAAAGGCGATCAGAGGATGTGTTCAGGAGTGAATCATGCAGTGGATGAGAGGTGTGACAAGATGCAGTAGTACAACCAGAGTGACAAGAGGAGACGACTGGAAGTCAATGGTGGCAGGTAGCACACCACGTAGAGGCTCCATACAGGTGAAGTGTTAAAAGCACAGGAGCAGATCGTCAGTGCGGTGTGATACAGTTTCGAGCTTTTTTCGAGCTGATGGACGTGCAGAGCACATAAGGGCTGAATTCAAACATTTGAATGCAGTACGAGAGAAATTTTGCTGAAAATCAATTAAGTGAAATTAATAAATCGATGCCTTAAAATTTGATGGTGAACAAAAAAGCATTTGAACACACATCAAAATGTAAATTCTATTAAAATTTTTAGATACAAATAATGTCATATCTAGTGAAAATTCTTAATTTCGAGACAAAAGTGAACTTTCTTGCCATTCCAGAATTAAAAGTAATGTGAAGAAATAAATCTTATTTTTAAGACTGGTGAATTTTAATTTTAACTTACGTAGGGAAGTATTTAATTAACATCACACTGGAGCAACAATGGGTATTGGTGACGATCCGGGATCAAACCCGAAGATTTTAGTTTTCAGACAATCTATCGTAACTTAAAAACATTTACCAAAGCAAATATATTTTCATCTTTAATAAAAAGCATCTTTCAGTACAAATATATGATATAAGAATCGAATGAAGGTTTGTTTATGCGAAACATGGATACTTATGCTGCAAAATATCTATACTTAAATCATGATTGAAACGTTAGGAGTAAGTTCGAAAAGAGTTGCTCTCTAGGAATGTAAATCATCCACTTCATTCGGTACTCAAGAAATTCACGTGAGAACACTCAAGATAAACATTCCGAAAATCTTAATTCGAACAAATAAAAAGGGAACATTTTCAACTCCACGTAACATATTCAATACATATTTCAGTTTCGTTGGTTTATTGAGTTTAATGGCACTAGGTCCACAAACAGCAAATTCCGCCAAACGCAAGATCAAAGTCTAATAAAAACAGATAAAATGTAAATATAGGAATAACGAATGATCGTAGAGGTTCAGATTAACAGCGTATTACAAAAATAGAAAAAAGCAACCAAATCAACTGTAGAATTTAAACACATACCTGCCAACAACACAAAGGTGAAATTTTAGTTTTAAATCGAAAGCATAAAACTGCAGATAAATATATACTTTTGAAAGTTGATTTCAGTTTCTGAGAATCTTTCAAATGCAGGCGATGTGTTTGTAAAATGACATGAGCTGATCAACTGTTAAATATATTTGAGAAAATATTTAAAAATCGCATACATAATAAAAAATATTTACAATTATAAATTCTTTTCAACTGGAGGGTAGGTAGGTAATTAACGTCACACTGGAGCAAAAAAACGGGCTATTGGCGATGGTACGGGATCAATCTCGAAAGGAAAGATCCCAGAACACCTCAATTTAGAACCACGGCCAGATGACTAAAACGCCAGAACTGGCCTCATATTCCAAATTTCCACACCACGCACAATTGAGGACATTGGAGTTCACGACCGATCGAACGTGCACCAGCCCCCATGTGCACAATGATCTCCATGTACAACCCTCAGGTTTCTAATCCGTTGAAGTGGGAGCTAAAACATAAATTAGGGGACAGATAAAAATAAAAAAGACCAAAAAAATGCCTCATATCTGTCTTGGCTTTTACAAAAACGAAAGCCAATAAATGGATACTCCGAGTTTAAAATGCACAATTTGGTAGATAGAAATATAAATGGCGCAAAAGTCAACTTTGGTTATGCCGAAACGAATTTTAAAGTTACCACATGAAAAATAAACAATACGACACTTGACCACTTTTCAGAACATGCTGATAGAATTCAGTACAAGTGTAGAGCTACGGAGAATATCGTAAAATAGAACGTATCAAGATAATTTAGGAATGAACATGCTGAATTGATATCAAAAGTGCATGCAACAGTTATCTGCCATTTTCCAAGGCAGAATTCATATAAGAAAAGGAACTTTAGACATTTACTTTTGATTCTGATTTTACTTAAGTTTACACATTTGCTTATTAAATAATTCAATACCTAAATCCAATTCGGAAATCTTACTGTTAACCTATGTGTGCTATATAAAAGTAAAACTTAGTTAAATCTCAATAAATTTTATTACAAACTAAATATGTCAATACAATGAAATAAAAACAAGCACCAACCTGTGGAACAGAAGAAAAGCTACGTAACTGTGTCAAAGGTTCCACGAGGCACCAAATGAATCAAATTTCATTCACCTGACACTTTCTACTCTACCACTAGAGGTCACAGTGGTAGCTATAAATGGGCGACCACATTTGGCATGCAAAATGGCGCCGAGCAGATAATTATTAAATAAACGTCGCACTGGAGCAACACACCGGGCTATTGGCAATGGTCCGGGATCAAACCCAAAGGGTAAGATCAGAGGACATCACTACGTCACACGTCTGAATTGGCACTCCTCTCCAAACATCCACACCACGCTAACATAAGGACAATTGAGTCCACAACAGATTGTACGTGAACCATCTACCGTGTACACGAGTCTTTAGCTGAACTTGCAACAATCTGTTAATCTGTTGCTCTTCCAACTGGGCTACCGCAGCCCTGTCGAAACGGCCTTCGGCTGAACGTGATCACCGCTCCCTTGTACGGCTTTGGTACAAAAATTCCGTCTATTCCTTAAATTATCTCAAAATTCTTCTTATAGTATTACTGTTTGTCGGACATCTACTGTCCGATTTTATGTACCCCATGCTTGTAATGCCTTACTTAATGCAAATCACTATATTGAAGTATTATGTGTAACTTTCTATAATTCTCAATAAATGCTGCACGTGCACACACTGGATGAAGCGATGCTTCCCTTGTGTGGCGGGGTGGGCTAACTGTTGGGCCCTTTTGTGCTGGGAAGACTTTCTCGGCCATCTCTCCTACTATGGCTACACCTTCTGTTGAGTCGGATCGGTGTGTGTTTATGATGTGATGTTCTCGGATGTTTCCCTTCGGGATTGATTCCAGACCGCCACCAATAGCCCGTTTTATTGCTCCAGTACGACTTTAATTTAACCAACCACCACCGCTCCCTGGAAAGATTGCAACACGTGATGCATGGAAAGCCCCCAGAGGCCATATCTGTTTCATTAGTGCTGCACAACACATCCGATTTTCATGAGAAAACTACCTTTCAGTCGTAGCTCGATTTTTTCCGAAGCATCAAAGCGCCGGTTTTAGTACTTGCAGATTGGTGCCTTTGGCATGGTGGTAACGATATAGCACATATTAATGTTTAATAAACGTCAATTTCTGAAAATCTTGGAAATTGGATACATTTATTTACTGTGTCCAATTTTCCAACCAATTTTGTCTTTTGTGTCAGTAAACGATTTATTGTGTGTCTATTAATTGATATTGTATGTATTGTTCCTGGAAATCATGGCCAAATATGGCACTTGCGAAGTAAATTCCAGAACCAACCAATTTTATGTAGATATTAAAACACTTCCGTTGAAACGGAAACATTAGGCCCCCTTGGTTGATAGATACGTGTCCAGTGTTCGAAAGCAAATGACCAGGATCGAATCAACACGCAACGTACCATACAGACACCCTTTACTTTTTTGTTTTGTAGGAAATAAAGGTATATATAAGAGAAAAAATGTCATAAAAATTAACAAACATGGTTAAAAGAGATTAAAGACAACTTATTCTCTCTCTCGATATTAAATTAAAACTACACTAAAATTTGCTGTTTCTCAATCCCAATATAAACTAAATCCAGATATGTTAGGACATTATATGTACAAAAATATTTTTAAATTTTCTTAAGGTACTGCATCCCCATCAATTCAAAATTTTTACAGAATCATGGATAACAATGCACCTAAACATACAATGGGAAAAGTACATTTCCTAATAATGGTTTCTCTTCACAACAATGCTTTTAATTACTTCTCTACCAATAATGTCATTGTTATATTCCAACAACAGTCTGAAATTAGATTGATTCCATACATTTGTGATATTTTTGCTGAGCTATAAGCACCAAAGATTTTCACAGCGATTTTAAAAGCGAAAAACTGCAAAACTTTTTATACTTTTTCGTGCCTTCTACGAATCTGAGTGATACAATGAAAGGACGTAAAATCGTCAAGTGGTTGCGGAAGAAACTGTAAGTTTTTTGCAAATAGCACTTCCAAATCATTTCTAACTTAAGAAATTATTCTTATCTAACTTTAACTTCAACGGCTTCAATCTAATTTCTATTTTCGACCCGATGAATTTAATAGCTTAAAATTTGCACTTTTCATTCAATAAAATAAGACTAATAGATTTCCCTTTCAAAACGCAACGGGACATGAATATCTTCTAAATATTTTTAAACGAATAATTATCTTGCGTTTAGCTTTGCTATTAATTCTGGTATAAATTTTTATTGATGAGTCATGTGTTTTTAATATAATTATTATATGTACATAGTGAGGTAGAAATGTTTCCGATCTAAGGAAAAAGAAAGAACATAATCAAATTTTTTTTCTATATAATAAATTTGTATATTTTTCTTTTACATTTATATCATGTGCCTTTTTAGAATGGCTAATTAACTTTTCTATAACACTCAAAATAATTTGAAATTTTGTTATCTCAATCAACATATATTTGTTATCCTGTTATTTATTTACGAAACTTTTTTATCTAGAAATTACTTCTCAGAAATAATTCCGTCTAGCCATGGACGAATTGTATATGCAAAATTTTAAATGCCACTAATTATACATAACCAAACTTAGGGATATCCTGACTAACTCGTCAAAATTGGGGATCACAGCGCTATTGAAATTATGTCAATTACGCGAATAGTAAAAATGCGAAACTTAAAAAGATGACTCACAAAGATCGAAAACCTATGAAATATCTTCAAAGGTCATTTAGGTGAAGCAAAACGTCCAACTTTTCGAGAATAGAAGTGAGCCACCAGGGGAAATGGGAGTTTAAGTATGCTACTATGGAACAGTGTTGCCACAACTCATTTTTTAAACAAGTCTTTCCAAGTCACACGTACAGATGGGAGAGAACTAATGACATTCACCAATGTGTTCGAAAAGGCAGAATTGAAAAGGTTTCTCTAATGTTTCAACTCGATAACATTTAATAACGTTGACTTAATTTTTCATCTGTTTACTTAATTATCCTTAGTACTGGAAGTGCAGTACGAGGGTACTTGAGCTGCAAAAGATTGTATAAAATGAGAGTAACCGAAGACGTTATGTTTCAGGTTTCCATCTCGTGACCAAAGACTGACGGAAAGAGAAATGTTCTGGATGGTGGCTGACAGGGCCGCAAAATTGACACCTGTGACGAAGTCCAAAAGTGGAAACACCTCCGTCCATAAGGTAAGACTTCGTATTTCTTTATACTGTGACCCCATGAAGCACATAAGAATATAAATTTCACAAAAAAGAAAACGACTTCATTACTACAAACATGAAAGGAAACTTAACCTTGTAATTTGTATAATAATATTCAATGCCCTTAAGAATTCCAGAATTTCTTTCCTTACTCTTTTCAAAAGATAGCCTTGTCTCATAGTTAAACATTTATCTGGTCTTAAAAACATGTTTACACCATTCTAAGCATTGGTCTTCCCCAGGACATTAGTCATGACATCAAACTTATATTTTTTCTTCGTCCTTTTCCCATCCACAAAGCTGAAGTGCACAAGGTGAGCGTCCACGAACAATTCGCGGTGATCCCAATGACTTTCAGATTCTGAACCGAACTTAAAAAACTAGAAGCATACTCTGTGGATGCTGTTAGTTCATCCCTGCGCCTGAAATGTTTTATATCTATTGTCAGATTTACTAAAATTACATTACAGTAGATAAGTTGTCTGCATAATGGGACATGCAACACCGTCACAAATCACAGTACAATTATACAACAGCACTAATTAATCTATGTAAACAAAAAAAACTATTAATCATATACAACATAAGTTATGGAAAAAAGAATGACCAAATACAACCGTCATAAAACCTTGGAAAATACCAACTTGTTTTATTTCTTTAGGAGGAAATGGTGCATTGCACTCGATGTTTCTACTCCTACCCATCTCAAAAAGAACTGAGACACCATCTACTTGTGGATCACGGTGTAGAAATTTCAACTGAGCAATGTCTTCTAGAATCGTGTGGAAGACCTAATTCCAAACTAGATGGTCCTGCACCCACACGTCAGACTGCCAAAAGATTCGACGGATTCCATATTTGTGACAACTGCCCCACCTCCAAGTGGATGTCGAAATGGTAAGTGACACTTCAGTGCTTCATTTCAAGAGTTATCCAATGACTTTATATAGAGGTGATTCAAAGTTTGTTGGACCTTTCAATAAGAGATTGATCGTGGGCCATTGTCAATACCCTGTTCTGTTGCTCCAGTGCGACGTTAATTAACTCAATAACTACAAAAATTGATAGGTTATTTAAACTCAACGAAAACTGTCCGTTTAAAAAATTGTAACGGGGTTCAAAAGTGTATAGCTTGCAATAATATGGAGCGAGAGATTGTGGGCAAGAGAAGTAAATCTCTATTCATCAATCCAAAGACCGGTCTTCATCCAAAGATTATGTAGTGTATATGGTGGGATTTTTAGATAGGTAGGTAGTTAATTAACGTCGCACTCTAGAACACAACGGGCTGTTGAAGACGGTCTGTTGAACGGGCGGTTGAAAACGGTCTGTTGAACGGGCGGTTAAAGACGGTCTGTTGAACGGGCTGTTGAAGACGGTCTGTTGAACGGGCTGTTGAAGACGGAGGGATTCATAGCGATGGGAAAGATTCAAGGAAATATGCCAAGTAATTTTGAACCAGTCAGATTACAACTGTGGTTGCATCCAACTCTCTCCAAACTTCCACACCACGCAAAAGTGAGGACAAAATGAGAAATATGAATAGAAATTAAAATGAATATTCCTGTAGGTGTTTGCTTCAATGTGTAATTCTATGTCCATCTTCTCAGGGCTGTACTTATGGGCTGCTGTGGATCATCAAAGAACGATACCACCAATTTGGAAGGAATACACTTTCTGGTAATAAATATTTTTACTAAATTTCGTCTATTAAATTACCTGCCTAACATATAGATAAGTATGTATTTTATTAAATTTGCACCGGAGCAACACAGCGGGTTTTTAACCTGCCCCAAACAGAGCTAATTTAAATTAAAATAAAATTCTTAGGACTTTATACTTGGATAAGACAGTTACAAAAATGCCGAAAGCTTTCACAATTAAAGTACAAATTAGCAGGATAGACAGTTATTTAAGATGTTTCCATGTTAATTTTCGAATAACGTAGCGATTTTGAACCTATTTCATCTCACGATGAATCAGCTTCCCGCTGTAGGAACACAACGTGCTGTCTGAGATTCTATGGAATACTACATCACATTTTTGCCGATCTCACAAATAGATATAAATTTGATAGATGTACAAAAAATAGTATAATTATGAACCCTTATTACTCCAACAAGTGAATTTTAAAAATGCGTTCAAATATCTATATGAGCTGCTTCTAAAAAATACTTTTCATAATTTTTTATATGGGTATTGAAATTATTTGAAAACACGCTTGAAGTTCAAAACTAAACCGTTGGAATGAAATGAAAATGTTACACATTTTAAGCTCTTTCAGAATATTTAAGGCAAACCGGTCGAAAATAGTTAGTGCAACGTATTTTTAAACCTCCAAGTGGCTTGGACGAGATATATTGTCCAAGATCTCATCAATTTGCTAATGACGAGATAACTCGTCGAGACACAAAACTGCCCTATTACTCCAAGTGGAATGAAGATACAAATAGAAAAACAAATTGTACATTGCCTTGATCTGGTGACCATTTGGAACATTTTTTTAAGAGGCAGGCCACTCTACAGGGCAGTTTTCGATGCGAAGATAAACCACCATCAGGGTTAAACTACATCTATTATATTGCAGATATAGGATAACAATAGATTATTCAGTGTATTTCAATTCGATTCGTAAAAAAACGGTATTGTAAAAAATGACATCTATATCGCAATTTCGATAAAAATCAATACAACACTAAAAACTCTTTCGAAGAGAATTAAAAACCGCTTCGATGTTGTCACGTGATTTGAACGTGCTTTGTTCCAGGAGGACATGATCCATTGCAAAAAGTGCAAGACGTCTTGCCGGACTCCAAAAGGAATGCGTGAACACATGCTCGTGAGTCATGGTGATGGCCGAAGTTTAGTGCCCCGCAATATAGATGGGCGTGGGAGGACGTATACCTCTTTAGCGGGTCCTCTTCCTAATTATGAAGAGATGTTCGACATGTACGACTCAGTGTCAGTGTTCCAATAGTAAGTGAATAATTTTTTATTTCAATAGAATTTCTGGAAAATGTGTTATTTTCAATGCAAACTGCTAAATCATGAATAGTGAACGATTAATTCTTTTTTCAGCATGGAAGAGGAGTCGGAATGAGCCATATGTGATTCAACAAGGAACTTTCAGGGTGGGTGGTGGGAACAAGAGATGTGGAGAGAGAATGTATGTAAGTATTATCTGAATCCATTTAGTATCAAGAGTTAGTCTTGTAACACTTTAGTCATAACTTTCATTCAGAGTTGCTTTTCATATGAACTGAAGGGAATTTTCCCTTTCGTTTCTGTAAAACTCACTTCGTTTCAGAAGTTGAGCTACATCATATGATCTGAATGGGAAGGGCTAGCTTGTAATCGTTGCTTAAAACGAACAAAATACCGATTAGTCAGCGTTCACGCAGAGGAAATTTCGCTGAGCTAAAGATTGACGAGCAGTTACAAGAATATTGGGGAATGGTTTTAACGCGGATAAATTCTTTAAAATGTAAAGCATTTAATAGAAATTAAATATTAAAGACAGGACAGTTACAAACGCATTTAAAGAACGTAGAAGGGATGATCGTCTGATTAAATCGTCGTCATCCGAAATCGTTTTCCTAGATTGTTCTTGCAATCATCTAACGGAAGTCACAGGTGTTCGCCTTCTAGAATGTTATTGTAACTCACTCTACCGGAAGTTTCTGGTGTTCAAGCGTATGATGACAGAAGGCAATGTGGAATCTGGAAGGTGGAAATCAGCTCACAAAAAAATCTCAGCAAATGATGAAATCGGTTTAAATAATAAAATATACAGAATCGACTTTGAATAAGTAAATGGGATGCAATTGAAGTGGAATTCGAGAAGCTGATTGTGGTAACAGCTCTGAGGAGTGAATTCTTTTGCCATGCACTTTATTCCAAATAAGAATTAACACGAATGAGTACATGAAGTGCTGCTTTTTGTAATTTTGAATCATCGCATTCGTTTGGGTATATCATTGTGCATATCGATGGTTCCATCGATTATAAAAGGATTTAAATTTGATAGGAAAGGTGTCTGACGACACTGACATCAATTAATTGAGAAGAAATGTCAGCGCAGATACTGAGGCGCCGGTCTGTTAATTCTAGAAAACTGATTCCAGAATTTAAATTTTACTTGCGTATGCAACTGATACTTTCGTATTTGTAAATGTTATTATAATATTTATCAACTATGATATAAATAAATGTATTTTTATCTATGCACGTGTGCAAACTGTAACCATTATATGGAAAATGGTTACAGTAGCTAGTTAATAAATGTCGCACTAAAGCAACACAACAGGCCACGACTGATTGAACGTACACCAGCCACCGTGTACACGATGGTCTTTGGTTGGACCAAATTTCGAACTTTTAACCCTTTTGTTGCCTGTCCGTTACTCTACCAACAGGGCTACCGCGGCCCCCGAATCCCGGGACATACAGTAAACATTAAAACAAATCACAGTACATTTTTTAGAGCAATATTAACTATTAATCACAAACAAAATAATAGAAAAAGAAAAATCAACCCTCGGAGAATATAGTTTAAAATTTTCAGTTTTCGAACGTTGTGAAAAGTACTGAATCGTTTAATGAGTTTCAATTCCTAAGCCGACTCTACAGTTGAATCTGCACAATAAAGTTAAAGCGGTATTGAACAAATATTTGTACGGTGCCTTGAAAATTTTAGATATTTAACACTCCTGGTGGTTATCTAGATGAAGTATCTAGTCATCAGCAAAACTAACCAGACATTGATGGACGAGATATCTAGTCTTTAGAAGAAAAACTCAATAGGCTTTGATCTTGTCATCATCAAAATATCGGAGATATCTCGTCATTAGCTCAACTCAACCTTTTAAAGATTGCTAGAGTTCCCACTCTTTTACATTCAATAAATTCAAGGACCAAATTCTAAGGAACCTTGTTTTGTTAACGACAAGCTTTCCTTTCGAGGGATGAAAATTGTCAAATAAAATCTAGGAAATTAAAATTGAATAGAAAAATTGTGTAACAGAGTATTATCATGAATACAAATTTAAAGAAGGGAAAAATTAGTATCAATGAGCAATATAGAGAAGGAAAAACTATAAAAACCTACCAATAAAAAAGTTTTAATTTATAGGCAAACTTTGTAAGAAAAAAAGTCAGGGTATTATAATTCAAGGACTAAAGGAAATTTTGGTATTTTTAATGTACATTTTAATTACTTTCATGAATCGAGGAACTCTATCGAAGAATTGAATAATTATAAAAGCTGTTTTTTCCTTCGGTGGTGTAACTAATGCATATTTGTGTTCTCTTCCAGGGAAGCCAAGAGCTGGGTCTCTAGCACCTGTTGATGATGTCAGACATTCTGAACCAGAAGAGTTCTGCGGGTGCCCCCTTGTGTTCGCCCACCCTCCTTTCTGTAAATATGACAAAATTACTGCGGGCGCGAGGGGAGCATTTCGTAGAATTTCAGATGGCAGGATGTCTGCACGGACTCTTCTTGTCCAGCTGGTTCATTTGGGGTGCCGTTAGGCTGAAAAACATCGAATGTTTATTGAAGATCTAATAAAACCGTTCTACAACCCCAAACCGACTCTCGTCTCCTTCGAACATGTTGAATCGACATTCCAATCACGCTTGTATCAAATAATGAGCGTGGTAGCCCAGTTGGAAGAGTAACGGATAAGAAATCGGAGGGTTGCGAGTTCGAAACTCGTTCCAACAAGACACTCGTGTACACGGAGTTGGTGTAGGTTTAATTTGTCGCGATCTCAAATGTCCTCTCGTTCACGTGGCATGGAAGTTTGGAGGTAGCAGCTTAGGTGTTGATCTCGTCATCTGACAGTGGTGCAAAATGACGATTTGTCCTATATCTTTCCCTTAGGGATTTATCCCGGACCATCGCTAATAGCCCGTTGTGTTGCTGCAGTGCGACATTAATTAGCTACCTACTAATGAATGGACGTAGATTACCTTAATGGAAGTAGAGAGCCTCCACCAAAATTGTTGGCTTCTGGTTTTCTACATGTGAAATATATGATACACTTTTTTGCATTCTTGTATAAAATAATTATTTTATTCTTAAAAACGCAAGTGTCACGCTTATGGTATCTGACTACACACGGAATCATTTTTTAATGTTCAAATTCACGAGTTTTAAGATAAAACAACTTATAAAAAACATAATGAAACAAAACCTCACTAAACATTCTAATTTATTAAAAGGTTTAGGTCAAAAAATGACGTTAACAAAAAACATTTCAACAAAAATATGAGTACATTTGGTTTAACAGATTTATTCAATAGATCCTGAACTGAAGGATGCTCAATATTAGTTCCCATAATAAGCTATTGAGAATAATTTCTTAGAAAACACGAATTTTTGTAATTTTTCCTTTCGGGACAGCACTGAAATCTCCAAAATGTTTCCTAGAAAGAAAAGTTTATGAAAGTGTACATCCTAATTTAGGCCCTCCAAAACCAATATAAAAATGAGTTCAGCAAATTTCTCTCAAAAAATATAATTAACTTTTAGTTATCGCATTTTCCGTGCAAAATCAGAGAAAAATGCATGTAAAGATTTGAAAAAGAATTTAAAAACAGTTACATCAAGATTGATTGAAATTCCTGTATCCCCATCTATTCACTGTACAGACAAATTTGAAACAGTTTTGTAAAGAATAAAAGTCTAGATATGAATATGGAATAGAATGAAGTATGAAATTTTAGTCAAACATCGACTATTCAACGGAGTCAGATACCTTAATCCTAAAAACGGGAAAATTTTAAGCATTACATACGTAACTTGCTTTATGAATGAATATTACTTATATGATATGAAAATTTTTATCCATTAAATATCGACTTAATATCCATTGCAATGTATGAAAGCGTTGGTATTGAGCATTGTTTCTTCTGTGCTAACTCAATCACTCACTTACATCTGCGTCTATCAATCTCTCAAGAGTGACACAAAAGTTTAAAGTGAATTTCCGTCAACAATATTTGAATATTTAGCTAATGCTACAGAGCGTAATTTGTTTTGTGAATTTCAGGGAAAACCACTGTATTGTCGTGTAGTGGTTAGCACTTGTAAATAATAACTCAGTAATTTCCTAAAATCCGTTTATGGTTGGTGTCTAGTAAAAGGCAAATCAGTTTTACCTGGGAATCCGCTGAATTATGCCGAGGCTTTCCTTCAGATGAGGAGTGGACCGACTTCCCGGAACCTGTTTATTTCCTTCCAGAGGATTCGTCTCGGCGTTGACGCTGGCTTGCGTTCGGTGCTGACGTTCGTGTCCCCAATGCCCTTCTGAAAATCGCACAATTTGGTCGTCCTGCGCAAGCTGACCCTCCTTTTCTCCTCATTTCGAAACGGGCCAAACCCCCTTTCGCCTTGACTCACCAATGCAGCGGAGATCCCCAAGTTTGGCTCATACATAATACCAGGACAGGGCCATCGAAGAACATAACGTAACATATATATCCCCTGCTATGAAGAAACATTTCACAGAATTCTTTTTTTCACACGAATATAACATTTGGATCATCGTGGAAGAGATATCCAGACTTAAATTTTTAAAAAAGTGAATTTCTTTTATGTTTAACTTAGGTTGACCACTGTTAAATTCACATAAAACAACAAATCACATTTGTTACACAATATAACTAAAATGTATTCTATTCTAATCTTCTGAAATACCTACTGTACGTATATTTAAACATTGTATACCCCAGAATAACATTTATACGATGATTAAATGCCACCGAACTACATTTATAATACAATACAAATGCACTCAATATTTCTTATTGTATAAATCGAATTTAAAAAAAACGTCCAAAAAATATATTTCATCTTAATCCCTATCCAAATATCCACCTCTTGGGACGGAGATTATATCGATCACTTTTGGTATCCTGCTGGGCAGGCAGTTAACTTTGAGAGCTTTCTATAGCAGTAAACTGACCGTTATCTCTTGGGGATCTTTTGGTCTGGAAAAAATCACCACTTTACCCCTGCTCGTCCTCTAAAAGCTTCTTCCCGTAACGGGAAGTTGTAGGGACAAACTGGCCTATCGGTCTCCCAATCTGCAGGTTTAAACCGACTTCGTATTCGGGAAAACTTTTTTCCAACCATTTCTGCGAGTCTATCAACATGTTTTCCTGGACATATCTGGATATTTACGGGGTTAAATTCTTTAGGATCCTGTACGTACCTTTATTTGGTTTGGATAATTTTTTGACAATCCTTGGTTTCAGTGGAGGATCATATAGAAAAACAAAATCCCCCACTTGTATATCCTTGTTTACCGCTATTTTATTTCTATCCCTCTCCTGACTTTCAGATGCGGCAAGTGAATTCTTTCTAACTTTATAAAATACGGTATTTAGATGACCCAATATTGAAATAGTGGAATATTCTGATTCCGAATACGATCGAGGATTCAACAGAAATTGATTGGGTGCCTGAATTCATGCCCATAAGGCGGCTAACAATTTTTCTTAGACAGATTTTAATGGTTCGAAAATGCCTCTCCCAGAACCCTCCCCACCATACCCCGTTCTCAACAATAAACTTACATTCAATACCATGGGAAGCAAATAAATTTTGAACAGATGGGTGGTTTATGCGACTCCAGATCTTTTTGAGCTCAATATCTGCACGCTTGAAACCTTTAGCATTGTTCGAATTGTGGAACACAGACCACGTCGTGAAATGAATTTCCGAAAAGCTAAAAGGAATGATTCTGTTGACATAGATGGAACTAATTCCAAGTGAAGAGCTCTCGAAGTGGCACAGGTTAAAAGAAGCAAGTAATGTAAGGCATTACTGTCCCTAGTAAAGAATGGACCAGCAAAGTCCACACCAGTCACAGTAAACGGAGGAGATTGAAGCACTCGATCGGGTGGTAAAGGTGCAGTTTCCTGCGTACCAGGACTTACTCTGTACCTTCTGCACACGACACAACTATTCAAAACAGTTTTAACACACTGGTGACCCTTAATAATCCAAAACTGTTCTCTGACTTGGGCAGTCAGTCGCTTCAACTCCGCAATTGAACACTTTATTGTGGCACTCCACAACCACAATTTCGCAAAATTTGTCTTTGCAAGGCAACAATATCGGATGTTTTTCCCCGATCTCAAAATCGGAAAACTGAAGCCTTCCCTTCAGTCTAAGAAGACCGTTTTCATCTAAAAAAGGGCTCAAACAGTGCACAGGAGAATTTTTGTCCAAACGTTTTCCGTTCGATAGACAGTCAATTTCATACATGAAATGTTTCTGCTGCACAGTTTTCAACCAATAACGTTCAGAGTCAAAGATTTCTGATGCACCTATTGGTCCATACAATTTTTGTCTATTTCTGCAATTAAACAAAAAACGTTTCACGTAAGCAGTCACACGATAAAGTTTTTGTAGACAGTTATACCTTTTTAAGTCCAATAAAGGCAGGGGTGATGGCTCGATGACTGACACCTGAAGGGAAAGATTTTTAATCCGTCTTTCAATTATCACACTCTCCTCATCAACAAGTACCGAAGGACCAGATGGCCAATTTGCTTCTGGCTCCAAGATCCAACTTGATCCCCTCCACCACAAGGAATCAGTCGCAAGCTTCGAAGCACGCACACCTCTTGAGATCAAATCCGCGGGATTGTCATCACCGTTGCAATGAAACCATTGCTGTGGATCAGTCAAGGAATGTATCTCAGAAACCCTATTGCAAACAAAAGGTTTCCAGTCTTTGGCGTTCCCTCGAATTCAGTGAATAGTAGTTTGCGAATCGCTCCACAAATATGTTCGTTTACATAGCTCAGGGAACAGTTCTTTCAAATATTTTGCCAGTTTCGCACTAATCACCGCCCCCATAAGCTCTAATCTTGGCAATGAAATTAATTTCAAAGGGGCTACTCTTCCCTTCGCGATGACAAGAGTAGTCTTAACTCTACCTTTAATATCACTGTATCTAAAATACGCTACACTTCCGTACGCTGCTGGACTAGCGTCGGAAAAAATGTGCAAAGAAATATCGTCGCACTGATTGTCAAAGAACCTTCTATCAAAAGATAGCTTTTCCAAGTGAAACAGTTCGTCGCACCAGCCTTTCCACTTGAGTGATAAGTCACTAGGCAATTCTTCATCCCATTTTAAACCTCGTTCCCATATCTTCTGCATGACTATCTTCAACATCATGACACAAGGACTCACTGCACCACAAGGGTCAAATATCTTCGAGATCACTCCGAGAACAAATCGTTTGGTGTTTGTAGCATTTTGAATGGAACCTTTTACAGTTTTTAAGTCTAACTTAATTTTATCCTCAGTATGATCCCAAATGAGTCCCAAGAACCCAGTCCCTAGACCAAAATCCATATTTTCCTCAAAACTATTATCTACCCAAAGTTTTTGAAGTTTAAGAGAATTTGTTCTTAATTTCCTCAAATGAAATCCAGCATCTTTTAGAATATTAATTGCATTGTAAGTTAACAAATACGCCTCATTGGCATTCTGAGACCCATGACACAAATCATCTACATAAAGAAAAGAATTAAGCATTTCAAAACATTGAGGCATAACTTCCTTATATTTGCCAATGTGAAACTTTAGTACACAAGCTAATGCAAAGGGTGATGTCGTTAGACCAAATGGAAGACGATTTAAACATAAAGTTTGATCAGACTCATTTACAGAATCATGAAACCACAAAAATTTTAGATATTCTCTATCTTCTTGACAAATTTCAATCATAAGAAAATCCTTTTCTATATCGCCTGTAAACGCAATTTGATTTTCACGGAATTTCAAAATTATATCCACTAAATTAGGGTTAAGATTAGGTCCAGACTCCAAACAATCATTCAAAGATTTAAATTTTTCATTAGCTTTGCTACTACAGTCATAAACTATCCTAACTCGAGTTGTTTCTTTGTCATTCCTAACGACTGCTCTATGGTGCATGTAATATCCTAATTTAGGGTCCTCATTTTCGCATCTACTTACAATTTGACACTTTAATTGTTCATCAATTATCTGTTTATACTGATCCGAAATATCTGTTTTTATTCAATCTACATCTCAAACTGTCAAAACGCTTCTTTGCGACCTCATAATTCGAACCTAATATTTCAGGGGGATACGAACAGTCTTCCCACAACAACTTACAAACATATCTCTCACCGTTAAAAATCAACAAATTCTCAAATGAATCAATTAACAACTTGTCCTTTTCAGAAAGATTTTGCTTTGACTCCAACTCCTCGATTTCCCAAAACCGTTTGAGGTCAAAGAGCACATTCTCAGAATGCATAAGTAAACAAGAGTTCGCAAAGCTAGTCAGCAAAATCGCTTTTTTCATTGCCTACAAGAAGCCACCCAAAACACGAACCAACAAGCGAAGTTCCACCGTTGTTTATTCTTTCCTGCTCATAAATAATGTCCCAGAAGTAATCACATCCAACCAACAGGTCTACACTTGTACCTCCATCTGAAAGGAAGGTATCGGCGAGATTTAATCCCTCAGCTGTCAATACTTTTAAAGTTTCACTCGAAGGATTCCGTCTGACAAAATTAGCAATAAATTCAGTGACTAGGAACTCCACTTCTAAACACTTATCCGGCTCTTTTCGATTGTGCAAGGTCAAACTAACCACGGGATAATTTTTATCTCGAGGATATTTTTCACCGAATGAGTATATGGACAATTTTTCATAGCGAAAGGGTTTTAAATTTAATTCTTTCACAATGCGTTTAGACACAAAAGATCGGTGTGATCCGGAATCTAACATTATTCTGCTTTCCAACGATTTATTATTATTTTTCGAGCACACAATTACTGAACAAGTTTGAAGAAAAGATTTTTCACTACTTCCTGGAATATTATTGTGTGCAACAGATATATTTTCAGACATTTGATCAGAAACACCTGAAGTGATCGAAGGAATTCTTATTTTCTGGATCGTTTCAGCAGGGGTGTCGGAGGAATAGGGTGGAGAAAGAACATTTTTGTTGTTCCTTCTACACAATACCTCATGATGCGAATTAGACTTACACTTTTTACAGCTTATCCTAGATTTACAAGAAATGCTCTCTCTCTCTCTCATGTTATTTTTCAACAAAGAAAACACCTACCTTCAAACTTTAATCTATCGAATTTTTCTACAGCAGTAGTTTTTCTACAATTAATCGATTCATGAAACCTGAAACAAAATATACATTTATCTTTTATTTGCGTATTTAAAGCTGCCGCGGTTGGGGTATATCTAGGTTTGTAATTATTCTTTCGATAGTTTGGAAATGGTTGCCTATTAGTCTCAAAAGTTTTAGCATTACCATTTGACCTTTCCGTGATTTCCCTGGATTCTACACTGCTGGCCACCGTAAATGCAACACCCTGAAGGAAGCATGCAAATAATATGAAATTTACAACATGCATTAGCGGAGGTGAGATATGCAAATGATTAGAATTTCAGCGCAGACGCACATCACGCGCGCCTGTGGCGCCACTTCAAAGCGCTATTTAAGGCTTGGAGATTTCGACGATTTCAAGTACGGCAATTGCGTTTTTCTTGTGGTTTTTTCAAAAAACGATCAATTATGCCTCGTAGAAAACAGCGATCATCTTTTGATCAAGTATCCGAGTTCGATAGAGGAAGGATAGTGGCCTACCGAGATTGTGGATTATCTTTCAGGGAAATAGGTAGTCGTGTTGGACGAAACCAAACAACTGTAATGCGGATATGTGATCGTTGGATGCAGGAGGGTACGACGGACCGACGTGTTCGATCGCATCCACCTCAGTGCACCACTTCACGTGATGACAGGCATATTGTGCGTATGGCAGTGACGGATCGCTCAGCCACATCACGAACCATAGCACAGCACATTCAGTCTGTACCGCATCATCCAGTGTCTGCGCGTACCATTCGACGCCGTTTACAGCAGAGTGGTCTGTCCGCAAGACGTCCATTGCTTCGTCTACCCTTGACGCAGAACCACAGACGTTTCCGCCGCCAATGGCGCGATGAAAGAAGGATGTGGACGGCAGAATGGAATGAAATTGTCTTTACTGACGAGTCACGCTTCTGTCTGCAACACCACGATGGTCGGATTCGAGTCTGGAGACACCGTGGAGAGAGGATGCTGAACAGCTGCGTTATGCACCGCCACACTGGTCCTGCACCGGGTATTATGGTATGGGGCGGTATTGGATATCACTCTCGCACTCCTCTAGTACGCATTGCCGGTACTTTAAACAGCCAGCGCTACATCTCCGAGGTGTTGGAGCCAGTTGTCCTTCCTTACCTTCAGGGCTTGCCCACAGCCATATTTCAACAGGATAATGCGCGACCACACGTGGCACGCATTGTCCAAGGGTTCTTCGTCAATCGCCAGATTGAATTGCTTCCCTGGCCAGCTCGCTCTCCGGATCTTTCGCCGATAGAAAACATGTGGTCCATGGTTGCTCAACGATTGACCCAGAATACATCCCCAGCTGCCACACCAGATCAACTTTGGCAACGTGTGGAAGCTGCTTGGTCTGCTGTACCCCAAGAACGCATCCAAAGTCTCTTTGAATCAATGCCGGGGCGTGTAGCAGCGGTGATCTCCAACAATGGCGGCTACTCTGGCTACTGATTTTGGCAGGAACCACACTTCACAGAAGTCTATAAATTTAATCATTTGATACTTGGTCAACATGTTATCTACAAAATAAATTTTGTTGTGATATCTCTTGTCTTTCTTGGTGTTGCAATTTGGGTGGCCAGCAGTGTACTTCATTTTTTATGAAATTTATTATTTCACCAATTTCACAAGATTTACTTTTATTTCTTTTACGATGGAATCTAAAACCAAATCTTGGGCCAATAACTTAAGAATGATAGGATTTAACAAATGTCCGTACGAACCTTCAGTTACATTAAGTGAACGTAGGTTTCTAATATTTACTTCAATTTCATCATACAACTTACGTAACCCTTTAACATTATATGAGGTTTTCACCGATTCTAAATTCAATAATTTTGACATGTAAGAATTAATAATAACGTCAGTTTTACCGTATCTATCTTTCAAAAGTTGCATGCACGAATCATAATTTTTCTCATTTAATTCGAACCCAGCAACAACACTAAAAGCAGGTCCTACCAATAATGTTTTCAAATATTGAAACTTTTCAATCTTAGAAAGTAAATAATTCTCACCAACGGCATTATTAAAACAATTAAGGAACTCCAAAAATTTGCTAGAATCACCATTAAATTTCGATATTTCTAACTTTGGCAATTTTAATGCAGTCCTTGTTTCTGAAACAAAGGAGTTATTATTTGCCAAAACAGTTTCTGATGAAATTTGTGTTCTCATCAACTCTTAAATTTTGGATTTTACTTTTACTTTAGTTACCAAAATTTTATCTTCATACTCTTCGGACGATTTAATCTCTCTTCTGAACCTTTCAGGGTCATCTATCAAATCTTCAATATCGGAATCGTAACTCTTTAAATTTTGCTCTTTAGTTTCTAAAAGTTCAAGAAGTTCAGTTAAAGCATCTAGCCCTTCGTTAAGAGTTTCTTGACTAACTTCGTAACTGCACTTCAGACGTTACCGCGCTTCTCAATCAATTTATTTACCTTATCCATTTTGAATAAGAGTTCTATTTCAGTATAAATTTTCTAACAAATTCAAATCCTCACCTTTGTACTCCAAAAGGTAAATAAATATCTCACCAGATTTACTTCAAAGCAGGATCTAATTCTCGCGTTCTCCAAACACGAACTGGTGTGGCAGCTGGGGATGTATTCTGGGTCAATCGTTGAGCAACCATGGACCACATGTTTTCTATCGGCGAAAGATCCGGAGAGCGAGCTGGCCAGGGAAGCAATTCAATCTGGCGATTGACGAAGAACCCTTGGACAATGCGTGCCACGTGTGGTCGCGCATTATCCTGTTGAAATAGGGCTGTGGGCAAGCCCTGAAGGTAAGGAAGGAGAACTGGCTCCAACACCTCGGAGATGTAGCGCTGGCTGTTTAAAGTACCGGCAATGCGTACTAGAGGAGTGCGAGAGTGATATCCCCCCAATACCGCCCCATACCATACTACCCGGTACAGGACCAGTGTGGCGGTGCATAACGCAGCTGTTCAGCATCCTCTCTCCACGGTGTCTCCAGACTCGAATCCGACCATCGTGGTGTTGCAGACAGAAACGTGACTCGTCAGTAAAGACACTTTCATTCCATTCTGCCGTCCACATCCTTCTTTCATCGCACCTTTGGCGGCGGAAACGTCTGTGGTTCTGCGTCAAGGGTAGACGAAGCAATGGACGTCTTGCGGACAGACCACTCTGCTGTAAACGGCGTCGAATGGTACGCGCAGACACTGGATGATGCGATACAGACTGAATGTGCTGTGTTATGGTTCGTGATGTGGCTGAGCGATCCGTCACTGCCATACGCACAATATGCCTGTCATCACGTGAAGTGGTGCACTGAGGTGGATGCGATCGAACACGTCGGTCCGTCGTACCCTCCTGCATCCAACGATCACATATCCGCATTACAGTTGTTTGGTTTCGTCCAACACGACTACCGATTTCCCTGAAAGATAATCCACAATCTCGGTAGGCCCCTATCCTTCCTCTGTCGAACTCGGATACTTGATCAAAAGATGATCGCTGTTTTATACGAGGCATAATTGATCATTTTTTTGAAAAAACCACAAGAAAAACACAATTGCCGTACTTGAAATCGTCGAAATCTCCAAGCCTTAAATAGCGCTTTGAAGTGGCGCCACAGGCGCGCGTGATGTGCGTCTACGCGGAAATTCTAATCATTTGCATATCTCACCTCCGCTAATGCATGTTGTAAATTTCATATTATTTGCATGCTTCCTTCAGGGTGTTGCATTTACGGTGGCAAGCAGTGAATATATATATATATATATATATGTATATATATATATATATATATATATATATATATATATATATATAATGTAACACATTTCTTAATAATAAATACCCTCACTCTTTTTATAAGATTATTTTTGAAAGATTTAAGATTACTAATATTATTTAATAGCTTATTTCGGTGACTTTCCTGTTGACTATCAATTTTATTAAAAAACTGGATTTGAAATTAGATAGATAGATAGATAGATAGATAGATAGATAGATAGATAGATAGATAGATAGATAGATAGATAGATAGATAGAAGAATACCGCGAGTCCAGGAATTTCAGTATCCAAAAAACTACTCAGACTCAATTTTCAAACATATATTGAGACGGAGGATGACATTTAACATAGAATGTAGACATTGATTATTTCATCGTTTAACATAATTGTCCGTCATTAGTTCTACATCGTACACAGTCTAACACTGTCTGCTACTCTAGCGTTGGCCAGCTGTAACAGGTCTGGTGGCGACTGAGGCGCCACTCACAGCGGGTGTCATAGGATTCATTTCATGTCATTCAGATTTCATGATGAATGTCAGAAAATTACAAGGAGTCACAAAAACCTATTTCATAAATGATGCATGTTATTTATTCAGAATATTGCTCATCTGGAGGAACGATTGGCATTCGGTTTCTTTACCATACGGCCTTGCCTTCCCGCACCCAATCCCCATTCACCGTTAGCAACGCCCCAAGTTCCGCTGCAATGGCAATGGGGGCGGCGGTAATTCTAACCCCACCGATCATTTCCATTCCAACAACGGGGGCTGCTGCAACGACTTCGACAGGCTTGACTCTGACCCATCCGACTGGGCCAACGAGGGAAGCATGGGCTGAGCCAGGACAGCGTGGATGATGGGTATCTGTAAAACAAAAGCGACGTTAGATCAATCTCTTTATCTCTGGTGTACCTGTTTTGATTTATTCAATTAAATTTTTGCACACATTTAAACGTTGAAATCGTATATGTTGTCAGTGCTGATCTATGATTCACTCAGTTCAGTTCTGATGCATTAGGGGTAATGTTCTCATGTTCTAAAACTGAGACTATTTAAGGTTTTTGAAGATATGAAATGATTGTTTGTATTTCATTAACCTTGGATTTCTGCAACTTTGTTCCCTAAAACCGACGTATGTTTTGTTGAAACTTTAAGGATTGTGCGAACAGTCTATGGTAAAAAAAAATATTTCCAGACATTTAACAAATAAGGGATGAATTAGAAATACTGCTCTTTTTGAAAAATAAAAAACAGGAGAAACAACGTGATTAGTCTTAAAGTACTACATTTATAACTTTATTCACACACGGTTTTTAAGAGTTAAAGAATAATGTTTGGTATATCTTTTCAAAACAAACACTAACGTCTGGGTTTTGATTCAAGTTCCATGTTAAGCATGTGCTTGCAAAGCATTTAATGATGTAGTATTTAAAGTTTATTCTTATTAATGTATTTAAAGAAGACATTATTACAAAATTTCAAACTCAACGAGGCGAGGCATTGGAAAATAGGAAATTATTTATGAGCTGAGGATTAGAATGGCTTTCTAAAAAATAATTTCCTGTGGAAGAGACAAAGACAATGCATATCTTATATTTAAGTGTTTTATATTTATTTCACTCGTATGAAACTATGGTAAAAGCATATTTAAAATTAGATTCAGGGGAAATTTTACAACAAAGAACTCATTGTTTGCATCAAATAAGTGAGAATATTCATTGTTAGTAAAAATTGTTCATTGTTAAGTCCTAAAACGTTCCAATGATCTGGAATTACATTCTTGTCTTACTACATTGTTGCTTTGTAGTCACTGTTTAAGAAAATAATTCTTCATTGGTATTAAAAGTTTGATTGAAACGTTTTAAAACTTAAATACTGCGCTTATTTAAAAACATTTTGAAAGATTTTCATTTTTCTATTCATTTCTACTCTTGTAGAGGTAAGATATACGAAAAGATAGTTTCATCTCATTTTTGTAGATACCTTTCTTTCTTTAAAGTGATACATTGATGGATAGAACGATTTCTTAAGTTATGACAAAAAAACGCTGCACTAGTTAATACATATACATTTACAATATTAGATTTTAAAAACTAATATTTTTAAAACTTTTTATTGTTAGACTCAAGAACACAGTACCATAACCAATTGGTGATAATTTTGGAATTTGGTAACCGGTCGTAGGTCTATACAAATAACCTTTTGATGACAAAAATTCAGCGATAGGCCAATACCACTTTCTCGAGTTTTACCAATTTTTGTACAGTGTTCTTGAGTTTTAGCAAAATAGAAACAAACCTTTCAACATTGATTTCTTTTCAGGAGAATGCTACGACCAGTTTTACAGAAACTGAGGTCCTGGTTTAAACCAAAAACATCCGTCGAGCCATCAGAGGATGCCAGATTCAATCTAGCAGCAATTTTGTTTGCTAAGAAAATGAAGACTAACTATCAGCATGATGGCATAGTAGGTCGAGGAACCTATGGTGAAGTGCGTGTCTTTAAGGACAAAAGAGCACCACAGACTTCGATCGCTGTGAAAATGGTGAAGAGAGAACAGTGCAGCCATCATGAATTATTTTCCTGGCCAACCCTCCAGAATGAATACATAGTTTCGCGCTTAAATATCATGTATTTTTCAGAACCAGATATTTTTACATTCGTAATGGATTGTAAAAAGACCACACTGCAGAGAAAGATTATGGAGAGAGATTTCCGTGCAGACCAGCAGGCAGTAACCTGCATCAAAGTGTGGATCCACCATATACTAAAAGGGGTTGAATACCTCCACGGGAGAGATCTCTGTCACCTAGATCTGAAGGCCAGCAATGTCCTAATCACGGAATCTGGGAGAGCCATGATTACCGACTTTTCTAGCCTTAACTCCACTACCGACCCCATCAAGGTGAAGAATGCAGCGCTCCCAAAAGTTTTCCGTCCACCTGAAGCATTTTTAGGACGAGATGCAACCCTAGATGGAAAAGCATTCGATTTGTGGTCTCTGGGAATGCTGTCTGTTGAGTGTTTTACTCGAAATGCCTTCACTCGGAATCTCTGTTCTCGAGGTCTGAAGAAGGCTTACAGTTTTCAAAGAGACATCTATCCAGTGATGTCTGTAATTTTAAAAGCAAGACTGCTTGTTTCCCAATTTAGGCGTTTTTCAATCCGTTAAATTGTCTTTAATAGTTGACTAATATTTAGAGAGTTTCAATTTGTCGTAGGACTTCAAATGCAAAACTTAAGTTTATGGGACTTGGAAAAAGCCTTAACATTAAACCTTTTAAGAACTTGGATTAGTAATGTTACAAGTAGGAATGATGTATCTACACTACTTTGCAGAGTAGATGCTTTTAATGAAGATTTAGACGCAAACCGTGGAATTTAGAAGGGAGTTGAAATTATTACAGTTTTAAACTAATTAGGTGAGCACGAACAATAATGGAAAAGAAAAAAATTTGATTAGCAAATCTTGTGATAATAATGTAGCCAAACGATAAGAGTACTTTCCACTGTATTTCATTATAAGAGAAATTTTAAAAGGCTTACATGCCTTTAGGTGCTTTTGAATGTTTATTAAAAATCACATTAATCAGATTTTATAGATATCGATACGAATTTTATAGTAACTTGTTTCTCATTTACGGAGAGGTCTTGGAAAACTTTCTGTAAGCTTATGGTTCTGAGTGAAAGAATGTATTTGGTAAATTAGCTTAGATGGCTCAAGTGACGAACTTCTAAAAGCAAAACGAAAAGATATTAGTTCTTAAAGAAGAAATCTCTTCTGTAATAATAATCTTGAAATAAATTTATATACAATCCACCAAACCCTTTTTTTCCAGGAGGATGTATTCAACATTATCTTGAATCAAACATATGAAAATGATTTTATTCCGATAACGTACTGCAAAAACGTCCTAAATTTCATCTTGGGTTTACTCAACCAGAAACCACAGATTCGCACGTCTGCTTCCCAAGCAATAAAACATAGGATGTTCCCTGAAGGAGGAACATTTTTCAACACAACCGTAGATCCCATGTGGACCATGAAAGGTATTTATTTGTTGTACAGTTTTATGTGATCACTGAAATATCTCGAGGCATATTAATGACTTAGAAAGACTTATGAAAGATGCGGACACGTTATCCATTTCCTAAGTTTTGCATTCTTCCATTTTGATATTGTGATTCAAACAAATCGACGAAGCAGTAACAGCAAAATTATTTTAGATAAAAATCAAAATCCTATGAATTTTAACTCAAAAATTGCAATATAGGATGTTTTCTTTTATTTCACTACTTAATGAATAATTCAAGAACCTAAAACTCTAAATTTGAGATTCGAGAAATCAATACTTGATACGAGAATTTCCTTGGAAAAATATTTATCTCTTTTACCTTCTTTTATAATGGCAAGGTGAAATCTATTTTTACAAAATTCTTTTATTACCCTAATTCTCAAATTTATAGTACAATACTAAATTTTCTATACGACTATGAGTGATTTACATCACAATTGCTGTTTTTATGCCACCCAGTAGGCACCCCAGTTTGTAAGCGCAGGGTTGTTGATGACTGTCACTCCTGTCTTAAAATGTTATGGAAATCAACAAAATGTCTATTTTAGTTTAATTTAATAGGATTTCCATAAACTTTTTGTAATTGTTTGTTAAGATTGTTATCACATTTTATTTCAAGAGATTACTTGCAGATCACTTTCATGTTTCCAAACACACATAATCTTTAATTTTGCAATACTTTGAAACGCAGTTAAGCATTTGAATGCAATTTTGCCGAAGAAAGGCATATTTGAATATTACACATAAAATCACCTGTACCTCCATGTCTAATGAGTCCAATCATCTAGGTTGGAACCTTCTTTGAATAAGTGCTCAAGTATTTTAAGGGTTATAGAGACCCCTATCATGTATCTCTACTTATAAATAGTTTGTTATGAATAGTCGTTCTACAGTAAACATTTTTGCTTCTCTAGGGGAGAACTCCTTTAAAATAAATTACCTATTAAAGCTGATTGTAAATTCGAGTATTTTTAATAATGCTTTTGCGTTACAAAACTTAGGAATACAATTTTTTAGACCTATTCCTGCAAGACTTATTCCTTCTAAAAGGATAACTTAGTAAGACCTCCTTAAGAAGAATTTATTTTCTTTACTTACTATAGTATGCACGGATTTTAATGGTAACGATTCAACAGTAGTTTATTTCTGATTTATAAACTTCACAATTTTGATATTTCCAAAATCTATCGAGAATATGGTACATCATTTTCAACCAGTCTCCAGTACTACAAAATATATACTCTCTCTCTCTCTCTCTCTAGAGTACTACATAATATAAATACAATTATAAGATATTATCTGCCTTGAATTTTACATAAATGAAAGTCAATAAATGGATGTTATTTCGACTTTGCAAAACATAATACAGTAGATTGCAATCCAACTGTCGTAAAAGCCAACTTTTGCTATACCGAAACGAATTTTAAAATTACATCATAAAAATAAAATACGATGCTTGTACTGACAATTGCATGTACTGAAAAGTGTTCAGGTTTACAGAAGATATCGTCAAATAGAGGATATTTAGATAATTTAGGAATGAACATGCTGAATGAAAGCTAAAAATACATGCAACAGCTATCTGCCATTTTCCAAGGCCGAATTCCGATCAGAAAAGGAACTTCAGATATTTATTTTTGATTCCAATTTTTCTTATGATTACGCGTTTCCTTAATAATTCAATACCTAAATCTATTTATGAAATCGTACTGTTAGTGTATATGTGCTACACATAGTTAAATCTGAAAATAAATGTTATTACAAACTACATCTGAATAAAATCAAATGAAATATAAATAAGCACCAACCTGTTGAAGTGCAGAAAAACTACTTAACTGCCACAACTTTCCACCAGGCACGAACTGATTCAAATTTCAGTCACCTGAGGGTTTCTACCACTAGGGGTCACTGTGGGCGTCCCGATTTGGCATGCAAAATGGCGCCAAGAGGCAACGCCACCTATATACAAGGCCGAAGTACAGGTTTCGTGACGGAGCCGAACTTGGGCCATGTAGAATCCATACGTAATTTTCCCAACACTCGCTGCTGTAAATGAAGAGACTACGCTTCTCCAAATTACTCTCAAAAAAGGTTTTTTTAGCCCAATCTATAAAAAAAATCTAGAGTAGGGCATTTTTCTTTATAAAGATACGAGTTCCTCGGTAATTGTTTTATATACGTTTGAAAACCTTATATTAAAACACAAATATTAATAGCTTATTAAATTTGATTTAGTGACATCAGCTGATTAAAGAGCAAAGTATATTAAATTTTTTAGATAACATTTCAAACGTGAAATTTCGGCAAGTTTCAATCTGTTTTGGAAACTAAGATCAACGTTATATAAATTTGATAATAATGTCATTTTAGTGAATTTTAACTAAAACAAACAAGTTTTCTATTTTAATCAGTATGGAAAAGAAAAAGTCTGATACTTAAATATAAAGGAACTTTAAAAAAATAAGTATGAAAACACAAAGTTTCAAATAAGTTGTTTATTTACACAAGCAAAATATAATGCAGAAACTGCATTACAAATCAATTGCTGTCACATTTAAATAATGTTTCATAGAAGAAAGAATACAAATAATTTATATAGAAGGACTAAATGATTTTATATACATGCAGATCTTTATATACACCCTTCAGAAAAAGTAACAAAATAGTGTCCTGAGGTTAACATGGAATAAATTGAATTATTATAAAATGAAAATATGCTTATATTTAACTGTTTTTTAAAGACGTTTTAAGACTGAAAAGGCATTAGAATGGTATACATATAGTATATAAAGTTATAAATACATATTTATATTTCAAAATGATTTGATTGGGAAATTGTTGCAATTATTATTTTTGCAACGTTTGAAGTTTGCGCTTTTTTCTCAAAAAAGTTGCACCTTCTTTTTGTTTAATCAAGTTATCGTTTTTATTTTTGCAGAAATTTTTTAATAATATATTTGAAGCAGACCAAATTATGCATTTCATTACATTGTCTCCTAAATGATTACAAGGGCAACCATCTATTTCAATGAATATTTCATTGGAACACAAAATCCTAAACCGACAAGAACAGAACGTTGGTTATTCATTTTTAAAAATCCAGTTTCTTTCGAACGTGTAACTAACTTATCAATTATTATGTAAGTATATAAAATTATATTTATTATATCCTCACATGGATACTTCAATTGTCCTCTGTCCAGGTTTTTAATTAATTTAAATCTATCATCAATTTCTAAATCATCGTCCATTAAAATTATATTTCTGCAAAAATAACAATTTTTCAGTCTTTTGAGAGCTATATGACAACAATAACCTGCTACATAAGTTAAAAGAGGACACATAGTTTGATAATTAGTTAAATCTTCAACTGTAATTAACAGTAATTTTTCTAAATGGTCAATGTCACACAAACAAATATTTTCTTGCAATTGACTTACTGACTGATCATCATCTGGTTCTCTCATTAAAATACTTGACAGACTCTGTACTCTTAACTTATTTTCAGTCTCAAAAATTTGTGTTATAGAAATGTTATAATTTGAACCTGCTAATCGCCTATATTTTCCAAAGCGATCTTCTAGCACATCTGTTTGAAGCTTACCTGTTAAAATATACTCATGCTTTAATTCTTCAACACAATACCTTGTCATTTCAATAACTGCATATGTAGTATGCTTTAAAGCCATTTGAGTTTCTCGTGTGAAAGTACCGCTTCCTAATTTTAAACCCTCCCATGTTGTCAACCAATTCAAAAGGGAATCTAAAAATTTCATTTTGTGATCATCCTTCAGGGTAAGGGGTTCTTGAAATACATTACGTTTGTGCTTTCCCTTAAAGGGCGTTCGCACATTCATAATATCAAACCAATGACAGATAACTTCAATGAACATTGAAGTGCCTACATAATCTGCAATGTGTTTTTCTTCACCCGCAATTCGTAAGCCTTCTACAACAAATATATTAAAAATTTGCAGTGCAAATTTTACATTCTGCCGTTCTAAATTACTTGGATTTAATCCTTTGAGCGTTAAACCATAGCCATATTTTATAAAGTTTCTCTCTTCATAGTTATAAAGTTGTTGAAGAGAAGCTATGGATGCTGTTTTAACATCTGATGCATCAATATTTTCTAAAGAAAATGATGGAAAGCATAAACATTTATTTTTTTGGTTCAACCAGTTATTTCGTACACATTTAAGTAAATGCACTGGGTCAACAATATAAAATAATGAGCGTTTTGGATCAACAGGATGTGGATACACGATACTAACTTTGGGAGGGGATGCAAAATTTGTAATGGCTTTTCCATTAATAGCATTATTATCTGTAATTATGCAACATACAGTAAAGCCTATTTTTTCTAAGCCAGTTATCACTTTATAAATATACTTATACAACAAATCTGCAGTCAATTTCTTCATAGGAAGAACATGCACTACATCTTTGTAACTTGATTTTAAACTCTGAATCATAAATACATGGGCACTTGTAGCAGCATCTTCACTATCAAATGCTAAACCTAATATATTTCCACCTTTGTAATCTAAAAAGGGTTTAATGTGGATTTCATCCAATAATAAAACAACATTTTTATCACTTTCATGTAAAAAGTTAAATTTTTGTGCAGCATATAACAAAAAATTGCAATCAGTTTGTTCGGTTTTAGGATTGACATTATATTTTGTGCAAATTTTTGCCAATGTTGATGGATGGGGAACAGTAATTATGCCAGAATGTCGTAAAAACCTATAACAATGTGGAGAAATGGAATATACTAAACAGCATAATATTAAAAACTCATGAGAATATTTCCTATGATTTTTATGTGATGCTAACAGATTTAGTTGCTCTAATAGAAAATTTACCACATTTTTCTGTTCATCATTCGCTAAATGTAATAATTCTTGAAACAATTCATTTAAGGCACTTACCTTATACTCAAAATTCTCTAATTCAGGTGGTGAACCTGTTAACCACTCTACAATATTACATACTTCATGCACATATTTCACTGTGAATGGCAAAGTAATACCCTTTATGTTGTCAATAGCTGTATTTTTTACGAACACTGATAATAATAAATGTTCATCAATTTTCACTGATGATGTAATTTTAGGCACAGGATCTGGATCAATGTTCACAATAAGCACTTGATTGTCTTTTTGAATAATATTCCAACAAGGCGGTAGGCTTGTATTCTTGAATGTGTTCAAAAGTTCATCAAGATCACATTAAAAAGAAACTGTTTATCATAATCCTGTGATGTTTTAAAACTTTCTGCAATAGCAGTCTGCATGTGGTCATTTTCTAACCTCGAATACTTTTTTCGAGGACTCTCACGAACACATTTTTTTGAAGACAAATATTGTGGGCAGTTGGGGAAGATTGTCGGCACAGCATTTTCTTGTAAACGAGGTTGCTTCAATGGCACTTCAATCCTTTTTCCAGTGGAAGGATCATAACAGGAACTAACTCGACGTATGAAAGCTTCTTGAAAATGTACTTCACAAACCTAGAAATATGATTTTTTTTAAATTTCAGGATTTAAAAATTGTTTTATTGTTTAAATATAAAAAATAAGGAATTTGTTAATAACAGAAAAGCATTCATTTTTGGACTTGAGTATACATGTATTCTGCAAATTTGTACTCAGCTAAACATTTTATTTATAAATCATTTTACATGCTAAAACTCTCTTCTCAGTTTTTAAATAATTTTAGTACATATATGTAATGTATACATGATATGGATATCTTTATACTATCATATATCTTCCAACCTTTAATGATAATATTACTATCATTAAAATAAATTTGTTTATGCTTATCTTATTTATGTACACTCTTATATTTCAAATTATATTTATATGACAACATGTTATATATTTTAGCATATACATATCAATTTCATATACCTTCCAGCTTATTTTTTGTTTACGCAAATTATATTTATGCAAATTATATATTTTGACAGTGAAAATAACCTTGCAAAATAAAGTGACATTTTATTTTTTTCCGGAGATCAAAAATTGATTGCATTAAACAATGAGGAAAATATATTTTAAATTTAATTATAAATTTGCTTATAACTAAGTGAGAGGGAGATACTTGCAAAATTATCACGATACAAATGATTTTCGTATGATTATTTTCTAAAAGAAATAAAGATAACTACTTTTGAATGTTCAGTAACTTGGAAATCCCTAGGAATTGCAGCTAACCATTGTGACCGAAGATCTTCATTCTTTGGAAATCCAAATTCTGAAATGCGTGGCGTGCCAATATAATTTCCACGGCATTTGGGTATACAACACTTGTTCACCATGATAACTCAAGTTGCTTTAACGTAAATTACAAGTGAAAAAATTAAACAGATATAAACCACGTGTCAAGAACGGCTGCGATAAGGCTTAGCTTCTTGATGCATATAAGGGGCAGTGGACGAGGTGACGAGATCGCGATGGCCCAAGTTGTGTGACGTCAGAACCTGTTCTACAACTGGTTGATGGGCCTTGTTTATAGGAGGTTTTGCAAGAGGTCGGGTAGGTAGGTATTTAATTAACGTCACACTGGAGCAAACATATCGGGCTATTGGCAACGTCCGGGATCAAACCCAAAGGGAAAGATCCGAGGACAGCACAGTGTAAATTTGAACCAGGAAAGATGAAGACGTCACGCCTGAACTGGCACCCCACTCTCCGAACAACCAGGCCAAAGTGAGGACATCTGAGGCCACGACAGGTTTAACGTGCACCAGTTCCCTTTGTACACGACGGTCTTTGGTTGGATTCGAACTCGTAAACCTCCGATTGCTAATCCGTGACTCTTCCAACCAGTCTACCGCGGCCCGCCAAGAGGTCGGGAAAAGTGTCAAAAAGGCCTTCTTCTGAACGTGATCACCGCTCCTTGGTGAGGCCGTGGTAATGCAACTGAACAACTTTGGAATAGGAACTGTTCAGCTACCAAATGTTTAAGAGTTCGAAACACGATCCAACCAAAGATCGTCGTGTACGTGGGGGCTGTTGCACTTTAAATGTGCCGTGGCATCAAATGTCCTCACGTTGGTGTGCTGTGGAAGCTTGGAGAGTGGAGTACCGGTTCAATTGTGACCTCGTCATCTGACATCAAAATTACGTGGTGTTGTACTTGGATCTTTCCATTTGGGATTCATTCCGGAAGGTCACCAATAGCCCGTTCAGTTGCTTTAGTGTGACGCTAATTAAAATACTTACCTACCGAAAAATGATCTTAAGAAAAATAGGGGGGGGGGGTATTTCAATTAACGTCACACTGGAGCAACACAATGGGCTATTGGTGACGGTCCGGGATCAATCCCAAAGGGAAAGATCCGAGGACAACACCACGTAATTTTGAACCACGGTCAGATGACGAGGCAACACCTGAGCTGGCACCCCACTCTCCAAACTTCCACACCACGCCAACGTGAGGACATTTGAGGCCACGACAGATTTAACGTGCACCAGCCCCCTTTGTACACGACGGTGTTTGGCTGGATTCGAACTCGCAACCCTTCGGTTGCAAGTTCGTTACTCTTCCAACCGGGCCACCGCGGCCCCAAAGAAAAATAGGAGTGGAAACAATTAGAATTGGAAATGAAATAAGAGTTTGCGAATTTTAAAGTTTTAAATTTATGTATTCTAAAGTATTAAATTTATCTATCACAAATGTATAATAGAGATATATATACAGAACAAAAACACGATATTGCTTATACTGACGATTTAGAATAGACTGTTATATTGCTCTAGTGTGATGTTAATTACCTTCCTGATGATTTAGTTGCTGTGGTAAGAGACCTGCCATATACTTCAAGTTATCTTATAAAATGTTATATCATGATCGTTGGCATGAATGAAGAACTGCTTCCGTTTTAATAATTTTTCTAATGACATCGATACAAACGCAATAATATCCACGTATTGAAGTGATGTAAGTGAATAGAATTCATATATATAAAAGCGTAGAATGGATACGTGATGCTCAACTGAATACAGCTCCTGGGCTTTTTCGCGCTGAAAATTGCTTTTCCTTTAACAGTGCTAAAACTTCGTAACTTTTTAGTCATAAAATTGAAGTTTTATCTTATTGCAGTCTTATATTTAATTCGAAGGTATTCTCAAAACATTCCAAATGAGTATAGACCAGGAGCATTTGGATCCAGATATTTTACGTCAATTGCATGTTGAAGCGACGCCATCCTGTCATGATCAGGCTTCACGAACGATAGAAGGAAACAAGACGAAAACAGCTCGTGCAAAATTGAAATCGTTTCATTCCGCAAAGATGGCCAGAAGATCCAAAAGAACGAAAGGTTCCAAGATTGACGTTGGCTGTGCTGTCGAAAGATTTTCTACCGATCAACACCCCAATCTGAACGCACGTTCATTGCAAAGCCGAACTGGTCAGAACAAAGACAATGATCGCTACGAATCCCCTCACTTTGAGAAAAGCAGTGGAATTTTGAAGCACTTAATGGAACCACCAGTAGCGACCCCAGATGTAGTAAGAGGTCATAGACGAATGCCTGACGTTCCTGGCTCAGTTAGGACCATGCATCCTCCTGTTTACCTGCCACATCCAGATCCAAGTGAAAAAAAATATTTCTCTCAGCAGACCACAGAAAACCTCTCAAGTTTTCTTTCTTCGACACAATCTTCAAAATCTTGTTATAAAAGTGTGCCGAAAGGGACAAGCCGTATTATTGATTCAACTACAAGACCGTTTGTGTCTTTGAAGAGTGGACGGCTTAATCCAAGAAAACACCACACAAATTTGCATCCGAAGACACACGCCGTACAGGAAATGTTCAAGAGTGAAACTCTTCCAACAAAACCGAATGTGAGCAGAAACGAACTATCTGACCAGGGAAAAAGCTCTATTTTACTTCAGACGAACATACCATACTTTGATAAGCACCCACAGCTGTCACAAATGGCAACAAAATCAGATCCTTTGAATAGTGTTTCAAGGGGAAAGAATCACGTAGAAAATTCAGTGACTAAAGTTTATGCATGCGATCAGTGTGGAACACATTTTAAAAGTAAGCAAAAACTAAATCGTCATCGAACCATCCACCGTCTAGCAAAGTCACACCAATGTAGAATTTGCTATAAATCTTTCAGCATATGGAAATGCACAGTGGGGGGAAACGCCATGAGTGTGAAATATGCATGAAAACATTTTCGCGAAAATGTGATTTGAAACAGCATAGAACCATCCACAACAATCGGAAACGGTCTTTCATTTGCGAAATTTGTAATAAGGCTTTTCTTCGAAATACTCACTTAGTAACACATCGACGTATACACACTGAAGAGAAGCCATATGTGTGTGAAATATGCATGAAAAAGTTTACACACAGTTCAACTCTAAAAACACATAGGCGTATACACACTGAAGAGAAGCCCTATATGTGTGAAATATGCATGAAAACGTTTACACACAGTTCGTCTCTAAATACACATAGGCGTATACACACTGAAGAGAAGCCCTATATGTGTGAAATATGCATGAAAACGTTTACACACAGTTCGACTCTAAATACACATAGGCGTATACACACTGAAGAGAAGCCCTATATGTGTGAAATATGCATGAAAAGGTTTGCATATAGTTCCAACTTACAAGCACATAGGCGTATACATACTGAAGAGAAGCCCTATATGTGTGAAATATGCATGAAAATGTTTACACACAGTTCGACTCTAAATACACATAGGCGTATACACAATGAAGAGAAGCCCTATATGTGTGAAATATGCATGAAAAGGTTTGCATATAGTTCCAATTTACAAGCACATAGGCGTATACATACTGAAGAGAAGCCCTATATGTGTGAAATATGCATGAAAATGTTTACACACAGTTCGACTCTAAATACACATAGGCGTATACACAATGAAGAGAAGCCCTATATGTGTGAAATATGCATGAAACGGTTTGCATATAGTTCCAACTTACAAGCACATAGGCGTATACACACTGAAGAGAAGCCCTATATGTGTGAAATATGCATGAAAACGTTTACACAAAATTCGACTTTACAAACACATAGGCGTATACACACTGAAGAGAAGCCGTATGTGTGTGAAATATGCTTTAGAACATTTTCACAAGCTTCGAACTTAAGAAGACATAGCCGTATCCATCAAACACGGAAAATAATTAAATATGAAAATTGCTAGAAAACAGATTTGCGGAGAGTGTACTTGCAACGACATATGAAAGAATATAGTAACGATATCTTTTTTTTTCTAGAAAGGACTTTTTGTTAGAAAATATCTTTCGTGTGATTTGTAAACTCAAATTATTTTAATGGACCAACTTTTCCTTCGTTTTTAATTTCCCTCGACCTGGAATAGTTCTAGTTTTAGTGTTTTTGCTTGGTGTTTTCAATTTACGAATAGACACTTGACACTTTGTATATAATTAACCATTTCCCTATTTAATTTCAATTTAGGAATTTTTAGATGAAATTGCATTTATTTTTAACGAAAATCAACATTCAAAATGTCATTGTTTTGATTACACTTTTATAGAAAAAGAATGTTACATTTTTAAATAAAAACTTTTAATTTTTTAGCCTTATTCGGATGACTTTTATTTGTTTTTTATGTATTAAACAGAATTTCATGTATTATAATGGAAATTAATATAAAAACCTGGAACATTTTCAAAACGATGTATTAAAATCTAAATGAATTTCCAGTAGTTTACGTGTTGTTTTAACCACACCAAATGTATACACTTTTTTGAACTATATACGTGCTTTTAATACGTTATATTTTGGAAAATAGAAATCGATGTATTGTAATTTCTTTTGTATCGAGATGTACCGGCAGGTTAAACGTTTGAAATGTTCTTAAAGTGTTGTTTGATCTTTGATACTTTTAGTTTCTATTCGATATCTCATGGATATTTCATACTTCCTTTCCTAATTTCGATTTTCTGAACGATCTTTCTGGACGAAGGTCTGAAGAAGTAGTTCTTAAGCCTTCAATATTAATTTTCAATCTTGATTGATTTTATAGCAAACCTGTAAAAAGTGGAAAAGTGAAAGTGAAATATTTTACATTTTTAATTGATGTCCTTTGTACATTGGTTTTCGATCAAACAAGCTTACAAAAGTCCAACGGTCACTTTTCTACGAAAATTCCACTAATATTTACAGATCAATCCCAAAACAGTCAGATTATAAAATTGATCAGTACTTAGTTTTAACATTTGAAGGGTGGTGACGTATGTAACTTAAGGAAACTCAGGTTCAATCCTTCGGTATTGATCTCGGACCTTCGCTAATAGCCCGTTGTGTTGCTCTAGTGCAACATTAATTAACTACCGACCTCATGTTGAATCATTTCTCACATGGCTCATGTTGTTTAATCTAATACTATAATCCTCCTAGAAAACATAAGAATTTCTTTTGAATTCCTTTAACAAGTACTTAAATTATTTACTATTTTGTAATAGGTTATTTTTGTGTTACAATATTGCACTTTTTTCAGGGTAGGTAGGTAGATAGGTATATTAATTAACGTCAAACTGGAGCAACACAACGGGCTATTCACTCTTTTCAGGGATATTTAGATATCATTAAATAAACAAAGGACGAAAATGGACACAACCTTGAATAGGGATGTTTATAAAGGGCAGGAAATAAGAAAATGCTAAGCAAAATTTTAATGGATTTTTAGATGATTTATAACTTATTGATATTAAGATCCAATCAATTTTTGTTTGAGTCACCCGCAATTAATTTTTAGAGTCTGTAAGTCTCAAATGCTTTTCGGGGAATTTTCGTGCTTTTGACTTCCGTTACCTATTTTAATCAGAAATATCACACTATTCAGGGTGAGTCTAAACTAATACAAACTTCAGGGGGTGATAGAACACAACGAAACAAACACTTCACCATAGAATGTAGGGACGCTAGTGCAGCGGTTGGCCGCTAGAGAGCGCTTTCCATTTCGGCACAAACACACGGTTCAATGCAAGTTTGATAGAAGAGGCATGACATACGGAAACAAAGCTTTAATGTCAAATAAACATCAATAACTGCTTGACAAAATGAAATAATACGATTAGTTTTGCATAAATTAAAGATATGTACAAAACATGAGAAACTTTTCGCATGGAAATGAAACGACATGTACAAACATCAGTTGGTAAGTACAGCGCAAATGCACAATTACAGAAGCTGTTCAAAATGTCGATCACCACACCTGATGCAGGCCTCGCGGGGGTTGATATATTTATGGAGCACATGGCCCGGAGATTGATATATTTATGGAGCACATGGCACCGGAGATTTAGGCCCCGTAGGGGCCTAAATCTCCGGTGTTGAACATAGAGCTTGACTTATTGGAATTTGCCTTGTTGAGTTAAGTATTGAAATTAAAAGCTAGCTAATAATAAACAAGAATCCGGTAAAATTTAGGAGTTAGGAAGAATAAGGATCAATTTTAATGAAATAAGTCAGTGATCTCAGCTGTCCAGTGTGAGGGTGCGCCTAGGTCTGGATTTATTTTGAGGAAGGGTTGGGTCGTAGATTTCTATTTCCTGCATCGCTGCATTATGACTATTATTAATTTGGAGGAAAAATTTGCGAGAGATTTTATAGATGAATTTTCTTATGGTTGGGATATTGAGGGCTCTGGTGATATCGCTGTTGCGATAATACCATCTTGCATTCGATATATGCCTAAGGAAGATATTTGAAGTTGTTCGATGCGCTTTAGATTCACATCATTAGTCCCCCCCAACAGATGGGGCAAGCATATGTTATGATTGGCCTGACAAATGAAAGGTATATGATTTTCTTGTGTATAGAAAGTGTTGAACCCCGGGATGTGAGAGGGTAAACAGTGGCAGTGATTTTACGAATTTTATCCTGTATATGCTGTATGTGTGGCTTCCAGTTTAATTTTGAGTCTAGGATAAGTCCTAGATATTTGGTTGAAGTGACCAAGGGATTGATTGACCATAAAGTTGGAGTTTGGGTAGTTTTGAGGGATTTCTGCAGTGGAACATGATTGCCGCTGTCTTTTCAACATTGAGTAGTATTTTCCATTTGACAAGCCAGGATTCAAGGTAGTAGATATGGACTTTAAGGTCAGCAATAAGTATTTTATAATTTTTATGCTGAGTAAAAATTGCAGTGTCATCTGCGAACATGCTAATTTTAGTGTTATCAGTTTGGGGTACATCGTTCATATATAAATTAAAGAGAAAAGGTCCGAGTTTGGATCCTTGTGGGACTCCGGCATAAATATTTCTTTTCGAGGATAACTGATTATTGACTAACAACATATGTTCTATTGGTAAAATATGAGGCTATAAGTTTAATAATATTAAATCAGGAAAGTTATATAAGATCATTTTGTAAATAAGACCCTGAATCCAGACTTTGTCAAAGGCTTTGGCAATATCAAAAAAGATTATCCCAGAGTATTTATTCGGTTTATTTGTATTTCCAGACTGAATATATCCAACTACCCTAAGTAGCTGATGAGTAGTGGAGAGGCCAAATTGTTGGGGAATCATTATGTTGTTTGTGTTTATAAAGGTGTTGTAGTGCTCAAGAATGACCGCTTCAGTAATTTTACTTAGGGTGGGTAAAAGTGAAATAGTTCTGTAGCTGGTTGGTGTTTGGGGGATTTATCTGGTTTCAGAATAGGAACAATGCATGCGGTTTTCCATGGACGAGGAAAGTATCTAATTTTAAAAATGGCATTAATAATCATTGTAAACATAAGAATTGTTTTAGGGAGGAGCTTTTGGATCATCTTGTTAGTGATCCCTTCATTACCGGGTGATTTTTTCACCTTTAGTTTTTCAATCGCCGACGTAACGCTTTTATACAAGCGTTTGACTGCGCTCTCTAGCGGCCAACCGCTGCACTTGCGACCCTACATTCTATGGGGGAAAGTGTTTGTTTCGTTGTGTTCTATCACCCCCTGAAGTTTGTCGTATTAGTTTAGAACAGGGGTGTCAAACTCAATTAAAACACGGGCCATTTAATGCAACTGGTAAGATTCACGCGGGCCACATTACATTTACAAATTTTCTTAAAATTATATTTTGAAGTGAGGATTCAGGAATATGGATAGGATAATTTAAACACATTATGTAATTAAGTGAATTTAGGGTAATAATTTATAATACCAGGCGGCCCTCAACTTTCTCACATTCTACTTTCGCACAATTCGCTATTTCGCGGGTTTATTTTGGAAAAAGTTGTCTAATCGTACATTCTTATCGGGAAGGAAGAATCAGTTGTCCCTGGACATAAACCTTCTAAAAACCGATTAATATTCCTTCTTTGCGATTGAGAAAGACACAGCATGATATAAAACTCTTTATCAAGAAAAAAAGGGTGGTATTCAACTAACTCTTGACAGGTTTAAAAAGAAAACACCTGAAAGCACTTAAACACGCTCGTTAACTTAATTATGTATATTGATAAATAAATATTTTTAATATATTATTGATAAATAAATATTTTTAATATATTATTGATAAATAAATGTTTTAAAATACAATTTTTGATGTTTTTTTACATCCCTCTACTTTCGAACATTCAACATTGGCACATATTTTCAGGAACCAAATATGTGAGAAAGCCGAGGGCGCCTGTATTGCTATATAATTGCTTTTATTTAAAAGTTTATTTAATTTAATGTATTTATAAAACTAAAATTATGTTTTTTTTACCGGAAACTTGCCAGTGCTATCCTCCTACTAGTTTTCCAATATCTGGATTCAAAGACTGAGAACAGACAATCTTCATTATGGCAGATAGATGTTTATCAGTTAATCTTGATCTGTAGGCCGTTTTATTTGATTTCATGGACGAAAATAGTTGCTCACACAAGTACGTACTCCCTAAATAGCATAAAATTTGTGCAGCAAACTTTTTAATTTCCGTTATTTTTCACCTAAATAAGAATATATTTTGCGAATTCCTACTTCTTGATATTTGTCTTTTAAAACCGAATCATTCTGGAGATCAATTCCAGTTGTATCGAAGTGGGAGCATTTTCAACTTCAAAGGGGGGGGTGTATTTCAATTAACGTCACACTGGAGCAACACAACGGGCTATTGGTGACGGTCCGGGATCAATCCCAAAGGGAAAGAACCGAGGACAACACCACGTAATTTTGAACCACGGTCAGATGACGAGGCAACACCTGAGCTGGCACCCCACTCTCCAAACTTCCACACCACGCCAACGTGAGGACATTTGAGGCCACGACAGATTTAACGTGCACCAGCCCCCTTTGTACACGACGGTGTTTGGCTGGATTCGAACTCGCAACCCTTCGGTTGCAAGTTCGTTACTCTTCCAACCGGGCCACCGCGGTCCCAAAGAAAAATAGGAGTGGAAACAATTAGAATTGGAAATGAAATAAGAGTTTGCGAATTTTAAAGTTTTAAATTTATGTATTCTAAAGTATTAAATTTATCTATCACAAATGTATAATAGAGATATATATACAGAACAAAAACACGATATTGCTTATACTGACGATTTAGAATAGACTGTTATATTGCTCTAGTGTGATGTTAATTACCTTCCTGATGATTTAGTTGCTGTGGTAAGAGACCTGCCATATACTTCAAGTTATCTTATAAAATGTTATATCATGATCGTTGGCATGAATGAAGAACTGCTTCCGTTTTAATAATTTTTCTAATGACATCGATACAAACGCAATAATATCCACGTATTGAAGTGATGTAAGTGAATAGAATTCATATATATAAAAGCGTAGAATGGATACGTGATGCTCAACTGAATACAGCTCCTGGGCTTTTTCGCGCTGAAAATTGCTTTTCCTTTAACAGTGCTAAAACTTCGTAACTTTTTAGTCATAAAATTGAAGTTTTATCTTATTGCAGTCTTATATTTAATTCGAAGGTATTCTCAAAACATTCCAAATGAGTATAGACCAGGAGCATTTGGATCCAGATATTTTACGTCAATTGCATGTTGAAGCGACGCCATCCTGTCATGATCAGGCTTCACGAACGATAGAAGGAAACAAGACGAAAACAGCTCGTGCAAAATTGAAATCGTTTCATTCCGCAAAGATGGCCAGAAGATCCAAAAGAACGAAAGGTTCCAAGATTGACGTTGGCTGTGTTGTCGAAAGATTTTCTACCGATCAACACCCCAATCTGAACGCACGTTCATTGCAAAGCCGAACTGATCAGAACAAAGACAGTGATCGCTACGAATCCCCTCACTTTGAGAAAAGCAGTGGAATTTTGAAGCACTTAATGGAACCACCAGTAGCGACCCCAGATGTAGTAAGAGGTCATAGACGAATGCCTGACGTTCCTGGCTCAGTTAGGACCATGCTTCCTCCTGTTTACCTGCCACATCCAGATCCAAGTGAAAAAAAATATTTCTCTCAGCAGACCACAGAAAACCTCTCAAGTTTTCTTTCTTCGACACAATCTTCAAAATCTTGTTATAAAAGTGTGCCGAAAGGGACAAGCCGTATTATTGATTCAACTACAAGACCGTTTGTGTCTTTGAAGAGTGGACGGCTTAATCCAAGAAAACACCACACAAATTTGCATCCGAAGACACACGCCGTACAGGAAATGTTCAAGAGTGAAACTCTTCCAACAAAACCGAATGTGAGCAGAAACGAACTATCTGACCAGGGAAAAAGCTCTATTTTACTTCAGACGAACATACCATACTTTGATAAGCACCCACAGCTGTCACAAATGGCAACAAAATCAGATCCTTCGAATAGTGTTTCAAGGGGAAAGAATCACGTAGAAAATTCAGTGACTAAAGTTTATGCATGCGATCAGTGTGGAACACGTTTTAAAAGTAAGCAAAAACTAAATCGTCATCAAGCCATCCACCGTCAAGCAAAGTCACACCAATGTAGAATTTGTAATAAATCTTTCGTATATAAATCGAATTTGAATCAGCATATGGAAATGCACAGTGGGGGGAAACGCCATGAGTGTGAAATATGCATGAAAACATTTTCGCGAAAATGTGATTTGAAAAAGCATAGAACCATCCACAACGATCGGAAACGGTCTTTTATTTGCGAAATTTGTAATAAGGCTTTTCTTCGAAATACTCACTTAGTAACACATCGACGTATACACACTGAAGAGAAGCCATATGTGTGTGAAATATGCATGAAAACGTTTACACACAGTTCGTCTCTAAATACACATAGGCGTATACACACTGAAGAGAAGCCCTATATGTGTGAAATATGCATGAAAACGTTTGCAGATAGATCCAACTTACAAGCACATAGGCGTATACACACTGAAGAGAAGCCCTATATGTGTGAAATATGCATGAAAACGTTTACACACAGTTCGACTCTAAATACACATAGGCGTATACACACTGAAGAGAAGCCGTATGTGTGAAATATGCATGAAAACGTTTGCAGATAGATCCAACTTACAAGCACATAGGCGTATACACACTGAAGAGAAGCCCTATATGTGTGAAATATGCATGAAAAGGTTTACACACAGTTCGACTCTAAGTACACATAGGCGTATACACACTGAAGAGAAGCCCTATATGTGTGAAATATGCATGAAAAGGTTTACACACAGTTCGACTCTAAGTACACATAGGCGTATACACACTGAAGAGAAGCCCTATATGTGTGAAATATGCATGAAAAGGTTTACACACAGTTCGACTCTAAGTACACATAGGCGTATACACACTGAAGAGAAGCCCTATATGTGTGAAATATGCATGAAAACGTTTACACACAGTTCGACTCTAAATACACATAGGCGTATACACACTGAAGAGAAGCCCTATATGTGTGAAATATGCATGAAAAGGTTTACACACAGTTCGACTCTAAGTACACATAGGCGTATACACACTGAAGAGAAGCCCTATATGTGTGAAATATGCATGAAAAGGTTTACACACAGTTCGACTCTAAGTACACATAGGCGTATACACACTGAAGAGAAGCCCTATATGTGTGAAATATGCATGAAAAGGTTTACACACAGTTCGACTCTAAGTACACATAGGCGTATACACACTGAAGAGAAGCCCTATATGTGTGAAATATGCATGAAAAGGTTTACACACAGTTCGACTCTAAGTACACATAGGCGTATACACACTGAAGAGAAGCCCTATATGTGTGAAATATGCATGAAAACGTTTACACACAGTTCGTCTCTAAATACACATAGGCGTATACACAATGAAGAGAAGCCGTATGTGTGTGAAATATGCTTTAGAACATTTTCACAAGCTTCGAACTTAAAAAGACATAGCCGTATCCATCAAACACGGAAAATAATTAAATATGAAAATTGCTAGAAAACAGATTTGCGGAGAGTGTACTTGCAACGACATATGAAAGAATATAGTAACGATATCTTTTTTTTCTAGAATGAACTTTTTGTTAGAAAATATCTTTCGTGTGATTTGTAAACTCAAATTATTTTAATGGACCAACTTTTCCTTCGTTTTTAATTTCCCTCGACCTGGAATAGTTCTAGTTTTAGTGTTTTTGCTTGGTGTTTTCAATTTACGAATAGACACTTGACACTTTGTATATAATTAACCATTTCCCTACTTAAATTTCTCTATTAATTCAATTTAGGAATTTTTAGATGAATTTGCATTTATTTTTAACTAAAATCAACATTCAAAATGTCATTGTTTTGATTACACTTTTATAGAAAAAGAATGTTACATTTTTAAATAAAAACTTTTAATTTTTTAGCCTTATTCGGATATGACTTTTATTTGTTTTTTATGTATTAAACAGAATTTCATGTATTAAAATGGAAATTAATGTAAAAACCTGGAACATTTTCAAAACAAATGCGATGTATTAAAATCTAAATGAATTTCCAGTAGTTTACGTGTTGTTTTAACCACACCAAATGTATACACTTGTTTGAACTATATACGTGCTTTTAATACGTTATATTTTGGAAAATAGAAATCGATGTATTGTAATTTCTTTTGTATCGAGATGTACCAGCAGGTTAAACGTTTGAAATGTTCTTAAAGTGTTGTTTGATCTTTGATACTTTTAGTTTCTATTCGATATCTCATGGATATTTCATACTTCCTTTCCTAATTTCGATTTTCTGAGCGATCTTTCTGGACGAAGGTCTGAAGAAGTAGTTCTTAAGCCTTATACTCAATATTAATTTTCAATCTTGATTGATTTTATAGCAAACCTGTAAAAAGTGGAAAAGTGAAAGTGAAATATTTTACATTTTTAATTGATGTCCTTTGTACATTGGTTTTCGATCAAACAAGCTTACAAAAGTCCAACGGTCACTTTTCTACGAAAATTCCACTAATATTTACAGATCAATCCCAAAACAGTCAGATTATAAAATTGATCAGTACTTAGTTTTAACATTTGAAGGGTGGTGACGTATGTAACTTAAGGAAACTCAGGTTCAATCCTTCGGTATTGATCTCGGACCTTCGCTAATAGCCCGTTGTGTTGCTCTAGTGCAACATTAATTAACTACCGACCTCATGTTGAATCATTTCTCACATGGCTCATGTTGTTTAATCTAATACTATAATCCTCCTAGAAAACATAAGAATTTCTTTTGAATTCCTTTAACAAGTACTTAAATTATTTACTATTTTGTAATAGGTTATTTTTGTGTTACAATATTGCACTTTTTTCAGGGTAGGTAGGTAGATAGGTATATTAATTAACGTCAAACTGGAGCAACACAACGGGCTATTCACTCTTTTCAGGGATATTTAGATATCATTAAATAAACAAAGGACGAAAATGGACACAACCTTGAATAGGGGTGTTTATAAAGGGCAGGAAATAAGAAAATGCTAAGCAAAATTTTAATGGATTTTTAGATGATTTATAACTTATTGATATTAAGATCCAATCAATTTTTGTTTGAGTCACCCGCAATTAATTTTTAGAGTCTGTAAGTCTCAAATGCTTTTCGGGGAATTTTCGTGCTTTTGACTTCCGTTACCTATTTTAATCAGAAATATCACACTATTCAGGGTGAGTCTAAACTAATACAAACTTCAGGGGGTGATAGAACACAACGAAACAAACACTTCACCATAGAATGTAGGGTCGCTAGTGCAGCGGTTGGCCGCTAGAGAGCGCTTTCCATTTCGGCACAAACACACGGTTCAATGCAAGTTTGATAGAAGAGGCATGACATACGGAAACAAAGCTTTAATGTCAAATAAACATCAATAACTGCTTGACAAAATGAAATAATACGATTAGTTTTGCATAAATTAAAGATATGTACAAAACATGAGAAACTTTTCGCATGGAAATGAAACGACATGTACAAACATCAGTTGGTAAGTACAGCGCAAATGCACAATTACAGAAGCTGTTCAAAATGTCGATCACCACAACTGATGCAGGCCTCGCGGGTGTTGATATATTTATGGAGCACATGGCCCGGAGATTGATATATTTATGGAGCACATGGCACCGGAGATTTAGGCCCCTACGGGGCCTAAATCTCCGGTGTTGAACATAGAGCTTGACTTATTGGAATTTGCCTTGTTGAGTTAAGTATTGAAATTAAAAGCTAGCTAATAATAAACAAGAATCCGGTAAAATTTAGGAGTTAGGAAGAATAAGGATCAATTTTAAAGAAATAAGTCAGTGATCTCAGCTGTCCAGTGTGAGGGTGCGCCTAGGTCTGGATTTATTTTGAGGAAGGGTTGGGTCGTAGATTTCTATTTCCTGCATCGCTGCATTATGACTATTATTAATTTGGAGGAAAAATTTGCGAGAGATTTTATAGATGAATTTTCTTATGGTTGGGATATTGAGGGCTCTGGTGATATCGCTGTTGCGATAATACCATCTTGCATTCGATATATGCCTAAGGAAGATATTTGAAGTTGTTCGATGCGCTTTAGATTCACATCATTAGTCCCCCCCCCCAGATGGGGCAAGCATATGTTATGATTGGCCTGACAAATGAAAGGTATATGATTTTCTTGTGTATAGAAAGTGTTGAACCCCGGGATGTGAGAGGGTAAACAGTGGCAGTGATTTTACGAATTTTATCCTGTATATGCTGTATGTGTGGCTTCCAGTTTAATTTTGAGTCTAGGATAAGTCCTAGATATTTGGTTGAAGTGACCAAGGGATTGATTGACCATAAAGTTGGAGTTTGGGTAGTTTTGAGGGATTTCTGCAGTGGAACATGATTGCCGCTGTCTTTTCAACATTGAGTAGTATTTTCCATTTGACAAGCCAGGATTCAAGGTAGTAGATATGGACTTTAAGGTCAGCAATAAGTATTTTATAATTTTTATGCTGAGTAAAAATTGCAGTGTCATCTGCGAACATGCTAATTTTAGTGTTATCAGTTTGGGGTACATCGTTCATATATAAATTAAAGAGAAAAGGTCCGAGTTTGGATCCTTGTGGGACTCCGGCATAAATATTTCTTTTCGAGGATAACTGATTATTGACTAACAACATATGTTCTATTGGTAAAATATGAGGCTATAAGTTTAATAATATTAAATCAGGAAAGTTATATAAGATCATTTTGTAAATAAGACCCTGAATCCAGACTTTGTCAAAGGCTTTGGCAATATCAAAAAAGATTATCCCAGAGTATTTATTCGGTTTATTTGTATTTCCAGACTGAATATATCCAACTACCCTAAGTAGCTGATGAGTAGTGGAGAGGCCAAATTGTTGGGGAATCATTATGTTGTTTGTGTTTATAAAGGTGTTGTAGTGCTCAAGAATGACCGCTTCAGTAATTTTACTTAGGGTGGGTAAAAGTGAAATAGTTCTGTAGCTGGTTGGTGTTTGGGGGATTTATCTGGTTTCAGAATAGGAACAATGCATGCGGTTTCCATGGACGAGGAAAGTATCTAATTTTAAAAATGGCATTAATAATCATTGTAAACATAAGAATTGTTTTAGGGAGGAGCTTTTGGATCATCTTGTTAGTGATCCCTTCATTACCGGGTGATTTTTTCACCTTTAGTTTTTCAATCGCCGACGTAACGCTTTTATACAAGCGTTTGACTGCGCTCTCTAGCGGCCAACCGCTGCACTTGCGACCCTACATTCTATGGGGGAAAGTGTTTGTTTCGTTGTGTTCTATCACCCCCTGAAGTTTGTCGTATTAGTTTAGAACAGGGGTGTCAAACTCAATTAAAACACGGGCCATTTAATGCAACTGGTAAGATTCACGCGGGCCACATTACATTTACAAATTTTCTTAAAATTATATTTTGAAGTGAGGATTCAGGAATATGGATAGGATAATTTAAACACATTATGTAATTAAGTGAATTTAGGGTAATAATTTATAATACCAGGCGGCCCTCAACTTTCTCACATTCTACTTTCGCACAATTCGCTATTTCGCGGGTTTATTTTGGAAAAAGTTGTCTAATCGTACATTCTTATCGGGAAGGAAGAATCAGTTGTCCCTGGACATAAACCTTCTAAAAACCGATTAATATTCCTTCTTTGCGATTGAGAAAGACACAGCATGATATAAAACTCTTTATCAAGAAAAAAAGGGTGGTATTCAACTAACTCTTGACAGGTTTAAAAAGAAAACACCTGAAAGCACTTAAACACGCTCGTTAACTTAATTATGTATATTGATAAATAAATATTTTTAATATATTATTGATAAATAAATATTTTTAATATATTATTGATAAATAAATGTTTTAAAATACAATTTTTGATGTTTTTTTACATCCCTCTACTTTCGAACATTCAACATTGGCACATATTTTCAGGAACCAAATATGTGAGAAAGCCGAGGGCGCCTGTATTGCTATATAATTGCTTTTATTTAAAAGTTTATTTAATTTAATGTATTTATAAAACTAAAATTATGTTTTTTTTACCGGAAACTTGCCAGTGCTATCCTCCTACTAGTTTTCCAATATCTGGATTCAAAGACTGAGAACAGACAATCTTCATTATGGCAGATAGATGTTTATCAGTTAATCTTGATCTGTAGGCCGTTTTATTTGATTTCATGGACGAAAATAGTTGCTCACACAAGTACGTACTCCCTAAATAGCATAAAATTTGTGCAGCAAACTTTTTAATTTCCGTTATTTTTCACCTAAATAAGAATATATTTTGCGAATTCCTACTTCTTGATATTTGTCTTTTAAAACCGAATCATTCTGGAGATCAATTCCAGTTGTATCGAAGTGGGAGCATTTTCAACTTCAAAGGGGGGGGGGTGTATTTCAATTAACGTCACACTGGAGCAACACAACGGGCTATTGGTGACGGTCCGGGATCAATCCCAAAGGGAAAGAACCGAGGACAACACCACGTAATTTTGAACCACCAACTTCAAAGGAAAAAGGCCTAATAAAAAAGAGAAAAAAAAATTTTGTAACTCTTTGAAATCATTAAAACTTTTATCGAATTCGTTTTTGATTTCTTCAATTTAACCACAATATTGTGAAAATGAGCAACTTTGATTTTGTGCTTTTAACTGCTCACACGTAGGAAAATAAGTCAAAACGTTTTTTTGTGGATGATTTTTAAACAGTCAGTTAACATGACGAAATTGTGTGTATGGTATTGCCTCGATCTTCCCTAAGTGATATTTTCTTCGTAACATATTGTCCTCTTCATTTTATTTCAGAGCATCGTGGGCCACAAAAAATTACCTCGTGGACCGTCAGTTTGACACCCCTAGTTTAGACTCACCTGATAGACATTCTATGGGCTTTTATACAAGCGTTTGACTGCGCTCTCTAGCGGCCAACCGCTGCACTTGCGACCCTACATTCTATGGGGAAAAGTGTTTGTTTCGTTGTGATCTATCACCCCCTGAAGTTTGTCGAATTAGTTTAGACTCACTCTGTATATTAAACTCAAAGTCTCTCAAAGAGTTGAGACCACTAACAGTAAAGCCGAATTCAAATAGGAAGATCAAGGCGCAAAGCAACACTCGCAGACCAATCAGACGCGTCAAAAGTTGAAATGATTTGAACTTGAAGAGAGGTAAGGGGTAGGACAGGTAATTAACGCCGCACTGGAACAACGCAAAGGGCTATTGGCGACGGTCCGGAAGCAATCCCCAAGGGAGAGATCCGAGGACAGCACCACGTAAATTTGAACCACAGTCAGATGACGAGTTCAACACCTGCGCTGACACCCACTCTCTACCGGTACCTGATTGGTCTGTGCGTGTTGCCTTGCGCCTTGCGTTTCCTATACGAATTCAGCTTAATGCACACCTGACAGCGTCGACGCATAGATTGCTGTGCAAACGTGCGTACGTGATGCCGTACATGTACGTTTCCGTTAGCACCCCAGTGCCGTGGTAGTCCGGTTGGAAGAGGAGTGGATATTAACTGGAGGGTCGCTAGGTTCGAAACTGTCCAAGCAAAGACCGTTGTGTACACGGGGATTTTGCACGTTCAATCTGTCGTGGCCTCGAATGTCCTCACGTTGGAGTGGGGTGGAAGTCTGGAGAGGGAGTGCCAGCTGAGGTGTTGACCTCGTCATCTGACCACGGTTCAAAATAGTTCTTAACGGAGTGGTCCGAGGTGTCCCCTTTCGGATTTGATCCCGGAGCGTCGCCCGTAGCCCGGTGTGTAGCTCCAGTGCGACGCTAATACAACTACCAACCTAATTCGAATTAGAATAAAATCACTGTTTACCAATACATCATTAATGGATTGAAAATTAAAAGAATTAAATTATACACATTTGATTTATACTCGTCATCTGACCGTGGTTAAAAACTAAATGGTGTTGTCCTCGGATCTTTCCCTTCGGGATTCACCTCGGACCGTCGCTAATAGCCTGTTGTGTTGCTCCAGTGCGACGTTAATGAAAATTCCTACCGTTTAAAACAAACTAACATCACATTATTTTGCATCTCCAGTCACCGATACAGGAATAAATGAAAAAACGGATAAATTTGAAAAAATCTGTGACTCAATATATCTCCAGATCTAACAAGACTAATAATTGAAATCGATAAACTGAAGAATGGATTGCAAGTAAATATCTTAAGGAAGTGTATTTCAGAGATCGAAATATTTGTAAATTGTCAGACAGACGAGAAGATATTTTACTAACCAGATGTAGAATTGAAATGTTAATCCCATCCTCATTATTCCGATTCAATCTCGAAGAATCAGCGGAATGTCCTACGTTACTAACATTGCCTTAAACATATTTTGCTTGTTTGCAGCAAAATGCATTTATAAACGAAAAACAAACTGGAACTTTTAAAACGCAATATAGTGGCTTGTGCAATAACTTGTGCAATCTGATGACCCAAGCAGTTGAAAATAAAACTACAAAAAAAGGGCTGATCGATCTCTTCAATTTCTAAACCTCAGCAACCCTATTCTACTCACTAAGATAAATCTATATCGAACAGAGGTAAAAGTCGACAAGTCGCAACCATAACCACCCCAAAGCACTCAACAATCTTGAACAGCATGAAACAGCGTTGCAAGTTCCAATCCAAACAAAGAACGTCATGGGCAAAGGGGACTGGTTCACGTTAAATCCGTCGTGGACTCAAATATCCCCACATTTGCGTAGGGTTGAAGTTTTGGAGAGTGGGGTGCCAGCTCAGGGTTTGACCTCGTCATCTGACCGTGGTTTAGATTGAAGTGGTGTTCTCAGATATTTCCCATGGGATTGATCCAAGACCATCACCAATAGCTCATTGTGCTAGTCCAGTGCGACATTAATCAAAATACCTACATTTTGAAGTACGTAGTTAAATATAAGTCACACTAGAAAAAAATATCGGGCTCGTGGCAACGGCTCGGAATCAATCCCGAAGGCAACGAACCTCGTTTGGTTGGACATTTGGCCACACTTCGCCAGACACAAGACATGCAATACCAATTAATAAACACACAATGAGTTTTACTGGCACAGAACAGATAAATACACACAGGGAGGAATGCACGTGACAGGAATTGAACCTGAGCCGCCTACAACTCGAAGGTAAACGAACCTCAGTCAGAGGACGCTTCAACTTCGCTCAAATATAGGGCCGCGGTGGAAGAGTAACGAACTAGCAACCGAAGGGTTGCGAGTTCGAATCCAGCCAAACACCGTCGTGTACAAAGGGGGCTGGTGCACGTTAAATCTGTCGTGGCCTCAAATGTCCTCACGTTGGCGTGGTGTGGAAGTTTGGAGAGTGGGGTGCCAGCTCAGGTGTTGCCTCGTCATCTGACCATGGTTCAAAATTACGTGGTGTTGTCCTCGGATCTTTCCCTTTGGGATTGATCCCGGACCGTCACCAATAGGCCATTGTGTTGCTCCAGTGTGACGTTAATTGAAATTCCCCCCCCCCGCTCAAATATAAGATACTGCATTCTTTTATTAATGGTGTACTTTTGATATAAAATATTTTAAAATGCAGAAACTATATAATTCATGAGAACTAAAGGCGGAATTTTTTTCTGTTGTTTCTTCCAATGTTCGCGGGAGATTTCATGCATTTTGAATAATCAGATGGACCCCCAAGGTTTCAAATTTACAATTTTTTAAATATTGCACCATCCGTTCATTCTAATTGTTTTCATTCTCAAGTTGGTTCCCTCATTTCTGTAAAATAAACCGTTACTGTTAGAATCTTTGGGGTTTTCTCTCATACATCACTCATTTCAATTCTGGCGTAACACCATAAAATTGAACAACGGTAGATTAATATATAAGCGTCAATTTTAATTTATAAGTAATACTTCGTCAAACTTCATACTTTTCGTAACCATGTATGAAAAGTGGTTCACGGTACACCGATTCTTGAAGCGGTTCAGAATACAAACACTTAAAAGTATTTCCCTAGAAAACGTAAAAGCAGAGGGCAGTTACGGATTACTCAAATGCAACTTTAGCACGTGTTACATTAAAAGCATGGGACGTCGTGTCTCAGCGGGTATGTCCACTGCTCTAGCAATCTTCAAGTCGTAGGCGGCGCAGGTTCAATTCCTGTCAGGTGCATTCTCCCTGGGTGTATTTCTCTCTTCTGTGTCAGTAAAAATTTTAATTGTGTGTGGCTGTCTGTTACTTGATGTTTTATATCTTGTGTCTGGCGCGGCATGGTCAAATATGGCCCTTGGGCCTTGAAACCCCCAAACCAACCCAATTAATAAAGCATTGGCTAAATCACGTTAGTTCAACGGTACTTTTTTTACTCATTCAACTGATCCACATATACGCATAATAAACATTTTAAGGGGACAGTGGACATCCAAAATTGCCAAAGCCTATTTTTTAATTTTAGCATTAATAATTAATTGATAACAAATTCCACGATTACCATTTTTGACGGATTTGCATTTACATCTAAGGCATAGTTGTTAGGTATTTCATTAACGTCGCCCTAGAGCAACAGATCGGGCTATTGTCGACGCTACGGGATCCATCCCGAAGAGAAAAATCCGAGGACAATACTCGTAATTTTGAACCACGGTCAGATGACGTGAAAACACCTGTGCTGTGTGTGGCATCCCTCTCCTAATTTCCCCACCATGCTAAGGTGAGGACATTTGAGGCCACGATAGATTTAACGTGCACCAGCCCCCTTTGTACACGGCTTTCTTTTGGTTGGATTTAAACTCGGAACCCTCCGGTTGTTACTCCGTTACTCTTCCAAAAGGACCACCGTGTCCAGATCATATTTCGGAAACTAACACTTGGTTTTATAATTCCCTCTTTAGGTTCAGGTACTTGGGTTTGTCGTACTTTTGTGCAAATCTGCCCTTTTACTTGTGGTTGAAATAGGATCCAGACTAGCACCTAGCCACGTGTTGCTTTCAGAGAACACGAACACTTCCAACTTTTAGATTCGTCGAAACTTAGAAAGTTGATAAATACATGCAAGCAGCCGTGCATGGTTTTGTATTAACGCATTCTGTAAAACGTTTCGTAGAGTTCAAAAGCATAGCGAAATCAGATTGTACTACTTTTCAGGTGTAATCATGTTTGCTGCATATTCTTGTGACAAAAAGTGACATTTCGTACAAAAATGCTAAATTTGTTGCTATTAGAATTCAAAAATTACTCTTGTAAAAGTTGCAAATTGTTTTAAATCTATTGAATTTTGAAGCAAATAATTCGAATTCAAAAGTAAGAGGATGAGTGGTCATGAGTTTCTACAATTGCGTTTTTCGCAAATTGTAAATTTAAAATAAATCAAACTATTTTTAATTTTGTTCTAAGTAGATGAAAGATTCCCAAGAAAATTCTAAATATCCATTAACATATTTAAAATTCTATTGCATTATTCGAAAACACAAAATCTTGATTTTTAAGGAATAATAGACATTTCAAATTGATAAGTTAGGAATAGAATGGGTTTACCTTTCGATACGTGCTTATAAAACACTGTGAAGCAAAAATAAATTAGTCTTAAAATACCAATACAAAAAAAGCAATAAGAAATATTCTAAACATTTATTTACTGATAAACAGTTCTCAAAATGCACCTAAAATATTAAAAACATTTAAAAAATATTTAACAATTTAAATCATATACTCCACTTGCTTTATCAAATGCTTTTATAATCAGATAACATTTGAACAAATCACTTAAAAAGTTTGAATAAAAAGTAACTTGCACATTATAATCGTGTTTCCTGGTGGGAGTTGCTATCACAGAAAAACTGGACACGAAATAATGTGTTCAATGGGTTTTTGAGCTTTCTTATTTATATCAGGCATGTCTCATAGTAAGATTAGTGCGTCCTTTTCTATTGTCACATTCTAAAAGTTTTCACTCTTGCGGAAATTTGAGACATCTATTCGGAGTGATCAGTGGCTTCATGACTTTGTAAGTCTCTCTGATGGAAAACGTTGGTGGCATTTTTTACATTTAAAAGGTTGGTGAGTGTTTTCATGTCTTCGTAAATGAAACCCTCTCTTAAATCTTCTGTTACACACTTGACACTCAAACGGTCTTTCTTCAGTATGGACCGTTGCGTGTTTTTTTAAGGTTGAACGATCTGAAAACCCTCTATCACACACTGAGCACACAAAAGGTTTCTCTCCTGTGTGGACACGTAGATGTGTCTCAAATTTCCAACGATAAAGAAATCTTTTTCCACAAAAATTGCAAGAAAAATTTACCGATTCCTTACTTCCGTGTTTCTCCTGTTGATGGTGAAATAATTCATATCTTGTATAGACTTTTCCGCATTCGGTGCAAAAATTTGACCTTGCACTTGGGCCATGGTTATGGTTCTCCGTTCCCTGTCCATTGTTGGAACCGGAACTCGTTGCTGGCGTTTCGATGTTTTTTGGGCTTCTTGGAATCTGGCTAGAGCAGGCAGCATTACCAATTGGTGGATCACCAAGACTTCGGTTATCGAACCATGTCTCAGCTGAATCTTGTCTAAACGTCAAACTTCCTTCCTGTAAGTAAATGTGATTTATTCCACTTGCTACGTTCTGGTCACATTCTTGTACGCTGTCTGTCGTTATTTGGCTTACAGGACATTGCATGCAGTCAGGATTTTCAAAATGTCTCTGGTCAATGCTCCTGACCTCCACGTTCGACGCATTCATTTGATAAGACTCATTCAAGTTTGGAACTCTAATCGTATCATATAGAACCGGTGCACTTGGATCGACATGGAACGTTCCAGGTGTAGACGGAATTGGCGTAAACATTTCAAAAGCTCTCTGTTCGGAGGGAAAATACATGTTAGATTCTTGTACTTCGGATGAATGGTAATTTTGTGAAAGAAGGTTTTGTCCTAGAAGTTGATTCGTTTCACAGTCGGGAAACCTCTGGATCACACCCTACTGCTCTGCCAGCACCGAATTGTTCCATCCTTCGCCATGTCCTGTGAATGCTGGTGTTGAGTAATGGGAACTCCCGATGGTGTTGCTTGTGTGCAGAACTGATATGATGTTATGAAAGGTTCACGTGGTAAAGCATGTTGGATTGGCACGGAGACATTTTCAAAGTTTGCGTATGAGTACACTTGCTGTTCCGGTAGCTCAATGTTCGGAAGTCCTTCAGAAAGCGCAGTTGCATACTCTTCGGATGAAAAATTAAATTCGTCGTCCATTTTTACAGATGTAAGTAAATGAAGTATAAATTCAAAAATAATCAGCTGAAATTTAAAAATCTGTTTAGTATCTACATTTGCAGCAGCGTCAAACTGAAGAATGGGCTCACATCGTTTATTTAAACTGTATTTGTTAGAGTCTGGATATCAATCGCTCCACTTCAGTTCCTTTTTCAACGGTGCTTCAGCGACTATGCTGGTTGGGTTTTGGAATTTTATGGTGCAAGGGACATATTTGGCCATGCTGCCCTGTTGGAGTCTGCAATCTGATAATTGTGTGTTTAAAACGGGATCCTACCAATTACCATCGTGTAAATGGGGGCAGGCGCACATTACAACTGTCGAGGCCTCAAATGTCCTCACGTTGGCATGGAAGTTTGGAGAGTGATGTTCCAGCTCAGGCGTTGACCACGTCATCTGACCGTGATTCAAAATTGCGAGACGTTGTGGGGTATTTCTCTTCGGGACTGATCCCGGACCTACTCCCATAGTCCGTCGTGCTGCTCCAATGTGACATTAATTCAGCTACCTTACTTAGTCAAGCGCTGAGATCTGTCAGTGGAATGGTCGGTAGGTATTTTTATTAATGTCGCACAGTAGAAAAAGAACGGTCTTAAACCTTCGGATGGTTGTCTTGATGAGTTATCTTATTACAAAACTGAACGTATTTTGATCTTGTTCATCGTAAAAAGATTGGCAATATCTTGACGAGATATCGCATCTAGACTACTTGTAGGGTTAATTCCTCTGTCGAAATACTTTGTGATGTCCTGATCATTCCCTTCGTGTTTGATCCCAGACCGTCGCCAATAGCCCGTTGTGTTGCTCAGTGCGACGTTTATGAAATACCTTCAAACCTCTCACGAAAATATCAACCCAATCTAAAAAAATCGCTAGATTGAATCTCAGCTTTGAGATCCGTTTTATCAGCATCAATGAAATTTCTGCTCTTAGTACCACCATTGCAAAATTCAAAAGCAAACAGATCAAATGACTCCAATTTTAAACACGTAGCGGAAACTCAAAATCTTCACATTTAATTGCAATAACATCATGCAATTTATTTTTCCAAGAACATCTCAATTTATAGAAGGGCCGGTTGGAAGAGTAACGGACTAGCAACCGAAGGGTTGCGAGTTCGAATCCAGCCAAACACCGTCGTGTACAAAGGGGTCTGGTGCACGTTAAAACTGTCGTGGCCTCAAATGCTCTCACGTTGGGTGGTGTGGAAGTTTGGAGAGTGGGGTGCCAGCTCAGGTGTTGCCGCGTCATCTGACCGTGGTTCAAAATTATGTGGTGTTGTCCTCGGATCTTTCCCTTTGGGATTGATCCCGGAACGTCACCAATAGCCCGTTGTGTTGCTCCAGTGTGACGTTAATTGAAATACCCCCTTTTTGGCATAAGAAACATTGCTCTTAACGCAGCTTGGCCAAAATCTAGCTGTCTATTACTGGGGACATGAAACGTTTTAGGTCTTATGTAAATTATCCTGTATATAGGTATTTCAATTAACATCACACAGGGCAACACAACGGGTTATTGGTGACGATTTGGGGTCAATCCGGAAAGGAAAGATCCGAGGATTACAGCACGTAAGTTTGACCACGGTCGGATGACAAGTTCACACCTGAGCTGGCACCCCACTCTGCAGACCTCCACACAAAGCCAACATGAGGACATTTCAGGAAACGGCAGATTTACCGTTCATCAGATCAAACTTAGGATATCCCGAAATAAAATCTTCGCTATTCTGCTTCTATAGCAGTGGTAGAACTTTACATCTCGGCTGAAAGGTTTTGAATTGGACCTTTTGGAAGTGTGCAGATTGCTGGAAAATTCGCCAAAGCTCGTAACAAAACAAGTCTGGCTGGTTACATAGTCATTACCCAATTCGGATCTGTAAACGGAAGTAGACCACCAATTTAAAGTGCCCATTCTATGCATGACGTGAAATGATATATCATCTTTGGAGAATTTCTTTTTCAATAATTGTACACAAGAAATAATCCCACACATATTTCAAGCTATTTTAACCTGTTTTTACCAATAAAAACCTCGATACATTCGCAGAATGCGAGGTAAGGTACATTATTGAGGTAAGGAATTAATTAACGTCGCAATAAAGCAACACAACGGGCTATTGGTGACTGTCCGGGAGAGAAACTCGAAAAGATCCAACACCAATTGACAGAAATATCCAATAAATAGGTACAGCGACAGCAGACTTGTAGTAGATGTTTTTGCGCGTTTTTCTATTGCGGCCAAAAATGTCTCCAAGGATGAAGGTGTTTGTAAACACCGCATTTTGGGGCTCAAAGTACATGAAATGAATGAATTAAATTTGTCTTCGGACTCCAACTTTAAGATTAGAGGAAAATAATAACGATTTTTTAAGACGTAGATTGTTAGCAAATAAGATGAAAATTACCTAAGTTGAAAATTTCCTTTCCTAAGTTTTTCACCCATTTTATGCTCCTCCCAATTAATGTCTATTTAAATTTATTGAAAAAATCAATAATTTTTGTCCTCACATGAATTTTTAAATGAATTGAGAGCTAAATAAAGTTTAAAAGCGGCTGGCAATATGTATTTAACCCCGATTTCTCAACCTTCTTAATGGTTGTCTCGAGATATATCGTTTATAGAAAAATAGTGACCAGTTCTTAATGGACGTGGTATCTCGTCATTAGAAAGAAATTGACCAGGTCTTGATCTCGTCATCATCAAGAAATCGGTACCATGACGAGTTATCTCGTCATTGGCACAAGTTTTCAGATCGTGATGAGCGAGATATCTCGTCGAAACTATTTTTTGGGTTAAGGAAATCCATAAACGCTGTTTATCCTGACAAAAATGAATGCAAAACAAATGATTAGCAACTCACTCATTTGTGGGTGTTGCGAAAGAACACCTTGAAACTTATTCACAAGAACAAAATGCAGAACGAATTGTTAAATAAAAATATAGATTTACTGTATTGATTTAAATAAATTTAAAAAACCAAAAAACGGTACATCCAGATGCGACTGCTCTGTGCTGTATTGAAAATACAAAATAAAATCTACACTTGAATTCTCGAAGTTTACCCAGGAAAAGGAAATTAAAAAAATTAAAAGTTCCGAAGAAAATCTAACCACAGTTAAACGAAAATGAAAAGAACATTCTAGAAGGAAAAATGTCGGGGAATGTAAGTTTAAACATCGTAAGGTTGCCATAGTACCAAGAAAAAGGAGTTGTCAATGGCAACCACAATCCCAAAAAAACACTAAAAAAATAGCCAAAAGTTTTGTCTTAAAGTCATTATACAACTGTACCGTGTTTAATTGTACTGATGCAATGCATTCGGTAATAGTGAGGTAGTTAATTAACGTAGCACTGGAGCAACACAACGGGCTGTCGGAGAAGGTCAAGGATCAATTCATTAGGGAATGATTCGAGGACAACACCACGTTATTTTGATCCACCGTCAGATGACGTGTGTGAGCACCCCACTCTCCAAACTTCGACGCCACGTCAACGTGTGGACACTTGAAACAACGCAGATTTAACGTGCACCAGGCTCCTTTGAACACGAGGGGCTTTTGGTTGGATTCGAACTCGCAACCCTCCGGTTGCTAATCCGTTACTCTTACATGCGGTCCGAAAAAAGGTGGGAAATGTAAGTTTAAACTACTTAGGTTGGGCCATAAATGTTAAGAAAAAGGAGTTGCCAATTGCTCCCACAAATCCCAACAAAAATCATGCAAAGAAAAACAAACGCCAAAAGAGTTGGCACAAAAAGTGATCATTCTACCAAATGTACCTTATTCTCTGTTTAATTCTACTGATACAATGCGTTCGGACAGCAGCTGTGCGCTTGCAAATGGTGTTGGAAGTGATGTCCACGTACAATGGCCGAACTCTGTATTTTAATCTTGCAGATCCGCTTGTGATGCTTCTCGTATGCTCACTTATTGGGCAGTTTCCAAATTACTAAGTGTGCGCGGAATATCACAGTTCACTGTAGGCAATGCTATAGGTAAATGTTCGTTGATAAAACTCTGCACGATATATCTATTTCTCTTGATCTCGAACCGTCACCAACACCCAGTTATGTTGACACAGTGCAACGTTCACTCAACTACGTACCTGTCTGTTTCTTTATCGAGAGACGTGCACAACCAGAAAACACGTTCAACTGGGGCAAAAGGTAGACCAGTTGGTAGAGTTGCGGATTAAGAAAAGGTTGGTTGACGAGTTCGAAACTCGATCCAATCAAAGACGGTCGTGTACGCGGAACTAGTGCACGTTATATCGATATGAAAAAGAAAAGGTACATAGCGAAGCTTTTCGATTATGTAACAAGACTCAGATCTTCATTTGGCATAAATTTATGTTTCAAACTTACTGAAAAAAATATCTACTTTTCTATTGCTACAACACAGTGGTAAAGATTTTCATCTCGGCTGAAAATGTTCCTATTGGACATTTTGAAAATGTGCAGATTGCTAGGAAATCCTGCATGGCTCGTCACAGAAAGAATTGGAGTACGTTACATGGACAAATAGTCACTACCCATTTCGGATCTGTCTGTCCGTCTCATCCTTATAGAAGGGAGAAGTAGATCGCGAACATACAGTGCCCATCCATCCAAGTGTTTTGCATAGTCTGAACTTACCAAGTCTTCTTCGTAGTATTTCATTTTTCAATAATTGTCCCTAAGAAATAAGCACACGCATATTTCAAGTTATTTTAACTTTTATTTTTACCAATTAAAGTCTCGAAATATTCGCATAATGCGAGGGGAATTAAGGTAAGTACAGACTGGCCAACGAAATGTTGGCAACATGTTGATATTATCGTCAACATGTATCCGATCAACTAGCAACAAGTTGAGGGATACTCGTCAACATCGGGCGGCATGAAATCAAAGAAATTTGTTGCTTGTATCCGTGTTCTCCATTTCATATGAAAAACATCGCTCAGTCCGGACTGTGTTGTCACCAAGTGACATCGAACCACACAAGTGATTTCACCTGGCTCCTATTACATCTAGTAGGTACGTTATTATTTGAGCATATTTTTATTATTTTTAAAATTTTAGAATGTAGTTCATTGCCAAATATGATATGGACCAAAGAGCTCGTGGTAGAGCTAATCGAAATGCTGAAAGCTGCTCCAGCACTGTGAGACATTAGATGCAAGGAATACCTCAATTTTGATGAAATGTCGACAATGGCTTTGCACTTTAACACAAATGTGGAAGAAATATCCAGGAAACATAAGTCCCTAAAATCTCAATTTAGCCGGGAACGGAAGAAAATTTGAGAAAGGTAAAACTGGAGCTGGTACAATTTCGGAAGACAATATAGGGTTTGGATACAGTATGATGAGCTTTTTCATAGAGAAAACATCTCAAAAGGCAGTCGCAGTACTATTGAGGTAGGTATTTATTATTATTTTTTAATTAATTAGAATTATAAAGAAGTAAATGTTACGAAATACATGTAAATCAGAGGTTTTCCAAAATTACACTTGGCTATATACAGTTTATTACCACTAAAAGCTATAATACCAGATACTCAAAACTGAGTTTGGTTTAGACGCGCAACACACACTGTTGTAATCATGTATCCAAGTTGCTGCGCTAACAAATATGTTGCCAACATTACACTACTTAGTAGTGTACTTACCATTACACTGACAATAAGTAAAATGTACAGGTAGTATGTATATTAATTATATTCGCACTGGAGCAACACAAAGGGATATATCCCTAAATGAAAGATCCAAGGATAACACCACGTCACTTTGAATCACGGTCAGATGACGAGGTCACACCTCAGAAGGCACCCCACTCACCAAACTACCACGCCACGCCAATGTGAGGGCATTTGAGGCCACGACAGATTTAACATGCACCAGTCCCCTTTGTAAACAACGGTGTTTGGTTGGATTCGAACCCTCCGGACGCTGTTCCGTTACTTTTCCAACCGGGCCACCGCGACGCTTGGGAATAAGCACTGCTAAAATGTGTCTGAGATCACGAAAACACTGAGGGAAATCTGAAACATCAACTGGTACGACGGATTACCTGAGCAATTCGGACTTACAATGCACTTTAACTCTACAGGGAATTTATTTGCAATATCTTAACAATTAATTTCGGGTTTGGTCCCGAACCGTCGCGTATATCCCGTTCTGCTGCTCCAGTGCGACCTTAATTGAAATACCTATCTTCCTTTAATAGTAATCGGTTTTGCCACTTCCTCGTCTTTTGTTTACTTTGTTGTTTGTATGTCATATTTTGATTTTTTCGTTAGGGACCGTAGTAGCCTGGTTGGCAGAGTAGCAGATTAGCAACAAGAGGGGGGTATTTTAATTAACGTCACACTGGAGCTACACAACGGGCTATTGGTGACGGTCCGGGATCAATCCCAAAGGGAAAGATCCGAGGACAACACCACGTAATTTTGAACCACGGTCAGATGACGAGGCAATACCTGAGCTGGCACCCCACTCTCCAAACTTCCACACCACGCCAACGTGAGGACATTTGAGGCCACGATAGATTTAACGTGCACCAGCCCCCTTTGTACACGACGGTGTTTGGCTGGATTCGAACTTGCAACCCTTCGGTTGCTAGTCCGTTACTCTTCCAACCGGACCACCGCGGCCCCACCAACCAGCAATGGATTTTGAAGCATCTTGTAATCATTTAAGTGTCTGAATTCTTGGAATAGTATGTTAATCATTTCTGAAATTAGATTTTTATTTTGAAAGTAGTAATAAGGTTTTGATGTGTAAATTGAGATATTTTCATGGAGAGATAAATTTCATGATGTTATTGCGATTCATGTGAAGATTTTTGAGTTTCCGCTTCTTGCTTAAAGTGATTCGATTTTTTCGTTTTTGAATTTTGCAATGGTGGTACTAAGATACAACTCTGATTTGACGGATATAAAAGTTGAGATCCAATCTAGCGATTCTTTTAGATTGGGTTGATATTTCCAAGAGAGGTAGGAAGGTATTTCATAAACGTCGCACTGGAGCAACACAAAGGGCTATTGTCGACGGTCCGGGATCAAAACAGAAGGAAAAGATCCTAGGACAACACCACGCATTTCGTCAGAGGAATTAACCCTTCATGTTGTTTCGACGATATATCTCGTCAAGATATTGACTATCTTTTTACGATAATGAGATCAATAGGATTTGCGTTCTGTAATGATGCGATAACTCAGAGACAACTAACAGAGGGGTTAACGTCGTTCTGTTGCTTTAGTGCGACGTTAATAAAAATACCTACCGACCATTCCACTCACAAATCTCAGTGCTTAACTGAGTAAGGTAGTTGAATTAATGTCACACTGGAGCAGTACAACGGGCTATGGGAGACGGTCCGGGATCAATCCCGAAGAGAAATTTCGATTGACAACACCTCGAAATTTTTAACCTCTTTCAGATGACGAAGTCAACACATGAACTGGATCCCCTCTCCAAACTTCCTCGCCAACGTGAGGACATTTGAGGCAACGACAGGTTTAACGTGCACTTGCCCACATTACACGAAGGTAATTGATAGGAACCAGTTTCGAACACGCAATTCTCAGACTGCAGATTCCAACAGAAGAGCATGGCCAAATATGTCACTTGCGCCATAAACTCCGGAAACCAACCAGCAAAGTCGCTGTAGCACCGTTGAAAAGGGAACTGAAGTGGAGCGATTGGTATCCACACTAATATATACAGTTTAAATAAACCATGCAAGTACAGATTCTTCAGTTTGACGCTGCTGCAAATGTAGATACTAAGCAGTTTTAAAATTTCAGCTGTGATTGTTCTTGATTTTATACTTCATTTACTTTTATCTGTAAAAATGGACGACGAATTCAAATTTTCATCCGAAGAGTATGCAACACCGTTTTCTGATGGACTTCCCAACATTCAACTACAGGAACAGCAAGAGTACTCATTCGCAGGCTTTGAAAATGTCTCATTGCCAAACCAACATGCTTTTCCACGTGAAACTTTCTTAACATCAAATCAATTCTGCACACAAGCAACACCATCCGAAGTTCCCAATTACTCAACGCCAGCATTAACAGGACATGGCGAAAGATGGAACATTTCGGGGCTGGCAGAGCAGTCGAGTGAGATCCAGAGTTTTTCCGATTGTGAAACGAATCAATTTCTAGGACAAAACCTTCTTTCACAAAATTACCATTCATCCGAAGTACAAGAATCGAAAATGTATTTTCCCACCGAACAGAGAGCTTTTGAAATGTTTGCGGCAATTCCGTCTACACCTGGAACGTTCTATGTCGATCCAAGTGCCCCTGTTGTATATGATCCGATTAGTTTTCCAAACTTAAGTGATCCTTACCAAATCCATGCTTCGAACTTCGAGGCCAGGAACATTGGCCAGAGATATTTTGAACATCCTGACTGCATACAATGTCCTGTAAGCGAAATAACGACGGATAGTGCACAAGAATGTGACCACAACAAAACAAGTGGTTTCAATCACATTTACGCACAGGAAGGAAGTTTGATGGGTAGACAATATTCAGCTGGGTTAGGGTTCAATAGCCGAAATCTTTTTGATCTACCAATTGGTAATTCTGCCTGCTCAAGCCAGATTCCGACAAACCCAAAAAATATCGAAACGCCAGAAACGAGTTCTGGTTCCAACAATCGACAGGGGGCAGATACCCATAACCATGACCCAAGTGCGAAGTCAATTTTTTGCACCGAGTGCGGAAAAGTCTATACAAGAAAATATTCATTAATTCGACATCAAAAGGAGAAGCACGGAAGTAAAGAATCGGTACATTTTTCTTGCAATTATTGTGGAATAAGATTTCCTTATCGTTCGGAATTTGAGAGACATCTACGTGTCCACACTGGAGAGAAACCCTTTGTGTGCTCAGTGTGTGATAAAGGGTTTTCACAAAATGCAAACTTAAAACAACACGCAACTGTCCATACTGGAGAGAAACCTTTTGTGTGCTCAGTGTGTGATAAAGGGTTTTCAAAAAATGCAAACTTAAAACAACACGCAATGGTCCATACTGGAGAGAAACCTTTTGTGTGCTCAGTGTGTGATAAACGGTTTTCACAAAATGCACACTTAATACAACACGCAACTGTCCATACTGGAGAGAAATCTTTTGTGTGATCAGTGTGCGATAGAGGGTTTTCACAAAATTTACACTTAAAAAGACACGCAACGGTCCATACTGAAGAAAGACCGTTTGAGTGTCAAGTGTGTAACAAAAGATTTATGAGTGGGTTTTATTTACGAAGACATGAAAACACTCACCATCCTTTTAAATGTAAAACATTCCACCAACGTTTTAGTTCAGAGAGACTTACAAAGTCATGAAGCCACTGATCACTCCGAATAGAAGTCTCAAATGGCCGCAAGAGTGAAAACGTTTATAATGTGTCATCAGGAAAGGACTGACAAATATTATACTATGAAACATGCCTGATAAAAAATCTCTTTTAATCGTTGAAAGCTCAAAAACGCATTTAACTATTCGAGACTATTTCTCGTCCAATTTCTGTAATAGCAACACCCACAAGGAAACGATTTTAATGTGAAGTGACTTTTTATTCAAACTTACTTTTTAATTTATTTGTTTTAATGTTAACTGATTTTACCCGCATTTGATAAAGCAATTGGAGTATTTGATTTAATCTTGTTAAATATTTTTTAAATGTTTTTAAAATTTTAGGTGCATTTTGAGGACAAGTTTATCTTTAAATAAATGTTTAGAATATTTTTGTATTGCTTTTTTGTTGATATTTTTTGCTTTAGAATGTTTTAAAAGCACGTATCAAAAAGTAAACGCATACTATTTCTTACATATCTGAAATGTCTTATTCCTTAAAAAACAAGATTTTGTGCTTTTCAATAATGCAATAGAATTTTAAATATGTTAATAGGTATTTACAATGGCTTGGTAAATCTCTCATCTACTTAGAACAAAATTAAAAATAGTTTGATTTATTTTAAATTTACAATTTGCGAGAAACGCCATTCTAGAAACTCATGACAACAAATTGCTTAAGAATTTTTTTTCAAAATTCAATAGATTGGAAACACAATATTTGTAACTTTTACAAAAGATTAATTTTTGAATTTTAATAGCATGCAAATTTGGCATTTTTGTACGAAATGTGATTTTTTGTCACAGGAATGTGCAGCAATAATGCAAAACCTGAAAAATAGTACAATCTGACTTCGGTATACTTTTGAACTCTACGAAACGCTTTTCAGAATGCATTAATAATAGAAAATCATGCACGGCTGATATTTGCATATATTTATCGACTTTCTAAGTTCTGACGAATCTAAAGGTTGAAAGTATTCTTGTTCTTTGAATGGAACACGTGGCTAGGTGGTAGTTTGAATCCAACCAGACCGCCGTGTACAAAGGGGGCTGGTGCACGTTAAATCTGTCGTGGCCTCAAATATCCTCACGTTGGCGTAATGGGGATGTTAGGAGAAGGGTGCCAGCACAGATGTTATCCCGTCATATAAACGTGGTTCAAAGTTACTAGTATTGTCTTCGGACCTTTCTCTTTGGGATGGATATCGGACTCTCGCCAATAGCCCGCTGTTGCTCTAGTGCGACGTTAATCAAATACCTACCAACAATGCCTTAGATGTAAGTGCAAATTCGTCAAAAAATGGTAATCGTGGAATTTGTTATCAATAAAGTATTAATGATAAAATTAAAAAATAGATTTAGGCAATTTGGAAAGTCAACTGTCACCTTAAAATATTCATTTATACATATATGAGTATCAGTTGAATTAACAAAAAAGTACCCTTACAACTAACGTGATTTAGCCTATGCTTTTAATGGTTGGTTTTGGTGTTTCATGGCGCAAGGGCCATACTTGGCCATGCCGCGCAAGACAAGATATACAACATCAATTATCAGACAGGCACACACAACAATGAAAGTTTTACTGACGCAGAAGAGAGAAATACACCCAGGGAGGAATACACCTGACAGGATTAGAACCTGCACCTCCTACAATACGAAGGTTGCTAGCGCAATGGGCATATCCACTGAGCCACGACGGCGCCTAAAAAATGAGGGAACAAACTTGAGTATGAAAAAAAATTAGAAAAAACAGACGGTGCAATAATTAAAAAATTGCAAATTTTATTTCTCGTTGTTCCATCTGATTATTCAAAATGATTAAAAATTCCAGCGAACATAGGAACATAGGAAGTAACACCAGAAAAAATTTCCGCCTTTAGTTCTCAAATTTTAGTTTCTGCATTTGAAAAATATTTTATATCAAAAATACACCATTAATAAAAGAATGCAGTATTTTATATTTGAGCTAAGTTGAAGCGTCATCTGACTGAGGTTCGTTTAGCTTCGACTTGTAGGCGGTTCAGGTTCCATTCCTTCCATGCGTGTATTTATCTGTTCTGTGTCAGTAAACTCATTCTGCCTTTGTTAATTAATATTGTATGGCTTGTGTCTGGCGAAGTGTGGCCAAATATACAACAGACGTTCGTTCCCTTCGGGATTGATCCCGAGCCGTTGCCTCGAGCTAGTTGTTTTTTCAAGTGTGACATACATTTATTGTTATTGTTATTGTTATTTCAATTAACGTCACACTGGAGCAACACAACGGGCTATTGGTGACGGTCCGGGATCAATCCCAAAGGGAAAGATCCGAGGACAACACCACGTAATTTTGAACCACGGTCAGATGACGAGGCAACACCTGAGCTGGCACCCCACTCTCCAAACTTCCACACCACGCCAAGACATACATTTAAATACGTACTTCAGAAGGTAGGTATTTTGATTAATGTCGCTCTGGAGCAACACAACGGGTTAATGGCGACGGTCCGGAATTAGATTGGATTTTGGGGTTGTATGGCGCAAGGTCGGCGACTGGTCCGGGATCAACCCCCGAAGGGAAAGGAAATTACTTTGGGAGAGTACGTTAAAGTTGGTCAGCGCCTTTAGAACATTGACTGTCGAAAAAAGTAGCGTATTTTCTATTTCGAACTGTTAAATCGTCTATTGCTTGGGAAATCGCTAAGGCTTTTGCAGTGAAAATGTTATTAATTCTGAAGCCAAAGAGAACTACCGATCAACAAGCAATGGATTTTGAAGTATCTGGTAACCATTTCAGTGTGAATTCTTGGAATAGTTTGTTAATCATTTCTGAAATTAGGTTTCTATTTTGAAAATCGTAAAGAGGTTTTATTCTGTAAATTGAGATTTTTTTTCATGGAAAGATAAATTTTATGATGTTATTGCGATTAAATGTGAAGATTTTTGAGCTTCCGCTACGTGGTATAAGATTGCAGTCATTTGATCTGCTTGTTTTTAAATTTTGCAATGGTGGTACTAAGAAGAAATTTCATTGATTCTGATATGACGGATCTAAAAGTCGATATTCAATCTAGCGATTCTTTTTGATTGCGTTGATATTTTCGCGAGAGGAATTGACCATCCAAGTGATTTCGACGAGATATCTCGTCATAAGATATTACCTATCTTTTTATGATGGCTAGATCAAGATCTGGTCAGTTGTCTAATGATAAGATACCTCGTCGGGACAACCACCAGGAGAGTTAAAAGGGTCCATCTTGATAAGCCGAGATCCATTCTTCAAGACGAATTGTAAGCCACTTCTAAAATGTGTACGTTCATTGTGATTTGCTTGTGAATTAAGTTGTTTCTGTAGACGAAAAAGGCTTAGGATGCTAGATTGAACTAATTAATGTACATGTTTGTATCTTACTCCATAAGTCGAAGTGTGGTTTAAATTTCGTTTTTTTTTTTAAAAAGACAACGACATTTCAGTTGTGTGGTTCAAAGGATGTGTTCGCCTCCGATGTTCGAGATTTCTCTTCTGGTTGATCGAATAGCATTTGTCCTGAGGGTTTGCCCAATCATTGCACCATTTCGAGATTTTGTCAAGCGTGTTTTGGAGTGGTAAATATGTGTTTTCATTGGATCCGTTGCAAATAATATAAATATCTTAATGATAATTTTTAATCCTTTTAGATTGGTTTCATATATTGGGTAATGCGGAAAGTTCTGCGGTTTTTTTTAAATACCACGAAAAACTTAAGAAAATGTTATTGAATCACATAAGCACCATTTTGTTCTATGATTTTTGCCATCTTTTCGGCAGCTGGAAAATAACTTTTTAAAAAGTCATTAGGCTTATTCGTAAAGAAGTTATCGAGGTGCTGTTTGACAGTCTCCAAAGAATTGAAATCCAGGCCGTTCAGAGGATTTTGAAATTACCTGAAGAGGTGAAAATCTGAGGGGGCTAGGTCTGGTGTATATGGGGGTGACACAAAACATCCCAGCCATACTCAATAAGTTTTTGTCTGACGTTCATTGTCATGCTGGAAGACAACACCTCGACGATTGGTCAGTTCTGGCCGCTTTGCTTCGATTTTGCTTTTAATACTGCCATTTGAGAACAGTATTTTTCCAAATTTATTGCCTGATTTTGTGGCAATAGTTCATAATGAACAATTCCTTTTTAGTCCCACCATACACAAAGCATTACTTTTTTGGGATGCAGCCTGCCTTTCGATGTTGGGAGGTTCATTTGTCTTACCCCATGATCTTTTACTTGTAACATTATTGTATAGTATACACTTCTCATCTCCAGTAATGAGCCGTTTCAAAAAGGAGCTTCATTTCGTTTCAGCAAAGAATCACGTGCCGAAATTCGAGCAAGCATATTCTGTTGTGTTAAAGTATGGGTTACCCATACATCGTATCGGCTTATCCAATCTTCTTCAGATGATCATGAACTGTACTGTTTGGAATATTTCGTCTGTGTGATAGACTGTGTAACGTAGATTTTCAGCGATGGCATCTTTTAATAGGTCCTCGTTTACAGAGGATGGTCGTCCAGAGCGGGCATCATCTCCGAGGCTGAAATTTCCGCGCTTAAATTTATCAAACCACCTTCGAACTATGTCATCAGAAACAACACTTTGTCCATATACAGCACAAATTTTATGAACAGTCTGACTAGCATTTTTTTCTTTCTTAAAATAAAAGAGCATAATATAACGAAAATGAACTTTTTGGTTCTCCATTCTTAGCACTGCAGTGAAACAAAACATTTGCCACAACACAAGCCAGAATTATGCAGTGAAATCAGAAAAGACCGAATTTACACATTTGCTTCAATCAAGGTCACTCCTTATCAGCGGTAGCATTAAAAAAGTAACAAGAAAGCGCGCTTCGATTTGAAAAACCGCAGAACTTTCCGGATGACACAATAAATCGTAAATAATAATGCTGATAGAATGCCACCTTGTCTCGAGGATTGAGTTTTGAAAATAGAACTTCCGCACTTGATCGACATTCCTGTCTAAGAAAGTTATGAATCCATTTTGAGCTGGTCGATCTGTTATTTTTAGACATTTTTCATGAGACCGTCTATCCTAATAGAAACTGCTATGTGAATAATATTCGTATTATATATTTTTATTTTTTTTAAGTATGTTCATAAACTTGAAATACGAGATTGCTGACTGAATCTCTCTAAAGGGTAAGAAAGCCGCGGTAACACGGTTGGAAGAGTAACGGATGAGCAACCGAGTTCGAATCCAATTTAAGACCATCGTGTACAAGGGGGCTGGTACAAGTTAAATCTGTTGGGGCCTCAAATGCCCTGACGTTGGCGTGGCATGGAAGTTGTAGAGTGTGGTGCCATCTCAGGCCTTGATTTCGTCATCTGACAGTGGTTCAAAATTACCTTGTGTTGTCTTTGGATGTCTTCGGGATTGATCCCGGACTGTTGTCAATAGCCCGTTGTGTTGCTCCAGTGCGACGTTAATTAAAATACCTACCTCCTGTAATTTACATTGTCCGCATTTATTCTGTATTTGTAAAACTTTCCCTGTGAGTTTTGGGACCGCTGTAGTCCAATCATCACTCAATAGAAGATGTAAGCACCTTTTCATATCTGGGAGCAACAATTAACAAAAATGGTGGTACTGATGAAGATATTGGTCTTAGAATATCAAAAGCTCGCAACTGTTAAAGAATCTTAATAAATTGTAGAGTAACTAATATACATGTTAAAACCAAATTAAATCTGCAAATCACTAGTACTTTCAGTTCTCTGATACGATTCTGAAACATGGAAAATTACCAAAACACAGTGCAATAAACTAAATGTTTTCAAAATAAATGTTTAAGAATTTTCTTAAAGATATTTTGGCCACACTACATTTCAAAGGACGAATTATTAAATAAAGCACAATTTAATTAAATAGGAAATGAAATCAAATTTAGACGTTGGAAGTTTACAGGACACACTTTAAGAATGAACAGGGACCGTATTCCTAATGCAGTATTGGCCTGGACCCTTGATGTAAAGAGAAAGCGCGGACATTTGACCTGGCAACGTATGATGGAAGAGGAGATAATTGAGGTTGGATGGGCGAGCTGGTATGAAGCTTCACTTGCTGCATCGGACAGGAAACTGGCGATCTAGATTGAAGGCTTTATGTGCCCCTAGGCACTAAAGAATTTATGATGATGTAGTCTGGTTGGAAGAGTAGCGTATTAGCAATCGGAGTATTACCTACTCGAAACTAGAACCAACCCAAGACCATAGTGTACGTGGTGACTGGTATACGTTAAATCTGATGTCACCTCAAATGTCTTCACATTTTTGGGGTATGGAATTTTGCAGAGTCGGGTACCTGCTCAGACGTGGACCTCGTCGTGGTGGTTGAAAATTACGTGGTATTGTTCTTGGATCTTTCCCTTCGGTTTTGATCCCGGATCGCCTCCAAAGGCCTACCGTGTTCCTTCATTTCGACTTAAATTTAAGTACCTGTTATTAATTGTCTGTTAGGTGCTTCCAGGTATTTTCACGAGCATTTTCTTAAGCTAACCTTATTTTATTGATGGATAGATTCTTAAATATTTTCATTTTACTGGGTCGAATTTTATTTTGCGTTTGGTGCAGCTTGTCCACTATTGGACCCTACGCCATAAAACCCAAATCAACCAACCAACCAACCTTAAGCAACCGATTGGAAGACGAAGCTTAAATTACGGTTCCAATACGGTTTCGAGCTCTCAAGGGCGGCTTCACTTTCTCCTTCAAAACGCCGAATTGGTGAAGACGATCCGTTAAGTTCTCAGTTAAGCTTTGAGTCAGAAAACTACTCAACTCGCTTTGAACTGACGCGTTCGACACATTCTTGGGATACACCCCGGTGTACAACGGGGATTATTCTTACGTACGTTTCTGAATAAAGTTAATTTACTAACAAGCCAGTTCATTCCTGTAGAGGTTTGGAAGATGTCAGACTTTAAATCAACATTTTCAGCAGTGGTGCTTCCATGTGCATTTCCTATGGATGTATTACGATTTAGAGGATTTGCGAATTCTTTCCAGAAGTCGATTGAAGTCGTTAAATTAGATATCTTTCGGTGCGGGCGGATAAATTTCGCAGAGATAACAGTATAGAATGAATCTCACACGGTACATCCGGTGTTTCTTTGAGAAAGAGGACCCATTTTGTTTAGATTACAGGTGGTCCTTTTGTGTCCCTCTAAAGGAATCTCGGAAATGTTCTCCAACGTCCGGGCAAGTTGAAAAGAATCGAAGCAATCCCGACTTGATTGTTGATGGTGAGTCTGCTTTTGGTTCGATACTTAGAAAAGGTAATTTTTGGTCTTTTATTGACAGTAGAATATTACGTCCTGCACCATACTTAATGAAATAAATTTTTGTGAGAATAATTTTAAATTCGGATAGGATTAATTATATTTCTCTAAAGCAAATATTGCTCTAGTTGATTGCTCTAGTTAAAATATTTACATAATGAATGGTTAAAATTCTATCAGTACGTGTTATTATTTCATGAAAAGTATTTTTAATGACAGTAGAGTAATTAATGTAGTACATATAGAGTAATTATTTCAGCATCAAGTTTAAAATATTATATTTTCTTCGTTATATTAATTTTTAAGTTGTAATTTTGCTAGCGAATAGCTAATGATTATTGTGTTTATGTCGGGAAGATTAATCACAGCACGAATGGTCTTAAAATAAAATTTAATTTAATAGCATCCCTAGTTTTTATAAAATATTTTATGCTTTTGGCTGACAATGCTTGAATGGAATTCAAAGCATTGCCAGACAAAGCATAATCAAATATTTTAGCCAAAACATAGTCAAAATATTTTAGCCATGTCAGCCAAAAGCATAATCAATAAATGTTCCACTGAAACCGCAACGAAAAGGTTGCGGTTTCAGTGTAACATTTATTGTAGAGTCACTTTATTCTAAAATGCATAAACTACTTTAGTTATCCTCAGACCTGTGACAATAAATTATTTTCTTTTCGGCCGACACAAGTTCTTAATTTCTGGTAGCTAATTTTCAGAATGAAATTATTTATTCACATGAATTTATGTTCTCGTATTTGTGAAGCGAATATTTAGGCTCATGATCTATAAAACGAAATTGAAGTTAAGGCGAGTTGTATGCAGACGATCGAGTTGATTCGGTAAATATTTTCTCGATTCTCGTTTAATGTATGAGGCCCACTCTTAAGAATCCGTCAGTTATTAGTAAGGTGTCAAATTTCCAGGACATTGGTAAGGCTTTGAACTAAAGTAAACGATGTGAATGCGAGTGTCAAATAATCGAACAGTAGTCAATACTAAAACTCATTGTATGTTTTATGCGACTACTTTCAATCCTTTCTATGATCGTGTCTGAGTGAATTCTATTTCATATGGAATAATATTATTTCTAGACATTTTTAACAACCGCTAAAGTAAAGGTTATTCTAGTGGTATAAAATATATATGTTCGTTTCAAAGCAGATGCTTTTAGTGATTTAGATTAAACCATATACATTTTAATACCAAATTGCATTATTTAAGTGGTCGTTCCAGGTATAATATTCCTCGTGTAGCAAATATGCGACCAATTAAATCCTATTTCGGAAGGTACTTAGTAAACTTTGAGGTAAGTATTTCTGTCTAGCCCTAATCTCTAGAGAACTGACTAGATAATTTTAAAATGTTCTGAAATTTAGAAGGGCAAGCTAATGCTGGTAGCTTCATGAAAATTTTAAATAAGTGTTGCTTAGTTGTGATATAAAAGAAATTCATTTTTGGGACGGGAGTAGTTTCAACCAGATATCGTGAACTGTAGTGAACAAAATGATGCGAATTTGTCGGTACAACTTTACTTTGCGAATAAGATATTCAATAAATGGTATTCAAAGTTTAGGCAAAATTAAAAGATTTGAATACTAAACTGAAATTTATGAAATTTAAAACTTGAGAAATCTGTTTTTTTATTTCATTTTCAATTCATCGGCCTTTTTTCAACTTCAGACAAATTCACTTTAGAAAAGTTCAAATATTTTCATTTTAAGCGTTCCCGGATAACTTGGATACTTTGCTATTAAGAAGCATGAGTCGCAATTTGACAGTGAACCATACTAGATTTTGAGTGCGAGTTCTCCCGAATGAGTTCACCAACAATAATGTGGATCTGGAATCTCGTTGTCTGGAAGCAAAGCTACAAGCAACGTTTCCTAGCAACAGTGGCCGATCACAGCCTTCCTATCGAACATCTCGGAGCACAAGGGGTAGAAGTCCATTACGATAAGTACATCTTCGCTTTTACCCATTCCTAAAGGTAACTCAGATTTCAATTTTTTTAAGATCGCCGATTTTTTCTTTTACTCGATTAGTTTCAGATATCAAATGTGAAGGTTCAGAACACATGAATTTAAATGTTTATGCTATTTATACACATTTTACATTATTACTACGCATTTAAATTATTTTTTAAATACTTGCGTAATTTCTTAATGTTTTCTTATCAGTGATCCCTGACCACCAATGGACTCTCACTAATGTATAGGATTGATATGTCTTGCTAATTCCTTAAATACAGTTATATTCATATACCGATATATTTATAATTTTGAATGTAATATTTCTTTGTGAAACGGTAAGACTATATATTCTCTCCAGACAAACATCCATGCCCAGCCCCAGATTCGAATCTTTCAATTTAAAAATCAGCCCGATGTGTCGTTTAACTTTTGCAAATAACATTCTTTTTGAAGAAAGCTTTTTGTAGCAAATGTTTATGGTCTTGACGGATTAAAGAACCTATATAACTTTATATCAATGAAAATGAACTTCGATATTTTGTAGCAACTATCCAAGTGTTATGTTTCTGAAATGCGACCAATTCATTCTATCTCAATGCCATTCGAAAGCGTTAAAATGAGGTTCATGAAAATAGCATCAGAAATATTTCGGTTAAATGAAGCATTTGCTGACAAGCAATCCTTTTAGGTGAAAAGTATAAAAAATACCTGAATTATGTTCTAAGCTGCGACATTTGTCGGTGATTTAATTTTAATTTTTGGCTGGCCGTTATTCAATTATAGCTACATTTCTCAAAGACATAATATTCGGATTCTCTTGATTCTTATAATAAAATGTATGTAATTTTCTTATTAAACATTTATGGTAAAAACTACAAGATGCGAATGTATTTCTAGTGGATCGTGTAAAAGTAAAAATTCTTTGCTTAATGTTCCACATTTTATTCTGTTTTAAGGAGATACTTAAATAACAATTCTTTTCGAAAAATACATTTTTTTGTGTTTCTGTAACTAATATATTTCTGTTGCAGATGCTCTAAAATGTACGCCATAGGTTGTTGCCACCTTCCGATATTTATGCCATCAAAGATCGCGGCGGTGCCGGTTAGAGGAAGCCCCATTCGGCTATTGGATCAGCACATTCAAGTGGATGAATGCTTAAGCGCATATCCCAGGTGATGTCACGAACATACGATGTGTATTCTAACCGTAACAGTACAGTGGCTGAACAGTATAGATGAAACTGAACATCCATAAAATTGAATACATGGTTTTTCCCTTGAAATTCAATCCCTAGATGACGTGTTTTGGATTTAATATTTTTGTCCTTTCATTAAATAATAGAATATTTCTAAGAAACTAATCTGATCGGCAAAGATTTACCAACATTTTTTTATTTGAAGTAATAGTGCAGCTTGGATATATACTTTTTGTGTCTACGCTTTTGGTGATCTTTTTATGCCGTCAAGTAAGAATTTCTTGGAAAAACGTTTTTCTTAGCGGGAAATAATTAACGGAAAATAAAGTTTTTGAAAATATGTACTTTTATCTTCACACGAATTTTTATACAAATAAACAGCTAAATAAACTTAGAACTTCCCGAATTTGAATACAACTAGAGACCATCGTGTACAAATGGGGCTTTTGCACGTAAATCTGCCGTGGCCTCAAATGTCCTCACGCTGACGCAGTGTAGAGGTTTGCAGTGGAGTGCCAGCTCAGGTGTGACCCCGTCATTTGACCTTGGTTCAAAATGACGTGTTGTCCTCGGAACTTTCCTTTCGTGGGTTGTTAACGTACCATCACCAATAGCACGTTGTGTTGCTCCAGTGCGACGTTAATTAAGATACCTACCAATATGGAGAAAAACCTGTACGTAGTGTGTACGATTTGAGGACTGAAATGATGCGATCTGTAAACCATTTTTATAAGGGACTGTACAAAATGTTTCTTAGATCACTAATACTAATTTCATGCTGGGTCACATTATTATGAATTATAATGAAGAATGAAGGCCATAATTATTTTAGGATACAATTCCCAGAACTTTGGAAACATTCTTTGCTATATAAACATAAAATAATAACTCTTGTACAGTTAGAAATATTAATTATTTAACTAGATATTTTTCAATTTAGCATTTGAATCTTTTACTGTTAATTTGAAAGTCAAGTTAAATTTTCGTGTCTTTGGGTAATTTTTAAGTTGAAGGTATAAATCGTACTTGCTGAATGAATTATCTTTCTTTTTATGTAGGAGATTGATTTTCTAAATAAGAATTACAAAGTTTGGGAAACCACTTGTTCGTTTCTGTAAGGTGTTCATGACTGGCCATAAACTGAAAATTTCAATACGTTTTAAATATCCCGATGTTTGAATTGAAAATCGTGCCTTCACTGCAATATAAATCTCTTTTCTCCGAAATTTACTTTACATGCCACACAATAGGATTGATTTGATGTGTGAAACAATGCATGTCTTATTTACAGGTCTGGAATAAACTCTGGATTGAAAAGCGGGACTCGTCTGGGATTGGATGAAATTTCCGTTTGAGATCTCGCTGAACGGTGAGGATGGCCTCTAACAGGTGGATGACCAACTCGAAAAGAATCGGGACGCTAACACGGGAAGAAATGGCAAGATTATGTGATATAGGAAAGTTTGCTCTTTTGGAGATTTTTCAAGATAACGAAGCCTCTGAAGTTTCTAACAGCAACAGTATTTAATTGTTTACGACTATCGCGTTCTTTTGTTTAAAGTTGATGTGCTAACCTTAAGTAACTAGCATGAATTTGAAAATAAATGAACGTCTCTGAATCAGTTTTTTTCCATGCAATTACTTACAATGATCCCAATCCACATCACTCTGCATTGATATGCGCGTGGACTTGCAATACATACACTGCTGTCACGTAGGAGGGGATTTTTGGAACTAGCCAGGTTGCCCGATCTGTGAGCACGATGCGTCTTAGAGAAAAGTGTAGTAGCACGTAATCGAACCAGTCCTTCAATGATCAGTAGAGAAAATATTGTGCTACAACTGCCAACTACTCCTTTTTTGTGCAGTTGGCAACCTTAGCACAATACTTTCTGATCAGTGAAGAACTAGTTCGAATGACCTGGTAGTTCTTTTTAGGAAGACTTGTGCTGTCAGATTGTGGCAACACTTCCAGTAAACAAAATTAATTCTGAAAAGCCTCGCCCACCTGACAGCAGTGTATATATTCCAAATCCACGCGCATGTCAGTGCAGAGTGACGTGGACAGGATGGAATTATTTCACTCAAAACACTATTTAAGACAATAAAGAAACTTCAGTTACCGACACCAGTTTATTCAAGTATCAAAATCATACAATTAGTTTGAAATCCAGAGTGAACAGAACTCGTAAACTGGTACAACCAGATACTATTTGTTGCATACGGATTCTAAAATTGTTCTTCAGGGAGTATCAGAAGTGTTCCCGATTTGGTTTGGCGCAAGCTTTTTTCTACATTAGCATTCTGATTTTAACGGGAACGGTAAATGCGCAACAGCTATCCGGAACTACATACACCTTCTAATGGCAGCTCGGAATATTGGATCTCTTTCTGCTCATGAGATTCTCATTCAACAAGCCTGCAAATAGATATGTGAATTATTAACATAACATAATCATGCATTTAAAGTAATTACTCCTTTATAACTCTGGTTGGCTTTATGAAACAAGGGCCATGTTAGGCCATGCTGCGCCAGATACATGCAATCAAGACACAAAAGTTTTACAGGCACAGAAGAAAGTACACCTAGGAAGCAATACACCTGACAGGAATCGAATATCCGACGGCTAAAACTTGAACGTTGCTAGCGCAGTGGGCATACCCACTGAAACACGAAGACCCGCTATAACTCTGGAACTCAACTCGTCTCCAGTACAGTTAAGTATTGAACGTGTGCGTGAAGGATTTCCATTAAAATAAATTTCTCGAAAATAGTTATTTCACATTTATAAATGGGTAACCTAATTATGTAGATAAAGATATAACTTGAACAATTTAATAGATTCAAAATTTCTTTAGTCGTATATTTTCTGAAACTAACATTGCAGGTTTTATACATTCGTATTCGAGTACTTGCATCTTGTTTGCACAACTGAATGCAAAATAAAGCGATTTGCGTAGGAACTTGAAGGTTTACATTTAATTGTAAAATATACTACTGCAAACAATCGATTAAACGTTAATATCGGATATTTGGTTTTATGTGTTCTATAAATTAGCAGCTTGACAATTTTTTTTTCAAATGCACTGTATATTTAAATACGCTAGGTTCGGTTTGATATAAATATTTTTATAAAATCAAGACTTCCGTTTGATTGAAGTTTGAAACAAAATTTGCTTCCTGCAATAAAAGCTAAGTACTAGAATGGGTTGAAATTTTGTTTTTTTATATAAACAAAACTATGTTATTAAATATACTTTAAATATAATTCATTCAGCATCCCTCTTATAAGCCAGCTATGGTGAAACACTAGTGACAAATCACTAATTCGATAGAGATATCATATAAGGTCTTTGTGGCAATGATTTTGGCGAGCTTTTTGTAGCGAGTTGTGGTAGGGAAAGGCAACCCTACGAGGACTATGGTAGCCTCACGATTATTTCAATCTAATAATTTTTGTACATCATTATCTTTTTTATTTTATCATGCCTAAACAAGCTTTCTAGCTCAAGTTTGTTTTGATATTTTTACATTCATGTGAGAAAGTCTGGTTCCTTTAGACTTAAAAAATAATAAATTTAACTTGGACAAACTTCCATAATAATATTCGAGAAAAAGTAAAAATTTGTAATCAAAGTTACTACCTTAGTATTTGTATGAATTATCAGTTGTTTTTCTATTTTTAAAATTATTTTCGTTTATTTGGATTATGTTTCCACTGAGCTCAAAACAGTGTTTTTAACAAATTCTACCTTGGCGATATAAAAAGCTCGCCAAAAGCGTTGCCACAAAAAACTATATCAGAACTATACCAGATTCTAAGAATTGTTAACACCGAAAAAGTATGCTGAAGGAATGGAAAAAACTAAATGAACTTTTAAATAAGCTATACCATAATAAAGTAAACCCTTCTTGAACTCACAAGACACATCCGAATGATTAGTTTAAACAAGATATATGTGCCTACATGACTAACAACTATCATTAACATTAAACATAGGTGGCAAATGGATTGCAACTACGATTTATTCCCGATAAATAAAATTTCACAATTGAGATTTAAGATTGCAATTAAAACCAGAATTTTGCACATTAAAGCTGGTTGGTTTATTTGTATTTTATGGCACAGAGCCCAGTATTGGAAAAGCTGCGCCAAACAAGATGGAATATGAAAGCAATAGGTATATGCAATTTCAGAAATTCGATCCAAACAAGCAATAAAAGTATATTAAAAAAAAGAGTATAAAATCGTATTACGTGGAGGAGAAATTAAATTTAATCAATGATATGTTAAGTATACGATTAAAGTTTGCCATAATTACTATAAAATCATAGATGATATGAATGGATATTATAAAGCATGTTGACCAGCAACAAGGTGTATAGTGTAAAAGGTATGATTATGAAATAGTTGCGAATAGTAAAAATATCAAATGAAGTTTATAAAAAGTCAATGTCTTTTAAAATGAGAAGAGATTTGAATGGGGATTTTCCCCAATCAAATCTTGTAATGTTAAAATATGTCTATTAATATATTTATGACGGTGATGATTAAAATTTTTAGTCAATTAAAATATCATGAATTGTAATCGGAACCGCACGTCACAAAGGGGGCCCTTCTCTTAAGAAAAGATGCCTCTGTGCAAAACGTGTGCCCGATATGTATGCGAATTAAAATCACATTGGAATGTCGGATGGTGAATGATGGCCATAATGAAAGGGATGAGTGAATGCCATGGAACTTGTTAAGATGTGTGTTCCAATCGTTCAACACAATGTCTCGGACAGCTTGTCATTGTATGGAACGTTAGGGCTCAAAAGTGTCATAGCATTCTATGCTGCATCAGCATGCCATCCCGACGTGGCCACGTACCCAACAAAAGGAGACATCGAAGCCACGACGGGTCAGCTGGCGATGGATGTTTAATACAGAAAGAGTTAGGAGATGTTGTGGGGAATCTGATGTTAAGCACTCCAGGACACTTTGAGTCAGTATAGATTACAAATGTGTCGATTGAGATGAGAAATAAGCTTCGATGCTTCATATACAGCAAAGAATTCGGCCGTAAAAACAGAAGAAACACAGGGCAGGGAGTAGCTCATAGTGGCCAATCCATACAGAAAGACAGTGCCACATGTTGTGTGGACTTCGAGCCATCTGCGTAGACCTGTTTAATTTCTGTAATAGTGCCGATGTGAAGCAAAGAGCTGACAGTAGATAGTAGCACTGGTACTTGTTTTCTCATATCCTTGGAACGGGTGCAAGTATGAAACATTTGGATGATTCCAAGGTGAGAATGGAAAAAAATGTGAGTTCAGAAACGGCTGTGGCATTCAAAGATGTATGAGTGAGAACATTCCGAACACGTAAATTAAAAGTTGGGATGACTGACGGGCGATTATTAAAAAGGCGATCAGAGGATGTGTTCAGGAGTGAATCATGCAGTGGATGAGTGGTGTGACAAGATGCAGTAGTACAACCAGAGTGACAAGAGGAAACGACTGGAAGTCAATGGTGGCTTGTGTCATACCACGTAGAGGCTCCATACAGGTGAAGTGTTAAAAGCACCGGAGCAGATCCTCAGTGCGGTGTGATACAGTTTCGAGCTTTTTTCGAGTTGATGGACGTGCAGAGCACATAAGGGCTGAATTCAAACATTTGAATGCAGTACGAGAGAAATTTTGCTGAAAATCAATTAAGTGAAATTAATAAATCGATGCCTTAAAATTTGATGGGGAACAAAAAAGCATTTGAACACACATCCCAATGTAAATTCTATTAAAATTTTTAGATACAAATAATGTCATATCGAGTGAAAATTCTTAATTTCGAGACAAAAGTGAACTTTCTTGCCATTCCAGAATTAAAAATAATGTGAAAAAATAAAACTTATTTTTAAGACTGGTGAATTTTTATTTTAACTTAGGTAGGGAGGTATTTAATTAACATCACACTGGAGCAACAATGGTTATTGGTGACGATCCGGGATCAAACCCGAAGATTTTAGTTTTCAGACAAACTATCGTATTTCAAAAACCTCTACCAAAGCAAATATATTTTCATCTTTAATAGAAAGCATCTTTCAGTACCAAATATATGATATAAGAATCGAATGAAGTTTTGTTTATGCGAAACATGGATACTTATGCTGCAAAATAATATCTATACTTAAATCATGATTGAAACGTTAGGAGTAAGTTCGAAAAAAGAGTTGCTAGGAATGTAAATCATCCACTTCATTCGGTACTCAAGAAATTCACGTGAGAACACTCAAGATAAACATTCCGAAAATCTTAATTAGAACAAATAAAAAGGGAACATTTTCAACTCCACGTAACATATTCAATACATATTTCAGTTTCGTTGGTTTATTGAGTTTAATGGCACTAGGTCCACAAACAGCAAATTCCGCCAAACGCAAGATCAAAGTCTAATAAAAACAGATAAAATGTAAATATAGGAATAACGAATGATCGTAGAGGTTCAGATTAACAGCGTATTACAAAAATAGAAAAACGCAACCAAAACAACAGTAAAATTAAAACACATACCTGCCAACAACACAAAGGTGAAATTTAAGTTTTCAATCGAAAGCATAAAACTGCAGATAAATATGTACTTTTGAAAGTTGATTTCAGTTTCTGAGAATCTTTCAAATGCAGGCGATGTGTTTGTAAAATGACATGAGCTGATCAACTGTTAAATGTATTTGAGAAAATATTTAAAAATCGCATATATAATAAAAAATATTTACAATTATAAATTCTTTTCAACTGGAGGGTAGGTAGTTAATTAACGTCACACTGGAGCAATAAAACGGGCTATTGGCGACGGTACGGGATCAATCTCGAAAGGAAAGATCCCAGAACACCTCAAAATTTAGAACCACGGCCAGATGACGAGAACGCCAGAACTGGCCTCATATTCCAAATTTCCACACCACGCACAATTGAGGACATTGGAGTTCACGACCGATCGAACGTGCACCAGTCCCCATGTACACAATGATCTCCATGTACAACCCTCAGGTTTCTAATCCGTTGAAGTGGGAGCCAAAACATAAATTAGGGGCAGATAAAAATAAAGACAAAAAAAATGCCTCATATCTGTCTAGGCTTTTACAAAAATTAAAGCCAATAAATGGATACTCCGAGTTCATAATGCACAAATTGGTAGATAGAAATTCAATTGGCGCAAAAGTCAACTTTGGTTATGCCGAAACGAATTTTAAAGTTACCACATGAAAAATAAACAATACGACACTTGACCACTTTTCAGAACATGCTGATAGACGGTATCTTTTTTTTTTTTTTATTTTATTTTTATTTTCAATTAACGTCACACTGGAGCAACACAACGGGCTATTGGTGACGGTCCGGGATCAATCCCAGAGGGAAAGATCCGAGGACAGCACCACGTAATTTTGAACCACGGTCAGATGACGAGGCAACACCTGAGCTGGCACCCCACTCTCCAAACTTCCACACCACGCCAATGTGAGGACATTTGAGGCCACGACAGATTTAACGTGCACCAGCCCCCTTTGTACACGACGGTGTTTGGCTGGATTCGAACTCGCAACCCTTCGGTTGCTAGTCCGTTACTCTTCCAACCGGGCCACCGTGGCCCTAATAGACGGTATCAGTACAAGTGTAGAGCTACGGAGAATATCGTAAAATAGAGCGTATTAAGATAGTTTAGGAATGAACATGCTGAATTGAAATCAAAAGTGCATGCTTTTATGCATAGATATCTGCCATTTTCCAAGGCAGAATTCATATAAGAAAAGGAACGTCAGATATTTATTTTTGATTCTGATTTTACTTACGATTATGCATTTGCTTAATAAATAATTACCAATTACAATACCTAAATCCAATTTGGAAATCTTACTGTTAACCTATCTGTGCTACATAAAAGTAAAACCTAGTTAAATCTCAAAATAAATTTCATTACAAACTAAATATGTCAATACAATGAAATAAAAACAAGCACCAACCTGTTGAACAGAAGAAAAGCTACGTAACTGCGACAAAGGTTCCACGAGGTACCAAATGATTCAAATTTCATTCACCTGACACTTTCTACTCTACCACTAGAGGTCACTGTGGGCGCTATAAATGGGCGACCACATTTGGCATGCAAAATGGCGCCGAGCAGGTAATTATTAAATAAACGTCGCACTGGAGAAACACACCGGGCTATTGGCAATGGTCCGGGATCAAACCCAAAAGGAAAGATCAGAGGACATCACTAGGTAATTTTGAGTCAGGTAAAATGACGACGTCACATCTGAATTGGCACTCCACTCACCAAACCTCCGCACCACGCCAACATAGGGACAATTGAGTACACGACAGATTGTACGTGAACCATCTACCGTGTACACGAGTCTTTGGCTGAAATTGCAACAATTCGGTTGTTAATCTGTTGTTCTTCCAACTGGGCTACCGTAACCCTGTCGAAACGGCCTTCTGCTGAACGTGATCACCGCTCCATTGTACGGCTATGGTACAAAAATTCCGACTATTCCTTAAATTATCTCAAAATTCTTCTTATAGTATTTCTATTTGTCGGGGGGTATTTCAATTAACGTCACACTGGAGCAACACAACGGGCTATTGGTGACGGTCCGGGATCAATCCCAAAGGGAAAGATACGAGGACAACACCACGTAATTTTGAACCACGGTCAGATGACGAGGCAACACCTGAGCTGGCACCCCACTCTCCAAACTTCCACACCACGCCAATGTGACGACATTTGTGGCCACGACAGATTTAACGTGCACGAGCCCCTTTTGTACACGACGGTATTTGGCTGGATTCGAACTCGCAACCCTTCGGTTGCAAGTCCGTTACTCTTCCAACCGGGCCACCGCGGCCCTACTGTTTGTCGGACATCTACTGTCCCATTTTATGTACCCCATGCTTGTAGTGCCTTACTTAATGCAAGTCACTATATTAAAGTATTATGTGTAATTTTCTATAATTCTCAATAAATGCTGCACGCGCACACACTGGATGAAGCGATGCTTCCCTTGTGTGGCGGGGTGGGCTAACTGTTGGGCCCTTTTGTGCTGGGAAGACTTTCTCGCCATCTCTCCTACTATGGCTACACCTTCTGTTGAGTCGGAGAGGTGTGTGTCTATGATGTGATGTTCTCGGACGTTTCCCTTCGGGATTGATTCCAGACCGCCACCAATAGCCCGTTTTATTGCTCCAGTACGACTTTAATTTAACCAACCTACCTACTCACCACCGCTCCCTGGAAAGATTGCAACACGTGGGGTATGGAAAGCCCCCAGAGGGCATATCTGTTTCATTAGTGCTGTACAACACATCCGATTTTCATGAGAAAACTACCTTTCAGTCGTAGCTCGATTTTTCCCGAAGTATCAAAGCCCCCGTTTTAGTACTTGCAGATTGGTGCCTTTGGCATGGTGGTGACGATATAGTACATATTAATGTTTAATAAACGTCAATATCTGAAAACCTCGGAAATTGGATACATTTATTTACTGTGTCCAATTTTCCAAAAAATTTTGTCTTCTGTGTCAGTAAAAGTTTTATTGTGTGTCTATTAATTGATATTGTATGTATTGTTCCTGGAAATCATGGCCAAATATGGCACTTGCGAAGCAAATTCCAGAATCAAACAATTTTATGTAGATATTAAAACACTTCCGTTGAAACGGAAACATTCGGCCCACTTGGTTGATAGATACGTGTCCAGTGTTCGAAAGTAGATGACCAGGATCGAATCAACACGCAACGTACCATACAGACATCCTTTACTTTTTTGTTTTGTAGGAAATAAAGGTATATATAAGAGAAAAAATGTCATAAAAATTAACAAACATGGTTAAAAGAGATTAAAGACAACTTATTCTCTCTCTCGATATTAAATTAAAATTACACTAAAATTTGTTGTTTCTCAATCCAAATATAAACTAAATCCAGAGATGTCAGGACATTATATGTACAAATAATTTTTAAATTTTCTTAAGGTAATGCATCCCCATCAATACGAAATTTTTACAGAATCATGGATAACAATGCACCTAAACATACAATGGGAAAAGTACATTTCCTAATAATGGTTTCTTCATAACAATGCTTTTAATTACTTCTCTACCAATAATGCCATTGTTATATTCCAACAACAGTCTGAAATAAAATAGATTCTCTACATTTGTGATATTTTTGCTGAGCTATAAGCACCAAAGATTTTCACAGCGACTTTAAAAGCGAAAAACTGCAAAACTTTTAATATTTTTTCGTGCCTACTACGAATCTGAGTGATACAATGAAAGGACGTAAAATCATCAAGTGGTTGCGGAAGAAACTGTAAGTTATTTGCAAATACCACTTCGAAATCATTTCCAACTTAAGAAATAATTCTTATCTAACTTCAATGGCTTCAATTTGGTTTCTATTTTCGATCCGATGAATTTAGTAGCTTAAAATTTGTACATTTCATTCAATAAAATATGACTAATAGATATCCCTTTCGAAACGCAAAGGGACATGAACATTTTCAAAATATTTTTAACGAATAATTATCTTGCACTTAGTTTTGCTATTAATTGTTGGTATAAGATTTTATTGATGAATCATGTGTTTTTAATATAATTATATGTACATAGTGAGGTAGAAATGTTTCCGATCTAAGGATAAAGAAGGAACATAATCAATTTTTTTTTCTATATAATAAACTTATATATTTTACTTTTACATTCATATCATGTTCCTTTTTAAAATGGCTAATTAACTTTTCTATAACACTCAAAATAATTTGAAATTTTGTTCTTGTTTATATCAATTAATATATTTTTGTTATCCTGTTATTTATTTACAAACTTTTTTACCTGGAACTTACTTCTCAGAAATAACTCCGTCTAGCCATGGACGAATTGTATATGCATCATTTTAAAACCACTAATTACCTGACTAACCCGTCAAAATTGGGGATCACAGCGCTATTGAAATTAAGTCAACTACGCGAATAGTAAAAATGCGAAACTTCAAAAATGACTCACAAAGATCGAAAACATGAAATATCTTCAAAGGTCATTTAGGTGAAGCATAACGTCCAACATTTCGAGGATAGAAGTGAGCCACTAGGAGGAAATGGGAGTTTAAGTATGCTACTATGGAACAGTATTGCCACAACCCATTTTTTGAACAAGCCTTTCCAAGCGACGTGCACAAACGGGAAAGATCTAATGTCATTCACTAATGTGTTCGAAAACGCAGCTTTGAAATGGTTTATCCGATGTTTCAACTCGATATCATTTAATTGTTCACTTAATTATCCTGAGTACTGGAAATGCAGTACCAGGGTACTTGAGCTGCAAAAGATTGTACCCAATGGGAGTAACCGACGATGTCCTGTTTCAGGTTTCCATCTCGTGACCAAAGACTGACGGAGAGAGAAATGTTCTGGATGGTGGCTGACAGGGCCGCAAAACTGACACCTGTGACGAAGTCCAGAAATGGCCACACCTCCGTCCATAAGGTAAGACTTCGTATTTCTTTATACTGTGACCCCATGAAGCACATACGAATATAAATTTCGCAAAAAAGGAAACGACTTCATTACTACAAACATGAAAGGAAACTTAACCTTGTAATATGTAATATAATATTCAATACCCTTAAGAATCCAGAATTTTTTTTCTTAATCTTTTCAGAAGATAATCTTCGTCTCATAGTTAAACATTTATCTGTTCTTAAAAACATGTTTACACCATTCTAAGACTTGATCTTCCCCAGGACCATTAGCCATGACATCAAACTGATATTTTTTCTTCGTACTTTTCCCATCCAAGAGGCTCACGAGCGCAAAGTGAACGGCCGCGAACAATTCGCGGCTATCCTACTGACTCTCGTATTCTGAGCCGAACTTAAAGAAACTGGAAGCATACTCTGTGTATGTTGTTAGTTCATTCCTGCGCGTGAAGTGTTTTATATCTATTGTCAGATTTACTAAAATTACATTACAGTAGATAAATTGTTTGTGTAATGGGACATGCAACACATAATAACACAAATCACAGCACAATTATCAACAGCAGTAATTAATCTATGTAAACAAAAAACTATTATTCACACACATACAACAAAAGTTATGGAAAAAAAGATGACCAAATAGAACCTCATAAAACCTTGGAAAATACCAACTTGTTTTATTTCTTTAGGAGGATATGGTGCATTGCGCTCGATGTTTCTACTCCTACCGATCTCAAAAAGAACTGAGAGACCACCTACTTTTGGATCACGGTGTAGAAATTTCAACTGAGCCAAGTCCTCTAGAATCGTGTGGAAGACCCCACTCAAATCTAGAAGGTCCCGCACCCACACGACGTCAGATGGCCAAAGTATTTGGTGGGTTCCATACTTGTGACAACTGTCCAAACTCCAAGTGGATGTCGCGCTGGTAAGTGACACTTCAGTGCTTCATTTCAAGAGTTATCCAATGACTTTATATTGAGGTGATTCAAAGTTTGTTGGACCTTTCAATAAGAGATTGATCTTGGACCTTTCAATAAGAGATTGATCATGGACCATTGACAATAACCTGTTCTGTTGCTCCAGTGCGACGTTAATTAACTAAATAACTAGAAAGTTTGATTGGTTATTTAAACACAAATACCGGTTTTTATCCAAAGATTATGTTGCGTATGTGGTGGAATTTTTAGATAGGTACGTAGATAATTATCGTCGCACTGGAAAACACAACGGGCTTTTGAAGACGGAGGTATTCATACCGATGTGAAAGATAAAAGGAAATATGCCTAGTTATTTTGAACCAGTCAGATTACAACTGTGGTTGTATCCCACTCTCCAAACTTCCACACTAGGCAAAAGTGAGGACAAAATGAGAAATAAGAATAGAAATTAAAATGAATATTCCTGTAGGTGTTTGCTTCAATGTGTAATTATCTGTCCATCTTCTCAGGGCTATACTTATGGGCTGCTGTGGATCATCAAAGCAGAACGATACCATCAATTTCGAAGGAATCCACTTTCTGGTATGTAATAAATATTCTTAATAAATTTCGTCTATTAAATTACCTGCCTAAAATATAGATAAGTAGGTATTTTATTAAAGTTGCACCGAAGCAACACAGCGGGCTTTTAACATGCCCCAGACAGCAAATTTAAATTGAAATAAAATTCTTAGGACTTTATACTTGGATAAGACATCTACAAAAATGCGGAAATCTATCATAATTAAAGTACAAATTAGCAGGATAGACAATTAATTAAGATGTTTCCACTTTAATTATCGAATAATGTAGCGATTTTTTTTTCAAACTTTTATCATCTCACGTTGAATCAACTTCCCGCTGTAGGAACACAACGTGCTCTCTGATATTCTTTGGAACACTACAACATTACATTTTTGCCGATCTGACAAATAGATATAAGTTTGATAGATGTACAAAAAAAATAGTATAATTATGAACCCTTATTACTCCAACAAGAGGATTTTAAAAATGCGTTCAAATATCTATTTGAGCTGCTTCTAAAAAATACTTTTTATATTTTTTTATATGGGTATTTCTTGAAATTATTTGAAAACACGCTTGCTGAAAGTTCAAAACTAAACCGTTGGAATGAAATGAAAATGTTACACGTTTTAAGCCTTTTCACAATATTTAAGCAAACCAGATAAAAATAGCTTGTGCAACGTATTCTTAAACCCCCAAGTGGCTTTGACGAGATATTTTGTCCAATATGTCATCGCGTCGAGACACAAAACTGCCCTATTGCTCCAAGTGCAATGAAGATACAAGTAGGAAAAGCAAATTGTACATAGCCTTGATCTGGTGACAATTCGGATCAGGATTTTAAGACGCAAGCTATAACAAGGCAGTTTTCATTGCGAAGATAAACCACCATGAGGGTTAAACTACATCTATTATATTGCAGATATAGGATAAAGATAGATTATTGAGTGTATTTCAATTCCAATCGTAAAAAAAACAGTATTGTAAAATATGACATCTATATCGCAATTTCGATGTTGTCACGCAATTTGGACGTGCTTCGTTCCAGGAGGACATGATCCATTGTAAAAAGTGCGAGACTTCGTGCCGTACTCGAAAGGGAATGCGTGAACACATGCTCGTGGGACATGGTGATGGCCGAAGTTTAGTGCCCCGCAATATAGATGGGCGTGGAAGGACGTATACATCTTTAGCGGGTCCTCTTCCTTCGTATGAAGAGATGTTCGACATGTACGACTCAGTGTCAGTGTTCCAATAGTAAGTAACTAATTTTTTATTTGAATAGAATTTCTGGAAAATGTGTTATTTTCAAAGCAAACTGTTGAATTATGAAGAATGAACGATTAATTATTTTTTCAGCATGGAAGAGGAGTCCGAATGAACCAGGTGTGATTCAACAAGGAACTTTCAGGGTGGGTGGTGGGAACGAAAGATCTGAAGGGAGTATGAATGTAAGTATCTTCTGGCTCCTTTTAATATCAACAATTAGTCTTGTAACACTTTATATAATCATAGCTCTTTACTTGAAAGTTATTCTTTAAATGAATAGAAAGGGGAATTTCCCCTTTTCTTTTTTCAAAACTCACTTCGTTTCAGAAGTTGAGCTATATCGTATGATCTCGATGGGAAGTGCTAGTTTGCATTGGTTGCTAATAACGAACGAAATACCGATTAATCAGTGTTCACGCATAGTGCCTTTCGCTGAACTAGAGAGGTGTTTGCCTTCTAGAATGTTCTCTTAACGCACTCTACCGGAAGTCGTGGAGTTTGTCTGTGATGAGCCAGAAGTTTGATGATTCACGATGTCAACAACGGATATAAATAATGTAAAAAAAACCACTTTAATTTTTCCGATTCGTTTAAATGTCCTTGTTTTTTGCTTTGGGGCTATGAAATAATCGGAAGAGCACACTACTTAAATGAAATTCTTAAGCATCTGATGACAGAAGGATATGTGGAAAGTGGAAGATGGAAATCAGCTGTGAAAAGAAAATCTCAGCGAATGTTCATTCTAGTAAAACTGATTCCAGAATTTAAATTTTATTACGCGCAAGCAACTGCTACTTTCGTATTTGTAAATGTTATAATATTTATTAATCACCCGCAAATATGATGCAAGTAAATTTATTTATTAACCATGCACGTGTGCGAACTGTAACAACGATATAGAAAATAGTACGCAAGGAGTTAATAAATGTCTCACTAAAGCAACACAACGGGCTATTGGCGACGTTCCGGTTCCATCCCGAAGGGAAAGATTCGAAAACAACACCACATAATTTTAAAATAGGGTACTCTCAAAACTTCCACACCACGCCAACGTGAGGACTTTTGAGGTAATGACAGATTGAACGTGCATCATCCACCTTGTACAGATTGATCTTTTGCTGGACCAAATTTCGAACACTCAACTGTTTGTTCACCAGTCCTTTAGTCTTCCAACTGGGCTACCGTGACCCCCGAATCGCGGGACATACAAACATTAAAACAAATCGCAGTACACTCATAGAGCAGCATTAACTATTAATCACAAAAAATAGCAGAAAAAGAAACCATGACCGAAACATACACTCTCAGAGTATATAATTTAAAATTTTCAGTTTTCGAAAGTTTAAGTTATCAAAAGTACTGAATCGTAAAAAGAGTTTCAATTCTAATCCGACAATATAGCAGAACTATCTAAACAGTAAAGTTAAAGCGGTATTGAACAAATATTATTGTGGAGCTTTGAAAAATTTAAATATTTAACTCTCCTGGTAGTTGTCTAGACGAAGTATCTTGTCATCAGCAAAACTGAGCAGACATTGATGGAAGAGATATCTAGTCTTTAGAAGAAAAACTCAATAGGTTTTGATCTCGTTTTCATGAAAATATCGGCAATATCTTGATGACAAGATATCTTGTCATTAGCTAACTTTAAAGAAGGCTGAGTTTGGCTAGAATTCCCGCTCTTTTACCTTCTATAAATTCAAGGACCGAATTCTATGGAACCTCCGTTTTGTAACGACAAGCTTCGTTTTCAAGGGAGGAAAATTGACAAATAAAATCTAGGAAATTAAAATTGAATAGAAAAATATGTAACAGAGTATTATTATGAATACAAATTTAAAGAAATGAAATTATAGTATGAGCGAGCAATATGAAATATTAAAGAAAAGCCATAAAAATGTACGAATATAAAAGTTTTACTGTCCAGGCAAACTTTGTAAGACATAAAGTCAGGGCGATATTCAAGAACTAAACTTAATTTTGGTACATTTGAGGTGCTTCTTATGGACTTTCAAGAATCGAGGAACTCTAACAAAGGAATGAATAAAAAAACTGTTTTACCCTCGGTGGTGTAATTAATGCATATTTGTGTTCTCTTCCAGGGAAGCCAAGAGCTAGACATCTTCCATCTGGTGATGACGTCGGACGTCCTGGACCAGAAGAGCTATGCGTGTGCCCCCTTGTGTTCGCCCACCCTCCTTTCTGTAAATATGACAAAATTACTGCGGGCGCAAGGGGAGCATTTCGTAGAGTGTCAGATGGCCAGATGTCTGCACGGACTCTCCTTGTCCAGATGGTTCAATTTTGGTGCCGTTAGGCTGAAGAACATAGAATGTTTATTGAAGATCTAATAAAAACATTCTACTACCCCAAACCGACTTCTTTATTCATGTTCAATCGACATTCAATCACACTTGGATAAAAACAAATGAGCGTGGTAGCCCAGTTGGAAGAGTAACGAATAAGCAACCGGAGGGTTTCGAGTGCGAAACTCGGTTCAACCAAAGACCATCGAGTACACGGCGGTTCGTGTAGGTTTAATTTTTCGTGGCCTTAAATGCCCTCACGTTAGAGTGGCGTGGACGTTTTTAGAGTGGGGTAGCAGTTTCGGGTTTGATCCCTGACCGACGCCAATAGCCCGTTGTGTTGCTGCAATGCAATCGTACTTAAATACTTAACTGTACAGAAATCTTTTAATACATCTCCAACTTTGAACGCTCCAGATTTTTTATCACGTGTTTAGATCAAAACCTTATTTACATTTACAATTTGGAAAAGTGTATCAATTGCGATTAGTAAAAACTTCCATTAAAAAAATAAACAGTCCTAAAAAAGGAGGGCTGAGGTAACCCAGTTGGATGGTAGGTAGATATTTCAAACAACGTCACACTGGAGCAACACAGCGGACTATTGGTGACAGTCCGGGATCAATCCCGATAGGAAAGATCGGAGGACAACACATCATCATTTTGAACTACGATCAGATGAGGACGGCAACATATGAACTGGTACCCCACTCCCCAAACTTCCGTACCAAACTTAGATGATGTCATTTGACATGACTACCGATTTAACTTGCACCAGCACATAAGAACCCGTTGGATCGAATTTCGCAGCCTTCGGTTGCTCCTCCGTTACTCTACCAAGTGGGCTACTAGGACCCAACTGTATGAAATAATTAGTGATTCTAACAGAGATAGCATCACGTGATGAGAGTTCCTTTTCTTTTATCAGATCACCGCTTGGGGAATTGATCCTGGGCGGTGCAGGGCCGTGGTTGGGAGAGCAACGGATTAGCAAACGGAGGGTGGAGATTTCGAAATCAGCCACCAAACACGGTCGTGTACAAAGGGGCCTGGTGCACGTTCAATCTGCCGTTGCTTTTCATATCACTGGCATAGCCAGGATTTAATTTCATAGAGGGGGTGATTCCGAGGAGACCCTTCCCCTATTTTTCCAACCACGAGCCGCCGCTGATATGGAAACCACGTACCTCTTTAGAATGATAGATGTAGTTACTTGACTATGGAGTACAGCTTTCAATAATACCCATGAAACATGAAAAGCAAATGCAAATTAAATTGATTTTAATCGTCTTGTAATGAAAATATGTCAAAATATAGGAATATCTTTGAAACGCAACATAAGGCTACCCGTTTTGATTAAACGCACCATATCTTATTTTAAGATAACTTTATTATGACTTTAACAGTCATTTTAAAATAAGAAGTTATACTCCTTACACAAAAAGGTTTCCATTTATTTTTAGGAAACAGTATTCTACAAACTATAACGTATTTAACCAGATTTAAGGAACGTTCGTTGAAATATACATATACAACCAAGAAATTACCCATGTCTAGTGGTATTTGGCAGAAAATAAAATAATCCATAACAATTTAATACCTAAATAATATATCTGAAATATGGAAAGTATCGGAACACATAAATACAAAAAGAAACGAAATTGTGGTCATTGAAAAATGTAGAAATCTGAAACACGAAAGATCTGAGAAAGCGTGTCGAATTTCGACGTCATGACAATATTCTTAAATAGAGAAATTAAAAAGACGCTTGAAAAATATTGATAGACAATAATGAATTATTTACAAAAAGAACACAAATTTAAAAAACTTAGAAATTTTCAAATAAGAACCCAACATTTCTGTTTAAACTCAAATACAGAAACACCGAATTCTAAATCTAATTTAAAAAATAAAACATTGAAGAAACAAAAGACCTTTTCTACTCGCAATCCTAAAGACAGACTTATTTACGACCTAAGTAACCAAGAGATATTTTTCTGTTATTTATGGTAAAAAATCTATCATAGGTTACAAGTCAAACAAAGAGTGATTTAATCGAATGCCTTATACACTGCTGGCCACCCAAATTGCAACACCAAGAAACATAAGAGATATCACAACAAAATTTATTTTGTAGATAACATGTTGACCAAGTATCAAATGATTAAATTTATAGACTTCTGTGAAGTGTGGTTCCTGCCAAAATCAGTAGCCAGAGTAGCCGCCATTGTTGGAGATCACCGCTGCCACACGCCTCGGCATTGATTCAAAGAGACTTTGGATGTGTTCTTGGGGTACAGCAGACCAAGCAGCTTCCACACGTTGCCAAAGTTGATCTGGTGTGGCAGCTGGGGATGTATTCTGGGTCAATCGTTGAGCAACCATGGACCACATGTTTTCTATCGGCGAAAGATCCGGAGAGCGAGCTGGCCAGGGAAGCAATTCAATCTGGCGATTGACGAAGAACACTTGGACAATGCGTGCCACGTGTGGTCGCGCATTATCCTGTTGAAATATGGCTGTGGGCAAGCCCTGAAGGACAACTGGCTCCAACACCTCGGAGATGTAGCGCTGGCTGTTTAAAGTACCGGCAATGCGTACTAGAGGAGTGCGAGAGTGATATCCAATACCGCCCCATACCATAATACCCGGTGCAGGACCAGTGTGGCGGTGCATAACGCATAGTTCATAGAGGCGCTGTTCAGCATCCTCTCTCCACGGTGTCTCCAGACTCGAATCCGACCATCGTGGTGTCGCAGACAGAAGCGTGACTCGTCAGTAAAGACAATTTCATTCCATTCTGCCGTCCACATCCTTCTTTCATCGCACCATTGGCGGCGGAAACGTCTGTGGTTCTGCGTCAAGGGTAGACGAAGCAATGGACGTCTTGCGGACAGACCACTCTGCTGTAAACGGCGTCGAATGGTACGCGCAGACACTGGATGATGCGGTACAGACTGAATGTGCTGTGCTATGGTTCGTGATGTGGCTGAGCGATCCGTCACTGCCATACGCACAATATGCCTGTCATCACGTGAAGTGGTGCACTGAGGTGGATGCGATCGAACACGTCGGTCCGTCGTACCCTCCTGCATCCAACGATCACATATCCGCATTACAGTTGTTTGGTTTCGTCCAACACGACTACCGATTTCCCTGAAAAATAATCCACAATCTCGGTAGGCCACTATCCTTCCTCTGTCGAACTCGGATACTTGATCAAAAGATGATCGCTGTTTTCTACGAGGCATAATTGATCGTTTTTTTGAAAAAACCACAAGAAAAACACAATTGCCGTACTTGAAATCGTCGAAATCTCCAAGCCTTAAATAGCGCTTTGAAGTGGCGCCACAGGCGCGCGTGATGTGCGTCTGCGCTGAAATTCTAATCATTTGCATATCTCACCTCCGCTAATGCATGTTGTAAATTTCATATTATTTGCATGCTTCCTTCAGGGTGTTGCATTTATGGTGGCCAGCAGTGTATAATGTTACATTACTTGAAGTAGTAAACCTGCTTATAAATTCGTCTCATTACACATGGAAATATGAAATCTAAGTCGATTTTCCGATCATGTCAAAAGCTGAACTGTACTATCACAGGGCACAGAAGGAACTGAACGGAATTCTGTAATTTAATAAATATATTTTACTTTGGAAACGGGTTTTACCACCTCTTTAGAGATCTAGTTTGTAATTACTTTTGATCTTGATATATTTAGGGATGAGGAAGTGGTTTTTACCGAAAACCAAATGAAAGTGTTGTAATTTAGATTTTCTCTGGAAAATGTATTAAATTAAAAGCGTTATTGAAAATAATCACAATTAAGTGATCGGATCTCAGATCGTATAAAAAACGATTTAAAAAATAATCAGGAGGGCCCCATATACTTTAGGATATATATCAAGATTAAAATCTTAATTAAAAAATATTTTCTTATGCTTACGCTAGTAAACGTGCATAGCATGTTCGTATATTTATTGAAAACAATCCTGTGGCATCTTCGAAAGGAAAGAAACACTAATCAAATGCTTGAAATGTTTCTCAAAATCATTTGACAATTAGATTTTAAAAATTTATATTATGTGACATCAGACACAGTCTGATTGGATCTTAATATCGGTCCCTTAAAAGAAATAAGTCATCTAAAAGTCTATTAAAATTTTTCTTAGCATTTTACTCTTCTTGCCCCTTAAAACTATTTATTTTAAGTGTCAATTTATGTTTTGTTTATTTAATGATATCGAATTATAACTAAAAATAGTGCAAAAATATAACACGAAAACTCACCTACTACAAAAACCTTGCGCCATAAAACCCTAACCATCGAATCTAATCCACCTATTACAAAAATTTAAACAATTTATGTACTTGATACTGGAACTCAAATAAATTCCGATCGTTTCTAAGAAAAATTACAATACTAGATTACAAATTTATGTCATAAAAATTGATTCAGCTTGAGATATACTTCCTGAAATTACACGTCATTACACTTGGAATGTTAAAACTTGCGTTTAATCTTGTATTTTATGATAGTATTGGTGTTGTTTTGAGCTATATTTGAGATTTATTTTCATAATACATTGACTATTTGACTTGTGAAAGTTTTTTTGATCAAAGACGAATGGACGAAGAACATTTTAAAATAAAATACTTCATTTTTTGACTTTTTCACTTTTTCCCCATTGGAGCGATATGCACAATTAAGTTAAAGAGGGTATATGGCTTATGGATTAATGCTTTTCGGACTGTCGCTCTATTATTCGGGTTTGAAGCTTAACTTAAACCATCATCTCTCCCCACTACTTTAATATTTAATACTTAATTTACCCACTACTTTAATATTTAATACCATGGATACTTATTATCGTTTATTTTCAACATATTTCAATAGTTTTACATCAATTTCCATTTCAATACAAATTTTTTTTTAAGTATTAAAAAAAGGTATACAAATACAAGAAACTAAAATCATAAAACAAGTTTAATTTTAAATATGTAAGTTTGTTTCCATAGATAAATAAACAAAACAATGACATTTTGGCAATTGAATTTTAGTTAGAGATACATACAAATTCACCTGAAAATTCCAGAATTGAACTAATAATGATATAATTAAAGTATATGGTTAATTATATAGGAATATATCTATTTGCATCCGTGAATGTAAACGTCAGGTAAATATAGCTGTCAGCATAGAAATTAGAAGTTCTATTCCAGGTCACAAGGGAAATTATAAAACGACTGACAAACGGTTTGTCTATTTAAAATAATATAAAACTAAGATTACAGATCACATGAAGAGCTATTTCTAACAAAAGTCGCTTAAAAACAAATGGAATCCTTGATATGTCCTTCTGTATGTCGTCACAAGTATACTTCCGGCAAATGTTTCCAGCACTTTTCATATTGAATTATTTTCGGTTTTTGATACGCAAGTCCTTGTCATTGTAAGTTCGAAGCTTGGGAAAACCTTGTCATGATTACTTTACACATCTACGGCTTCTGAGTGTGTATGCACCTATGTATTTCTAAGGTCGAAGCATGTGAAAACCTTCTCATGCATACATGACACATATATGGCTTCTCTCCAGTATGTATGCGTCTGTGTCTTCGTAAGCTCTCAGGGTGTGAAAAATTTCTGTTACAAATTTCACAATTAAAAGGTTGCTCACCAGTGTGCATACGTCTGTGACTTCGTAAGGGCCCAATTTGCGAAAAGCTTCTGTTACAAATTTCACAATTAAAAGGTTTCTCACCAGTGTGCATACGTCTGTGACTTCGTAAGGGCCCAATTTGCGAAAAGCTTCTGTTACAAATTTCACAATTAAAACGTTGCTCACCAGTGTGCATACGTCTGTGACTTCGTAAGGGCCCAATTTGCGAAAAGCTTCTGTTACAAATTTCACAATTAAAAGGTTTCTCACCAGTGTGTATACGTTTGTGTCTTCGTAAGTGCCACATTTGCGAAAAGCTTCTGTTACAAATTTCACAATTAAAAGGTTTCTCACCAGTGTGTATACGTCTGTGTCTTCGTAAGTGCCAAATTTGCGTAAAGCTTCTATTACAAATTTCACAAATATAAGGTTTCTCACTTGAATGGATGCATTTGTGCATTGCTAAATTGCCCTTTTGCGAAAACGTTATTTTGCACACGTCACACTCGAAAGGTTTCTCACCACTATGCACACGCATGTGCTTTTCTAAATGCCATTTAGTTCTAAACAATTTATTGCAAATCTCACACTTGACAGATTTTATTTCGTTGTGGATTCCTTGATGTCGTGTCAGTTGTTGTTCCTTTTTAAAACGTATTTCACACTGGTCGCATGCATAACCTTTCTTTGATGAATTTTCCGAGTGTTTCTTTCTCTTTGATATTCGATTCGAAGTATTTGATTTTGATTTTTCCGTTTGTGACGGCTGAGGGTGTTTTTGTGCTGTTTCTCTGTTGTGCTCAGGTAAAAATGGGCTTTGTCCTCTTTCAGAACGTTCCTTTCTGTTCGATTCACTTTTAAACGTTTCACTCTTAACCATTTTCACTTCGGTGTGTGTCTTCGAATGATGTGTTTTGTGGTGTTTTCGTGGATTAAACCTTTCACTCTGCACGGATAAACATAGTCTTGTCTTTTTCTGTACACTATATGAACGACACGATTTTGAAGAGGGTTTTGCTGAAGGAAGTTGACATGCAAGTTGTTCTATGGTCTGCTCAGATAATTCTGTCTCTTCACTACTATCTTGATGTCCAATGCAATCAGGAAGATACATGGTCCTAATTAAGCCATGTAGATCAGGCATTCGTCTTTGATCTTTTGACTCTGGGCTTGCTCCTTCCGGTTCCATTAAGTGCTTTAAATTCCACTGGTTTCCTCAAAGGGGAAGTGTTCGTAGCGATCAGTCTTTGTTCCTATTAATCCGGTTTTGTGATGAAAGGTGGTGTGCTCCAAAATTGGGTTGATCTCAGGAAATGTTTTGGCTGACAGAGCCAACGTCGATGTAGTAACCTTTTATACTTTTGGCCCTTCAGTCCTTATTTCCGGCATGAATCCAATTCATTTTCGGACGAGCTGTTTTGGTCTTCTTTTGTCCGGATGTTGGTGAATTCTGATCAGAAAGGGATGTCGTAGCTTCAACGTGCAATTTACGTAACACATCTGGTTCTGAATGTGTGTTCCTGATATCTATTCACTTAAAATATTCTGATAATGTTTTTAATTAAAATTTAAGACGATATAATTAGGTAAATTTCAAATTATAGGTCTAAAAATTTTGAAGTTTTGCACTTCAAAAGAAAAGGCAATTTTCAGAACGAGAGCTCAGTAACCGTATTCAAATGCGTGTAACGAAAGAATTCGATACATTTAAATATGAATTCTATTCATTTACTTCACTTCAATTCGATGAAATCGGAAAGGAGCATTCTATAGCAGATAAACATATATTATATAGGGTTGGTTCGGGTTTTATGGTGCAAGGGTCATATTGGCCATGCTGCGCCAGATACAAATCATACAATATCAAGTAATAGACAGACACACACAATGAATGTATTTTACTAGATATAAATACACTCTATGAGGAGTATACCTGATAGGAATCGAACCTTTACCTTCTACATGACGAAGGTTGCTAGAGCGTGGGCATAACCGCTGAACCTCGACGGCCTGTATGGATTGCGTAAACTGAAATATAACTCTTCTTATGTCCGAAAGTATTTCTAAAAGATCCCAGAACTAATAGTTGTAATTCAGGGTATGTAGGTCTTATTAACGTCCCACTGGAGCAACACAACGGGCTATTGGTGACGGTCAAGGATCAGCACCCGAAAGGAAATATCCGAGGAATATCCAGTGTGAGTTTAATTAAAATACAAATCTACTCTTTAAGTCTGTTTAACAGAATTCAATTCACATGAAAAACAAAAGTTCTGTTTCGTTTACAATTTCTACAATTGGATTCATTACCTGCTTCATTGGAAGTAATTATATTCAATCAGAGGTTGGTAGGTATTTTAGATAATGTCGCACTGAAACAACATAACGGGCTATTGGTACGGGTCCGGGATCGATTCCGAATTGAAAGTTCCAATCCATCAGGTGATGAGTGAAACAAAGAGTGGTATAATCGAATGCGTTACCATAACTTTATAGTACATGAAATTATATACCTCCCTTTGAATTCGTCTCATTGTACATGATTGACCGTGGTAGCCATGTTGGAAGAGGAACGGACTAGCAATCGGAGATTTGTGTGTTCGAAACTAGGTTCAACCAGAGACCTTCGTGTACAAAGATGGCTGATGCACTTTCAATCTGTCGTGGCCTCAAATGTCTTCGTTGGCGTGGTGTGGAAGTTCGGGGAGTGGGGTGCCAGCTCATGCGTTGTTCTCGTCGTCTGACCTTTTATCAAAATAGCGGGGAGTTGTCCTTGATAGGTAGGTGTTTTAATTAACGTCACATTGGAGCAACACAACTGGCTATAGGTGACGGACCGGGATCAACCTCCGAAGGAAAAAATCCGAGGACAACACCACGTAATTTTGAATCTCGGTCAGATGATGAAGTCACACCTCTGCTGGAACTCCACACTCCAAATTTCCACACTACACCAACGTGAGGACATTATAGACCAGGACATATTTAACGTGCACCAGCTCCCCTTTGTACACGACGGTCTTTGGTTGTATGCGAACTCGCAACCCTCCGGTTGCTTCTCCGTTAATCTTAGAAACGGGCCAGTGCGGCCCCAGAAAGCAGCGGGTACTGTAAAATCCTAAATTTCAAACCCTATCTTGAAGAGTTCATTCGCTACCTTAGTGTATGATACAGATATGCCACGAAGAGTTGATAGTTTGAAATCTGAAGACAGCAAACAGATGACAAATGTGTCAAGAGTTCTGTTACACAAAGTTCACTCTAAAGATATCTTCGTTTCAACAGAAAATATGCATCCAAAACTCAAGAAGTAAAATGGGTCAAGTATTACACTGCATAAATTAAGTATACGTATAACCAAGGAATTTTCTTGACCGATTAAAAATTCAACTATTTTATTGGAAAACTAAAAGTGATCAATAACATCCAAAAATGCCCTTCGTTATGTGACCGTGGTTCACAATTACAGTGTCGACCTCGGATTTTTTCCTTCGAATTTCTAATTCAAAATTACGTGGTATTGTCGTCGGTACTTTCCCTTCGGGACTGATCCCGGACCGTCACCATTACCCTGTCGTGTTGCTCCAGTGTGACGTTAATTAAAATAGCTACCCCACCTTATCTGAATGCACCATTTACTCGTGACGTTTTTGGTAGGTAGGTATTTTGATGAAGGTTGCACTGGAGAAAAACAACGGTCTATTAGAGACTGTCCGGGATCAAACCCGAAGGATATGTAACACAAGTCAAAAGCTTGTAAGTTTTCTCAAAATCATTTGAAAATTAGATTTTAAAAATTGGTATGTGACATTAGACACAAACTGCTTGGATTTTAATATCGGTCCCTTAAAACTCATCTAAAAATCTATTAAAATTTTTCTTAGCATTTTGCTTACCTTACCCCTTAAAACCCATTTTATTTTAAGTGTCAATTTTCCTGTTTTGTTAATTTAATGGTATCAAATTATAACTGAAAATATTGCAAATTGTGACATGAAACCTCAGCTATTACAAGAACCTTGCGCAATAAAACCCTAACAGCCAATCTATTCCACCTATTACAAAAATGTAAACAATTGATGTACTTGTTACGGGAACTCAAATGAATTCGAAGTTTCTAAGAATAATTGCAGTACTAGATTACAAAAAAGATGTCATAAAAATGATTCAATTTAAGATATACTTCCTGACGTTACACACATCATTACACTTGAAATATTACAACTTTTGACTAAACTTGTATTTTATGATGGTATTGGTATTGTTGAAGCTTATTTGAGATTTATTTTAATAATACATTGACTCCGACTTGTGAAAGTTTCCTTAATTAATTTGGTATTTGGTATTTTTTCAATTAACGTCACACTGGAGCAACACAATGGGCTATTGGTGACGGTCCGGGATCAATCCCAAAGGGAAAGATCCGAGGACAACACCACGTAATTTTGAACCACGGTCAGATGACGAGGCAACACCTGAGCTGGCACCCCACTCTCCAAACTTCCACACCACACCAACGTGAGGACGTTTGAGGCCACGACAGATTTAACGTGCACCAGCCCCCTTTGTACACGACGGTGTTTGGCTGGATTCGAACTCGCAACCCTTCGGTTGCTAGTCCGTTACTCTTCCAACCGGGCCACCGCGGCCCCTCCTTAATTAAAGATGAATGTACGAAAAACATAATTTTTAAAACTATTTAATTTTTGCCTTTTTTCATTTTTCTCATTGGTGCGATATACACAATCAGGATTCAAAGTTGAAAAGGGTATAGGGCCTAGGGATTAGAGCTTTTCGGACCTTCGTTTCTATTGTTCGGATTTAAAACCTAACTTAAACCATCGTCTCTCTTCAGACTACCTTAATATTTAATTCCTTTGTAGATGAATTCCATTAATACTTAATATCGTTTATTTCGAAAATATTCCAATTGTTTTACACGAATTTCCATTTCAATACAAGAAATTTTGTTTTATACATATTAAAAACAAATAGAAAGCATGTATACAAATAAAACTAACTAAAACTATTAAAATGTTTAATTTTAAAAATGTAACATTATTTCCATAAAATATTAATCAAAACAATGACATTTTGACAGTTAAATTTTAGTTAGAAAAGACATACAATTTCGCCTAAAATTCCTATATTGAATTAATGATGATATAATTAATGTAGGTGGTTAATTATATACTAATATATCTATTAGATTATCCGTGAATGAAAACATCAGGCAAATATAGTCGTAAGCACAGAAACTAGAAGAGGAAATTATATTTCCAGGTCACAAGGGATATTTTAGAACGACTGAAAAAAATTGTCTATTAAAATCCTATTGTCTATTATTATCCTTGATATGTCGTCACAAGTACAATTTAGGCAAATATATTTTCTAGCACATTTCACTATTAATTACTTTCCGTTTTTCATGTATAAGTCTACGTCTTTTCAAGTTAGAAACGTGTGAAAATTTTCTCATGCATATTTTACACATATACGACTTGTCTTCAGTGTGTATAATGTGCCTATGTGTTCGTAAGTTGGTAACTTGTGAAAATTTTATCATTCATATTTCACACACATATGGCTTCTCTTTAGTGTGTACATGCCTATGTGTTTGTAAAGTCCAGTTTCGTGAAAACGGTCTCATGCATATTTCACATATATAAGGCTTTTCTTCAATGTGTATACGCCTGTGTACTCGTAAGTTCCCAAGTTGTGAAAAGCTTTTGTTTCAAATTTCACAATTAAAAGCTTTCTCACCAGTGTGCATACGAATATGTGTGCGTAAGTCTCAAGCTAGTGAAAACCGTCTCGAACATACTTCACATATATACGGCTTCTCTTGAGTATGTATAAATCTGTGTCTTCGTAAGCTCCGAAGGTGTGAAAAGCCTCTGTTACAAATTTCACAGGTAAAAAATTTCTCACCTGAATGGATGCTTTTGTGCGTTGATAAATTGCCCTACTGCGAAAATGTTTTTTGCACACATCACAATCGAAAGGTTTCTCACCACTATGCACTCGAATGTGCTTTTCTAAATGTCATTTAGTTCCAAACAACTTGTTGCAAATCTCACATTGGACTGCATTTATTTCATTGCGGAGTCCTTGATGTCGGATCAGTTGTTGCTCCTTTTTAAAACATGTGCCACACTGGTCACATGCATAACCTTTTGTCGATGAATTTTCCGTGTTTCTTTCTCTTTGATATTCTATTCGAAGTACCTGCTTTCTATTTTTTCATTTGTGACGGCTGAGGGTGTTTTTGTACGGTTTCTCTGCTGTGCTCAGGTAAAAAAGAGGTTGGTCCCCAATCAGATCGCTCCATTCTGTTCGAGTTCGATTCCGTTTTAAACGTTTCACTATTGAAGATTTTCTCTTCGGTGCGTGTCTTCGGATGCTGTCTTTTGTAGTGTTTTCGTGGATTAAGCTTTTCACTCTGCACGGATACACAGTGTCTTGTCAGTGAATCACCAACACGTTTTGACTTTTTCTGCACAATATGGGAATGACACGATCCTGAAGAGGATTTCGCTGAAGAAAGGCGACATGAAAGGTTTTCTATGTTCCGCTCAGGGAATTCTGTCTCTTCACTATATCTTGATGTCCCATGTAATCGGTAGGATACATGATTCTAACTGAGCCATGTAGATCAGGCAGTCGTCTTTGATCTATTGACTCAGGGGTTGCTCTTGTGGTTCCATGACGTGCTCTGAAATTCCACTGCTTTTCTCAAAATGAGAGTGTTCGTAGCGATCAGTCTTTAATCCGGTTTTGCGATGAACAGTGTGCTCCAAGATTGGTGTGTTGATCTGAGGAAAAATTTTGAACGACAAAGCCAACGTCGATGATGGAACCTTTCATACTTTTGGCACTTCTGTTCTTTATTCCGGCACGAATAAAGTCTTATATTCTTTGGATGTTGGTGAATTCTAATCACAAAAGGATGTCGAAGCTTCATCATGCAATTGACGTAACACATCTCGTTCTCAATGATCCTGATCTATATTCATTTCAAATTTTTTGATGATTTTTGTTAAAATTAAAATTTAAGACTATATAATTAGTAAATTTCAAATTATAAGTCTTTAACATTATGAAATTTTGTACTTCAAAAGAAAAGGCAATTTTCAGGACGAGTTCTGTAACCGTATTGAAATGCGTGTAACGAAATAATTCGAAATCTTTAAATATGAATATTGTTCATTTACTTTGATACGATAAAATCGGAAAGAAGTATTTCATAATAAGAAACATATTATATGGAGTTGGTTGGTTGGTTCGGGTTTCATGGCGCAAGGTTCATATTCGCTATGCTGTGCCAGACACAAGTCATACAATATCAAGTTATAGACAGAAAAATGAAAGTTTTTTACTGACACCGAAGATTTAAATACACTCTAGGAGGTGCGTACTTTATAGGAATCGAACCTACCCCTCCTGCAACACGAAGGTTGCTAGAGCGTGGGCATAACCACTGAGCCTCGACGGCCTGTACGGAACGTGTAAACTGAAATATAAGTATTCATATATCCGAGGCCGCGGTGGCCCGGTTGGAAGAGTAACGGACTAGCAACCGAAGGGTTGCGAGTTCGAATCCAGCCAAACATCGTCGTGTACAAAGGGGGCTGGTGCACGTTAAATCTGTCGTGGCCTCAAACGTCCTCACGTTGGTGTGGTGTGGAAGTTTGGAGAGTGGGGTGCCAGCTCAGGTGTTGCCTCGTCATCTGACCGTGGTTCAAAATTACGTGGTGTTGTCCTCGGATCTTTCCCTTTGGGATTGATCCCGGACCGTCACCAATAGCCCATTGTGTTGCTCCAGTGTGACGTTAATTGAAAAAATACCAAAAAAAAAAAAAAATACCAAAAAAAAACATATATCCGAAAGAATTTCTAAAAGATCCCAAAAATAAAAGTTGTAATTCAAAGTAGGTATTTTGATTAACGTCCCACTGGAGCAACACAACGAGCTATTGGAGAAGGTTCGGGATCAACAACCGAAGGGAAATATACGAGGACTATTAGAGGCCGCGGTAGCCCAATTTGAAGGGTAGCGGATTAGTAACCGCAGGGTTGCAAATTCGAATCCAGCCAAAGACCTCCGCAAACAAAGATAGCTGGTGCACGTTAAATCTGTCATAGCTTCCAATGTCCTCACGTTTGTGTGGTGTGGAAGTTTGGAGAGTGGGGTGCCAGCTCAGGTATAGCCTCGTTATCTGACCCTGGTTCAAAATTAGTTGTTCTCGATCTTTCCCTTGAGATTGATCCCTGACCGTCGTCAATAGCACGTTGTGTTGCTCTAGTGCGACGTTAATTAAAATACTTACCTACCTACTGAGGAGAACAAGTAATTTTGAACCACTAGTTGTAATTCCAATATCGATGGGGCCGCGGTGGCCCGGTTGGAAGAGTAACGGACTAGCAACCGAAGGGTTGCGAGTTCGAATCCAGCCAAACACCGTCGTGTACAAAGGGGGCTGGTGCACGTTAAATCTGTCGTGGCCTCAAATGTCCTCACGTTGGCGTGGTGTGGAAGTTTGGAGAGTGGGGTGCCAGCTCAGGTGTTGCCTCGTCATCTGACCGCGGTTCAAAATTACGTGGTGTTGTCCTCGGACTTTCCCTCTGGGATTGATCCCGGACCGTCACCAATAGCCCGTTGTGTTGCTCCAGTGTGACGTTAATTAAAAATACCAAAATACCAAAATACCAATATCGATGTCATTAGTAACATTATTGAATCGTTAAAAGTTCATCAATCTGGGTAGAAGGGATGGTGGCTTAGCATTTTGTAACATTACTTGGAGTTTATGGGAACTCTTTAACTGAAGCATTTATATCATCATTTTGTAGGTGGTTATTTAACTTCTCAATGTAATAAAACATCAGGCTATTGGCGACGGTCCTGGATCAATACCGAAGGGACAAAATCGAGGACAACGCCTCGTTATTTTGAACCACTGTTGGATGACGAGGTCTGCATCTGAGATAACACCCCATTCTCCAAACATTCACATCACCCCGACGAATGGTCATTTGTGGCCACGAGAGATTTAACATGCACCAGCCCCCAAGTACACGACGGTCTTGGGCTGGACGAGTTTCGAACTTGCAAACCGCCAATTGCTGAATCGTTGCTCAGTCACTGGGCTACCGTGTCCCCACGATCACTTAAGAACACCCCACACTTAGACAATTATCGAAGAGCATTTCGTAAGTACAACTATTTTACGTCGTGCGCATAAATTTGATTTTAGTCAATATTTAAGGTCGGTAGGTAGTAAATTAACGTCGCACTGGAGCAACACAACAGTAACTACTTAAGAGGAACCCTTTCGCAGTGGATTTGCCCAATGCGTAAGATACCGGCGAGTTTTAGACTTCACTGGTTCGATTCCAGTCATGTTAGAGTCCTCCCTATGTGTATTTCGGTCTTTCGTGTCAGCTTTTCTTGTGTGCGTGGGCCTTGATAACCCCGTTTTAAAGTAGTATTACAAACTGGAGGGATTGCGTGTTTGAAACTAGGTCCGACTAAAGACCGTCGGGTACACAGGTGCTGGTGCACGTTAAACATCTCGTTGCCTCAAATTGTCTCCACTTTGGAAGTTTGGAGTGTGAAATGAAAACTGAAGCGTTGATCTAGTCATCTGACAGTGGTTCAAAATTACGAGGTGTTGACCTCGAATCTATCACTTCGGGATCCATAGCAAACCGTCGCCAATAGCCCAGTACAGTATGACGCTAGTTCAACTACCTACCACAATAATCAATTTAATTTTGCTTAAAATGAAAATATTTTATCACATGGAAAATGTCTTAACTTAGTTCCGAAATTCGCATCAACTGCCAGGGCCACGGTGGCCTGGTTGGAAGAGTAACGGACTGGCAACAGGAGGGTTGCGAGTTCGAATCCAACCAAAAGACAGTCGTGTGCAAAGGGGTATGTCGTGGCCTCAAATGTCTTCTCGTTGGAGTGGTGTGGAAGTTTGGAGAGTGGGTTGCTCAGGAGTTGACTCGTCATCTGACTGTGGTTCAAAATTACGTGATACTGACCTTGGATCTTCCCCTTCGAGGTTGATCCAGGACCGTCACCAATAGCCCGTTGTTAATAACTCTACGTGTGACGTTAATTAATTACCATTACCGTATCAAATACAATTTGTATCAACTACTTACCTAGCAGATATAAGATTACTTCAATACTATGAAACATGTAAACAGTAAATTTCGGTGCATTTCAAAAGTCCAATTAAAAGTATTTGTACTTGATAAAGTCAACCTAGGTTCATTAAAATGTACTTATATTTCAAGGGTAAGTCTGCTCTTTTAAAAGAAATACAGATGGGATATTTATTTAGCATTGTCAGACATGAACTTCAAATACGAACTTTGAACCATTCCTTTGTAGCATTAAAATTTGAATTTGCATTTTAATCGGTAAAAATTTCCAAATTAAATGAAATTTTCTTTTCAAATGTGTAATTAAATAAAATGTTTTTATAAAACTACGCTATTAACATTACCACACTATGCAAAGCAAATCATAGATTTCAAAGATATTAAACGTAACTGAGTTTGTTCCTTCACAGTGCATTTTTATGAAATATAAATCGAACAATCTCTTACGATAACCTAATGATTACAAAATTGTATTTTTATTGTAGGTAAGTACTTAATTACGGTCGCACGGTCCCTTTGTCCAAACTCTGACACTTTAAAGGGGAACTCGCTTTTTCGGGGTGCCGTTTTCGTCAACACAACTGTGAGATACCACGCCGCCAGAAGCGCTAGTGATCTTTTCTCCCTTACGTCTTTACCCTCACCTGCTCTTACGCTCTCTGTTTCTTCCTCAACCGCCGTAGCACGGTTGGAAGAGTAACGCATTAGCAATTGGAGGGTTGCGAGTTCGAATCCAACAAAATACCGTCGTGTATGAAGGGGCTGTTCGCCTTAAATCTGTCGTGGCCTCAAATGTCCTAACGTTGGCGTGGTGTGGAAGTTTGTAAAGTGCGGTGTCAGCTCAGGTGTTGGCTCGTCCTGACTTTGTCCTCGGATCTTTCCCGATGGCATTGATCCCGCACCGTCAGCAATAGCCCGTTATGTTGCTACAATGTGACGCTAATTAACATACCTACCTACCTAATTCTAGAAAGGGAAAATTGCTCTAAGAACATTGATCGTACAAACTTTTAAACGTACAGAACGAAATAAAGGTTTTTATTTAGAAAACGACTTCAATATTTCAAGTATGAGGAATCTTTGAAATGGATTTCGGAAATCGCAGTATAGCAAACTGCGTAAGCATGTAATATTGGGTTTTTTTTCGGGATTATGACGCAAGGTTATATTTGGCCCCACATAATTTTAGGGATAAATTTTTTCATAAAGTAATTTGTGACGTGAATTTCAGATGTTTTTTTTTAAATTGTTACGTTATTTTGCACAGAAAATAAAAATACGGTACTTACGTATTAACCGCATGCCAGCCATTAATCGCCAAAACTGTTGGAAGGGGTATACGACGGAAGAACTTGGACAATCTGGTTATATTCACTGCCAAGTGAACCACAAATACAATTTTATTGATTCTGAAACTGGCACGCACACACAGAATATAGAACGCATCTGGGAAAGTGAAAAATGGCGAAATAAAAAACATCGAGGAACATCTTGCCACCACCTCGAGTCCCGATCTCGCTGAGTTTATAATGATAATGATATGTTTGATGCCATCCTAAGGGCAATTGCTGAACATTTTCCGCCCGAAACAAAACTTGACCGATATTCGCCAATGGCATGCGGCTAATACGTAAGTACCAAAAATACATTTTTATGCAATCGGGTATTCAGGTTTTCGTACACTACGTACAATGGATTTCTTTAAGTACAATCTTATTTTGTTCTATGGTCTGATTTTATAACTTCAAAGCGATATTTATCAATAAAAAAGTGCACTATCCTTATTGGGTAACAAATTCAAAATCAAATATAGAAATAAAAAATGTTTATTAAACTCCAATTTACATCTACATTTTAAAAGTGAATAGTTATATAAACATTAATAGATTAGCGATAAAAAGCATCAAATCGTACACATTTATAAAAAGATACTGTGAATACATAATAGGATTCAAATTATGATACTGTGAAGTATTGGTACGTGGTCAACAGATGAGAAAAAAATTACTAATCTAAATACATTTCTTTCTTTATCGTTTTAAAAATGATCAAGATTCCAATTTTTTACCCTTGGAAGCGTTTGTATTTAAATCCTCAATTGCTAGTTAATTGTCCATAAAACTAGTCTATAAAATAGTTATTTGAACGGTGGACACTTGTTTTTTTTTAAATTAGAAAAGCAAGAAAACTTACGATAACACACTTCACATTCGTACGGCTTTTCACCTGTGTGGACACGTCTATGAGAATACAAGTCATGCTGAGTGGAAAACTTTTTCCAACATATTTCACACTCATATGACTTCAGTTTGGAGTGGAATCTTAACATATGATACTGTAAGTGTGAGTTTTGAGAAAACTTTTGCTTGCAGATTTCACATTCAAACAATTTCTTCTTAAAGTGGATAGTTGATATATGCCTCCGTAGGTTCGAATTATCTGAAAAAATTTTCTTACAGATATCGCAGGGAAATTTAACTTTTAAATGAATACGTGATACGTGACGCTTTAACAAATCTTTCCACGTAAATGACTGTTCACAATCTGGACATTTGAAGGGTTTCTCTTTGGTGTGGGTTAGAATATGTCGTCTTAACCGTGATGGAGACTGAAACGCCTTTTCGCATAGTGGACACTGGTGTGTTTTCTCACATCTGGGAGTTCTTTTATCCCGCAACCTCTTGTTTTTGGAAACACTGGCTCCTCGATTTCTGTCAGGTAAGACTGGTTCTCCTGGATGATGGTTCTTTTGATGCCGTGTTAAATTCTGTTTCCGAGTAAAACCCTTTTCACATAGGCTGCATGAATAGGGACGTCTCACTATATTCTGATCCTGGCTCTCATTCTTGCAACTGCTTGGTCCCGCTGTATTTGTCTGTTGGATACTTTGGTCTTGAAGGTCTGTATCCTGTATAAGCAATACACTTTCCCTTACTTGCTTTAGATGGCTTTGTCTGGGGATCATAAACGTAGCTGCAGAGGTACCCTTTTTGTCAGGTTTTCTTCTTTTCGAGTTACCTTCTAAAGATGTTTTCCGAGGATCATCCAAAGACACGGATGCTTGAGCTTCAACACCATCGAAATCCGAGATTTGGATTCTATTTGGTTCCATGAATTTTTGGCTCGTTTCAGTTGCTCGTTCAGTCATTGGCTTCGATTTTCAATTCGCTGTCGTTTGCTGATCCTCCTCAGCAGATAAACGAAACGTTTTGGCACAGTCCGCATTTTTAGGCTGCAATCTTTCACTCATACTTCAATAAAAACTTTAAAAATATGATCTTTTGCTAAAAATTGCATTTTTATATTAAAATTACTGGACAACGTTGAAGCATACAGCAGTTCAGAGGAAGTTTCTTAGTTAACTGAACGATTTCGATGTTTATATACGCATTATGCAAAGTCCCTTCACTTCATTTGGACAATAAGATTAGGCCTGTAGATTTGAAATACTTCAAGTCAAATACGATCGATGAGGGAATCGTATAAAAGTAATATTTATTTTAATATTTCAGGTTTATATTTATAAAACTTAGAAATTGGGATTAGGTTAAGTACTAAAAATACTCAGAGGAAAAATTCAAGAAACAATCTTTCCCTTTACGGCTATCAGTCTCCAGGTTGTACTAGGGAAAGTTTCGAATCCGGTAACTAAATTTTGTGTATTTCGCTCTTGTTTATCGTTGTGTGTGTGTCTTTAATTGGCGGAAAAACATTTTATGGTTGAGCTTGTCCTGAATTGGCCTTTACAGCATAAAAATCCCAGTACAGATTAAAAGGAATTCTAAATATTTCACGAAATAATTCGAAACTCAACTGAGATTTCCGCTTAGTGCTTGAAGGTCGTGGTAGCCCATTAAAAGAGTAACGGTAGGTAGTTAATTAACGTCTCCCTGGTGCAACACGCAAGGGCTATTGGCGACGGCCGGGGTCTAACTTATCCCTATTTTGGGATAAATCCCGAAAGGAAAAATCCAAGGACAACGCCTGGTAATTTTGAATCACGGTGACATGACGAGAACAACACCTAAGCTGGAACCCCACTCTCCAAACTTCTAGACCATGCCAACGTGAGGACATTAGAGGCCACGACTGATTTAACTTGCACCAGCTCCCGTGTACACGAACGTCTTTTGCTGGTGGGATGCACATCTTATCACAATTTCTTCTGTGGTATTTCTTAGCCTTCATAATCTATTTTACCAATGGTTGACCTACTTGCATTACATCTTTGATCCTGCACCTTTTATGTCGTCTATACACTAAAAACATATATAATCTGTATAAGTAAATATATAATTTTAAACATACTTTTTAATGTTGATTAGACTATTTTAAACTTTTACTTATTTTTAATGGTTTCGATTGTCTTTGCTCTTCGCAGCTTGTCCGTTCTTGAACCTTCCGCCTTAAAACCTGGACCAAATTCTGTGATGAGTTCATTACTGCACCGGAAGCCGCAGTTGCCCGGTTGGAAGTGTAACGGATTAGCAAACGGAGGGTTACGAATTCGGATCAAACCAGAGGCCTTCGTGTACACGGGAGGGTTGGTGCATGTTCAATCTGTCGTGGCCTCAAATGTCCTCATCTTGGCATGGTGTGGATCTTTGGAGAAAAGTGAAATCTCAAGCGTTACCTCGTCATCTGACCGTGGCTCAAATTGCGTGGTGTTCCCCTCGCATCTTTCCCTTCCGTATTGATCCCGAACCGTGCCAATAACCCGTTGTGTAGCTCCAGTTCGACTTGAATTAACAACCTACCTACCTCTATATAATACAGTTTCAATATATTAACAGACAGAACTGTGCTAAGTAGGTAAGTATTTGAATTAGCGTCACACTGCAGAAACACAACGGACTATTGAGAAAACTCTGGAAAAACAAGCATTACTCTGACCACTACACAGACCATTTAGTTGTTAAGGCTTTGCGTTACTTCTTGCTTTTGAGATTCGAATGATATTCAAAAATGTCCAAAATACTTTAGTGCCACCTCGAATGGAAGGCTAGATATTGGCTAAATTCTGCCAAGCAGCGTTTCTTAGGTCAAATAAAAATGAAGGTAAAGAAAGATGCGATAAAATCGCATATTTTTAATTTAAATACTGTACTAGACGCTATAGCTAGACAAAAAATTTCATTGCTTGTTTATAATTTAAGATATAAAATAATTCACTGCTATAAAAACACAAAATGGTACATTTCGTAAAGTAAACTATTGATGCTTCAAATTCATTATGAACAAGATGTGTTTTATTTTTGAAAACCAATAAAAGCGTTCTGAAAAAATTAATTAAAATATTAAATTTATTAAAATAACATGGTAGGTTTTTATCAAAAGATAAAAGCTATGACATGTAATCGACATGCTTGACAAACTATTGTTCCCGTTTTTTCTTTTGAATTTAAAATCACTTGTTTTTAATAATCACTTTTCTCTGAAGTAAATCTTTTAATTTCACTAGTCTGAACTTTAGATGCATGTTCATGGCAAGAGTAATAGGAACTTGGAATTAGTAACTGGTTCAATTGACATAAACGGCAATCTTACTCTTGGACAGATCCTTGTTCATAAGATGTGTGGCAGCAACGAGTCTCTCCGAAGTATGGACTATGTATCCCCTGGCCAAGAACATACTATGAGAGTAAACAAACTTACAGCAGAAATTTTACCAATTTTAGAGAACGATTGCTTGCACACTGGGGATGACTTTGATGGCAATTATGATAATCAGCCTCAAAATGGTACCTAGATTTGTGCAGAGATGATACACTCAATAACTATCATCAGATTAGTTTAATCGTTCAAACTGTAAATTAATTGTTGAATGTTCACAATAAAAATCGTTCAAATTTCTTATGTCTCCTTTATTCAATCCCCAATCCAACATCAGGCCCAAGTATTCACTACGGCTATTGTGCTCGTCACAGAGTACAAATTTTGTGTCTCACTCTGGTTATGTATTGCTTTAATAAGGTTAATTAGACGTAACAGAGAGCTTCTGTTTGAGAAAATTAAGATAGAAGCTTTCTGTTACGTCTAATTAACCTTATTAAAGCCATAAATAACCAGAGTGAGACAAAAAAAACAATTTGTCTCCCATAGACCTTTGTGTTGTTCCAGAGCGACGTTAATTCAACTACCTACCTATTAATATAAGATTTGGTAGGTATTTTAATTAACGTCACTCTGGAGCAACACACCTTATATTTTAATACGTACTATTGCTGTTTTAAACAATCTATTTGAACGTAATTTTTCGCATTGGTAGATGTCTCTAAAATATCATTGTAAGAAATTTCTATAAACTTAGTATCTTATTACCTGAAGGCTCAATATTTATGTTAAAACTTATAATAACCTAAAACATAGTTTTGAAAACCTAAAACATAAGTGGAAAAACCTAATTTAAGATTCTTAGTAGCTAAAACCCGGGGACCACTGGCCAACAATTTAAAACTTTTTTATAACATGGATGAAATAAAGCTTTTCTAGCTAATTTTGAAGAGTGAAATTCAAGTGTGACTAAAATATCTCCATAACGTATAGATGTTTCTAGGTGTTACCAATTGCTATATTCTATGTTTGTGTATATAGTATATGTATACATAAAAATATACATTTATGTATGCAAACTTTCACGGGTGATAGAACATACCTAAAACCACTTTCATGATAGGTCGCAAGTGAAGCGGTTGCTCGCTAGAGGGCGCTTTCCATTTCTCCACACACGCAGTCTCACGCATGGTAAGAACGGTACTGGCACGAAATATCAAAACAGAGCTTTATTTGAGACAAAACGTCAACAACTGCTTGAGTTAACGAAATGGAATCAGAATTGCAGGCATTGAATAAATGCACAAATTAAATCACATGCACAAACATTAATCAGTAAATACTGCAATGAATTATATTTACAAAAGCTGCTCGAAATTGCAACCCATACTTCTGATATACGCTTTGCATCGTCGACGTAAAAATTCCAGTTTGGAAGAGTCCAGGCATTTCGCGGATTGCTGCGGCAGCAAAGGAAAGTCTGGCAACTAGTTCCTCATTGGTAGCAATGGGAGTGTCGTACATCAGAGGTCCCCATCAAAAGAAATCCAGAGGGGACAGATCTGATGAACGTGGGGGCAAGTGATTGGTCCTTCTCGGCCAATCCATTGGCCCGGAAATGTGGCATGCAGGTAAGGGCACACCAGTGTGCTGAAATGAGCTAGCACGTCATCGTGCTGGAATCCCATTATATGGCGGATGGCTGCAGGTACATACTCCAACAATTCAGGCAAAACTTTTTGCATGAATATCAAGTACGTCGTCCCATTCAGACGTTCCGGTAACAGATATGGGATAATAAAGTAGTCATCCTCTAGCGCTTGAAAGCGCCCTCTAGCGCTTCACTTGCGACCCTGCATTCTACAGAGTCGCACTGGAGCAACACAACGGGCTATTGGCAACGGTCCGGGATCATTCCAGATGGGAAATATCCAAGAACAACGCCTCGTAATTTTGAACCTCGAAGTCACACCTGAGCTGGCACCCCACTCTCCAAATTTCCACACCACGCCAACGTGAGGACATGTCAGGCCAAGACAGATTTAACGTGCGTCCGTCCCCTCTACACGACGGTCTTTGGCTGGACAGAGTCTCGAACTCGCAAACCCTCCGATGGTATGCATGTAGGATGAAAAGTGTTTGTTTCACTGTTCTATCAACAATGAAAGGTTGTTGCGTTCGTTTTGAATTACCCTGTAATGCAATTTCTATATTTACACTTCTAGAAGCTGAAATAAGAATCGTTTCATTAAATGTCAAGTTAAAGCTGAGCTTCAAATTGCAATTTATTTCCTTTGTTATAACTAAAAGTTACAGTATTAAAAATTATAAATACCATAGTTACATATCACTGTATGAGACAATAATAAAGAGGTTGGTTGGTTTTTGAGGGGATTATGGCGCAAGGCCATGTTTGGCCATGTTACTCTGAGACACAAGACAGACAATTTCAAGTAATAGAGATACACGCACAAGGAAGGTTTGCTGACGTCGAAGGTGCCGCGGTAGCCTGGTTGCAAAAGTAACGGATTAGCAACCGGAGGGTTGCGAGTTCGAATCCAACCAAAGAACGTCGTGTGCACGGGGTCTGGTGCACGTTAAATCTGTCGTTGCCCCAAATGTCCCTCACGTTGGCGTGATGTGGAAGTTTGGAGAGTGGGGTGCCATCTCAAGTGTGACCTCGTCATCTGACCGTGGTCCAAAATGAAGTTGTCCTCGGATCTTTCCCTTCGGGTTTTGATTCCGGATCGCCGCCAATTGTGTTGCTCCAGTGTGACGTTGATTAAAATACCCACCTACCTAAATATCCAAATGATTCAAATCAAATGATCCGATTCGTTCAACAATGGAGAATCAGTTGGCTCCTACAGGCGAATGGAGAGCCACATTCTAATGCTCAATTGAATGCTTTGGCGCAGGGGTGTCCACAGGGGGATCATGGCGCAAGTTGCGCCATCAGAATTTTTAGGGGGGATTTTTTCAGGGCGGGTTTTTTTTTCCAGGGTGGAAATTTTTGCGGACAAAATTATTTAATAAGAAACCATTTTATTCTTATAAACATATTTTTTCATCAGTAATTAGATTATCTCTGAATTTATTTAAAAGAGTACTGTTTCCTGCTATGACAACAATTTCAGTATAGGAAGTTATTCCATAATTTTTTTTGAGCAGTGCTTAGTTGGTACTACCCATTACATTGCCCATTCATAAACATCTGTCACCTTGAGGGTTTTCCGTCCGTCGCCGTTACGTCATGTGGATCGCTAGTAGTCCCATAGACAAGATTAAGTTAAGTCCCCAGTTGAATGCAGGTAGCCGTCTAGCCGTGTACGTTTTGTGTAGTCCGTCTTCGATTTCTGAAAACGTCATTGAAGATTTAGAAATACAACCCTCTTCATCAAGTATGATCCAAGACGTAGATTTTGAAAACCTTGATGAAAATGTAAGTCAGGAAGAAGTTGTTGATGAAACTGAATTAGGACACGGAGAGGTAAAATCATGTAGCAATCCATCTGCTGAAAGACTTTCAGTTTCCATTCAACAAGAGGAAACTCTAACAATTGAAGATTCTTCTGGTGATAGATTGAAAACCCCAAGAGATCCAGCGTCATATGCCAACATCAAACTGTCAGCTGAGGAAATAAATAAAGCAATATATTTGGAAAATCAAGATTTGTCTTTTATCACTTTTCCTTCAACAGGTGGAAGAAAATTCAACCCATCATGGAAGAATGGAGTTTTGCCAAATAAAATTGCAAAAGTTAGAAAATGGCTGATATATAGCCAAAAAAAGATGCCGTATTTTGCTTGCCATGTGCTCTGTTTTCCCTCCCACTCGAACAGTCAATGTGGGGAACAACTGGCTATAGAGGATGGACAGAACATAGGGGACCGGGATATTTGTGCTCCATGGAAAATCTAAAATCTACTTATCACACAGCACAAATTGCAAGGATCCAATGGATCTCTTCAAAAGAGGATTGATTCACGTTTAGCTGAACAATCAGATCAGTTAGTCCATCACAATCGAGAGGTGCTGTCTGCTGTCATCGATTGTTGTCGATATTTAAGTGAAGAAATGCTTGGATTTCTTAAAAAGGATGTAGCAAAAGGAAAATTCATAGGTCTTTTCAGGCTATTGAGTAAATATAGTCCTGATGCTAGGGTATAACTTGAAAAAATTTGATAAAGCTAGAACTGAAAAAGGAAAGCTGGGGTCTAATTTCTTGAGTTATAGAAACGTTTACTATATAATTAACATAATGAGTGACATCGTTGCTTCAAAAATCATAGATAGTATAAAAACGACTAACATTTATTCTATTATTCTAGATTCAACTCAAAAAGAATGTTCAACATTAGTGGCTCGTTATACTGACTCGCATGGTGTCCCAAAGGAAAATGTCAAACCTGAAGAGCGGCTCATTAAAGTTTTCACTAGTGGAGATACCGCAGGCCAAATTCTTTTTAAAGAAATAATGAAATGCATGAATTTACTTGGTCTTGATCCAAGTGGAATTGTTGGTCAAAGTATGGATGGGGCTGGTAATATGAGAGGAAAATTCAATGGTGTAAAAGCGCTAATCCAGAGAGAATGTCCCAAAACGCTCTCTATATGGTGTTCTTCGCACAGATTTCCTTTAATTGTGGAAAAATCTATGGACATATGCCCCAGATGAAAAATATATTTTCTCTTTTAGAGGAATTATGTCTTCATGTCAGGTCATACAAGGCATGATCTTTTTACTACAAACTTGGACAGAGGTCCAACCAAAATAAGGAGACTGAAAAGAGTGCAAATTACAAGATCGTCAAGCAGAAATGATGCACTGCAAATAGTTGTCACCTGCTATGACACAATAAAGGAGACGTTGCATAGTTTGTCCATTGACAAAAAAGCTGCTAATGACTCAAAGGCACTGGCAACTGGCCGGTGGAAACAAATTACCGATTTTGAAAACATTTGCTCAATAAATGTTGCCTCAGCTATTTTCAGTGTTGTCACCAATCACAATTGTTCTACAATAAAAAATAATTGATTATAGCAGTGTGTCAAAAATTGTTGCTGAAACCAAAGCTAAACTTGTAAAAATGCGAAGTGAGTCGGAGTGGAATAAAGTGAATGATTCAATTCTTGCCTTTGCTGATGTGAATAATATTACGCAACCCCACCGCAGAAGCAGAAAACATAAGAGGTTTATGGATGAGGAAACGTAAGAGGTTTATGGAAAGAATAGATGATCCTCTAAACAGGATCAAAGTGGAAGTTTATTTTCAAGTACTAGATTCAGTTATTAAACAACTCAATGACAGATTCTCTGACAGTTCTCTTTCTATAATCTCACAAATGGCAGTGCTTTCACATGTAGAAATTTCGAAAATTGCAAGAGAAAAAGAAAAGCAGGGATATAAATTCTTGCCTGATTCTTCATCCGTGAAAGACTTGTGGGTTTTACGATCTTGAAAGTGACCAAATAATAGAGGAACTAGAAACTTTTGCAAATGTGTGTATAAGGTTACTCACTCAGAAACTGACATTTCCGACCTGCTTTTAGAGAAAGAAAAGTGTAAAATAGGACACCAGACAGGAAATCTGACGTTTCAGGAGATGGTATTTGGTATTTTCAATTAACGTCACACTGGAGCAACACAACGGGCTATTGGTGACGGTCCGGGATCAATCCCAGAGGGAAAGTCCGAGGACAACACCACGTAATTTTGAACCGCGGTCAGATGACGAGGCAACACCTGAGCTGGCACCCCACTCTCCAAACTTCCACACCACGCCAACGTGAGGACATTTGAGGCCACGACAGATTTAACGTGCACCAGCCCCCTTTGTACACGACGGTGTTTGGCTGGATTCGAACTCGCAACCCTTCGGTTGCTAGTCCGTTACTCTTCCAACCGGGCCACCGCGGCCCTTCAGGAGATGAAGGTGGAAATGAATTTGGAATCCGTAAAGATGGAGTTGAGGAAGATTCAGACCATGATTTGCTTTTGTCTGTTGATCAGTGGGTAAAAAGAGGCTTTATTAGACCTTACAGATGCCTGCAGTATATGTCAGCATTTTCTCAACTCACCATATGTATCATATCCTTTTATCATTACATGTCACTAGTTGCTCAGTCGAAAGGACGATGAGCCGTTTAAAGATTGTAAAGAACAGGTTAAGGTAGCAGCTTATGGGACGATTGGTTGTCAAGCTTATTGATACTATCATCTGAGAATGGCATTCTCAAGAAAATCACAAATTAGGAAATTATCGAAAAGTTTGCCATATCAAGTGCATAGAGAAAAGCTTCTTCTGTTAAAATCTTATAAATAGTACATAAATCCCTGTGCTTAAAGAGTTTATTTTCTGGTCATACTATAAATTTTTTTCAACCTAGAGTGTTCGAATGTTTTCCTTCCGCATAAGATAGCTGTTTTTCTGTTACTACTCTAAAACAATTTAGTTTTTAAGGTTTTATGAATACTTATGCAACTCATGAAAACATTACGATAATACTAATAGTAGTTTTTGCACATTTAGTTCGTTTTTTTCAATTTCTGATTATTGAATTATTTATCTTTATTGATGTGTTCAATTTTTAAAAAATTCTATTCTTTCATTCATTCAATTTTAGAGGTTTTTTATGAATATAAAAATTATTCTGATTCAAAAGGTCAAGGTAAAATATTTGTTTATTGATATAACATTCAAAATCTTTCAAAACAACTGTTTTTACTATGTTATAGTTATTTTCATTTGCAAAGTGTAAGTAATATCATTGTTTATACATGAAATTGCTGTTATAAATATAAACTGTTCATTTTCCCAGCTGTTCTGGTTTTATTTATCTCTTAATTTTATTTATCTTTAACTGATTTACAAAATACGAAATGTAGAGCTTTGTGTGGAATCAGTTGGAAATTTGAGATTCCAATAAAGGTTATATGGTTAACTGGATTTGAGGGGGCGGTAAAGAAAAATTTTGGGGGATTTGCGCCATTGGGTTTGAGGGGATGGGCACCCTGCTTTGGCGTCCATTGAATATATCTCAGAACCTCTTCAATTATTTTTCAATGAGAAAACAATCACTAAACACGAAAATATGGTTTCCTCACAATGGAAATTATTGGGCCGCGGTGGCCCGGTTGGAAGAGTAACGGATTAGCAACCGAAGGGTTGCGAGTTCGAATCCAGCCAAACACCGTCGTGTACAAAGGGGGCTCGTGCACGTTAAATCTGTCGTGGCCTCAAATGTCCTCACGTTGGCGTGGTGTGGAAGTTTGGAGAGTGGGGTTCCAGCTCAGGTGTTGACTCGTCATCTGACCTTGGCTCAAAATTACGTGGTGCTGTCCTCGGTTCTTTCCCTTTGGGATTGATCCCGGACTGTCACCAATAACCCGTTGTGTTGCCCCAGTGTGAGTTAATTGAAAATACCAATACAAATTATTAACACTACAGACTACCGCTCATGAAAAATAAAACAAGTAGCTAGTCCATGAATCGATTCATTTTTAAGGGAGTCGGCTTGACCGATTCATTCAAGTTAAAGATTCGATTTAATTGAACTGAATTACCTCATTTTTGTCCTATCACACCTATAAGCTGTGGGTTGAAATTTCTTTGTAATTATTACTCGTGTTTTGAATTTGATTTCGCCCGAAGAAGTTTGCATTTCTTGCTTGTGAGTATTGAATTTCGTTTCTTTATTTTTCACATGGTTTATCAGTTAGTATCATAGGATATAATTTCGGGGGTGGCACAGTCTTGGTCATGAAGCGAAGAATAAGGCAATCTTTCTTGTTTCATCTCATTAATACATACATGGACTGTTGGCATTGAATTTTGGCATTTGTTTCCAGATTTTTTCTACTTATGGGTTTAACAAAAAATTGATTGGCTAACATTTATGGGTAGGTACAAGTTTCAGGTGAAATTATAAATTTTACACAGAAATAGACTCGGGTATACTTCTTTCGGTACTTAAGTATTAACCGCATGGGAACAGCTGCAGTATAGACCCCCCAATCCATTTGGCGACTTTATACGTCGCCAACCGTCAATTGCAATTTGTTGTTTTTGGTAACCTCCACTTTTTTCCACTCCATTCTAGCAGCCCTACAGCGTCCTTAGCTATGTATATATAGACATATTTAACACAGACTTGTATATTGACTGTGATAACTGTATTTTTATATATAATCAAGATTTACATTATTTATTATGGCGAATGTGCAATTTCTTTGCACATAAAAAACGCCAGGGTTTCTATAATGGTTGCTTTGAAATTTCGTTTTCCATTTTACAAAAAAATCGAATTGGGTGCGACTGAGGGTTCAGTTCACGACTGGCAGCTCCGTTTAAACAGGAAACCATCATTTACAGTGAAATCTGTTAAAAGATTAGAATAACTTATATTCGACTTATGTACATTTTTTTGTAATACGTCTGTTAAAAAATGTCGGCAAGTAACGTCAGGGTTTGCGACAAAAAAAGTCGCCAAATGGATTGGGGGGTCTATACTGCAGCTGTTCCACTGCATGCCATTGGCGAATATCAACTAAGTTTTGTTTCGGGCGGAAAATGTTAAGCAATTGCCCTTAGGATGGCATCAAACATCATTATCATTTGAGGCATGTTTTTTCTCCACAAAAACTCCGCTAGGTAGGACTAGGGTGGTGGCTAGATGTTTTTTATTTCGCCATTTTGCACTTCCCCTTATACATTCTATATTCTGTGTGTGCGTACCAGTTTCAGAATCAATGAAATTGTATTTCTGGTTCACTTGGCAGTGAATATAACCAGATTGTTCCAGTTCTTCCATCTTATACCCTTTCCAACAGATTTGGCGATTAATTACTGCCATACAGTAAATACTTATTGCTGGCATGTGGTTAATACGTAAGTACTGCCTGCCCATTGTGTTGCTAGAGTGTGACGTTAATTGAAATACCTACCTGATTGGCAGTAAATTTGCAATTAAAAAGTCTCAGCAATTTTATGGTTGGTTTTATGGCACAACGAAGTCAAGTAACTCCTGTCTGTCTTGTGTGGCCAAGCTGTGCAAAACAGAAGACTAAGTCAAGTAATGGGCATATGCCCCCAAGGAAACCTGACAGAAATCGAACCTGTGCTGCCTATAACTCGCAGGTGGTTAGGCCCTGTGGGCAAACCCACTAAACCACGACAGCCCAAGTACATTTTTATAGATAAAATATCTATAAGAGCCAAAACACTGAATCTTGCAATACAAACTGAACCATACTAGTAATGTTTAGAAAATGAGCAAAAATTTAACATGGGAATGGTCATACGGGTATGTCTAATCTCAATCCTCCCATTAAAGGGAAATTCTATGAATGTCTAATCTAATAAAAATCAAATCAAATGTGTTGTAAAAAACTAACTATAAGTTTTCAACAGGGCTTATATATATTGTGAATGATACATAAAATAAGTGCACTTTCTTGAAAAATGAGGTTTTGGTACAGCTGTATGTAGCACCTCGTCCAGTGGCAACGGCCCTTGGCGTGTTTATTGGTGCACTTTTAGTAGCTGGTGAAGGAGAGCCATCTTATATATTTTCGGTACTTGCGTATTAACCGCATGCCAACGATTAATCGGCAAATCTGTGGGAAGGGGTATAAGACGGAAGAACTGGAACAATCTGGTCATATTTACTGCCAAGTGAACCAAATACAATTTCATTGATTCTGATTGTTTCGCAAAACTTTTTTAGAACCACAGTTCAGTGTTCAGTGCGTAGTTGCATTAGATACTCGTGTTTTATTTTCTGTATTTAGGTCGAAGTAAATTTTTACGTAACGCTTGATCGTTATGAAATAATGCTGGAAGAATATTCCCATCCCAATGCATATTTGGGGGCATTTGTCGCGAATCATGAACGAAATAAAAAAATACATTAAAGATGGATCGGCCATTTTTTCCGACTGTTGGAAGGGGTATAAAATGGAAGAACTGGAACAATCTGGTTATATTCACTGCTAAGTGAACCACAAATACAATTTCATTGATTCTGAAACTGGCACGCACACAGAATATATAAAGCATCTTGGGAAATGAAAAATGGTGAAATAAAAAACCATCGAGGAACATCTTGCCACCACCTCGAGTCCCTACTCGCAAAGTTTATAATGATAATGATATGTTTGATGCCATCCTAAGGGCAATTGCTAAACATTTTCCGCCTGAAACGAAACTTGGCTGATATTCGCCAATGGCAAACAAAACTTGACTGATATTCGCCAATGGCAAACAAAACTTGACTGATATTCGCCAATGGCATGCGGTTAATACATAAGTACCATATTTTGTAAGATTTCTTTCCATGGCGACATAAAAAGTGCACCAAAAACGCACGCGAGGGTGCTACATACAACGAGCTGATATTATAAATTTGTGATAACTCATATTCTATGAAAAACCCTAGGGTTTGGAAATGATTTTTAAGTTTAAAAGGGAGATAAATATCAACTACTTGTGTCATCACAAGGCACACCTGTTGTAAAGATTCCTTGAATTTCATTCCATTTGAGTCCAAGTATAACTTGAAAAGGTGTGGCTACCTATTACCACTTAGTTAGAAATCCATGAGAACTACCATTCTAAAAGACTTTTTTTCTCCCATCTAAGACTTCTTAGATGGGAGAACATGAAAAACAAATAAAGGGGAGAACATGAAAAAACAAGTAAAGGGGAGAACACGAAAGTCAGCTACTAGAGATCATCCCATTCTTACAGATTAAACATTCATAGAATTTCCTTTTAATGGGAGGATAAGAGATAATTCCCAGGTTAAATTTTTGCTTATTTCCTCAACATTACTGGTATGGTTCAGTTTGTATTGCAAGATTCAGTGTTTTGGCTCTTATAGATACTTTCCATAAAAATGTGCTGTGGCTGTCATGGTTTAATGGGTTTCCCACTGGGCCTAGCCACCTGCAAGTTATAGGTGGCACAGGTTCAATTCCTGTCAGGTTTCCTTGGGTGTGTATGCCCATTACTTGACTTAGTCTTCTGTTTGGAACAGCTTGGCCCAACAAGACAGACAGAAGAGTTACTTGACTTTGGTTGTGCCATGAAACCAACCATAAAATTGCTTAGAAGATACTTTTTAAGTGCAAATTTACTGCCAATCAGGTAGGTATTTCAATTAACATCGCACTTTAGCAACACAATGGGCTATTGGCGACGGTCCGGGATCAACCCCGAAAGGAAAGATCTGATGCTGCCAATCATTGTACAACTATTATTTGTTGTGCTAGTGCTGATGCTATGACATTACCTGTATACAGTGCTTTTCTATAAAGAAAATACAGTTTGCAATGCTGATTTAAATTTTAAAAACTGTCTGAAGAAGCCAGGATTATGGAAAAAGTGCAGAAACTGATATTAAACAATTTAATTTTAACCACTAGAAAAGGAAATCAAAGAGTTAGCTTTAATAATTACTGAGAAAAATTTCCTGTGCTTTCAAAAATGAGTGATCAATGGTGAATGATAATGGAACTCCTCGAATTAAATTGTAATTAATATCTATATTTGACTTATTCACAAAATATTAAACTTTATATTAAAATTAATTCAATTCACCTCCTGAGATGTGTTATCTACCCTTCAATTCTTGGACTACCTATTTTAAAAGAACTGCAGTAAAAAAGCATTTCAAGTTTCACATTCAAGATACTTTAAATATGAATTTGTTTTCTGGTTTCTTACTCGCAACTTTGATCCTACAATATATTTGATTTTAGTATTTTGCTGTACTTCATTCAAGAACATGAACTAGACAGATATGTATATTTGAACTAATTTCTAAATTCCATTAAAGATTTCTAATTGTTTCAAGTATATTAATGGGGCCTTTTTTAACCGAAAATAAGTGTTAAGATGTCATGGTCTTAAAATTATTTTTATAGAAACAAAGTTTTCATTAAATTTTAAAATTCGAATCATGTTATTAATGTGTCTTAATATCAAAATTTTTAAAAAATACTACCAATCAATATAATATTTTAAATTAATGTTAAGTTATTAATGTTCATAAATAGATCAGCTTGACTTAAAAATATTTCATTTTCCTTTCTGTATTAAGTTCATCAAAATTGAAAATGGAGTAACTGAACAAGATGCATGCTATTTTATTTGAATAAGTTAACTTTCCTTGCACTCAGTCCTCAAAATTATACTGAAATGATCTTCCCTTTGAAGACTAAATAACAATATTTGTTGATTGGAATCATAATTACCAGTCAAGTATATATTTTTCTCTCTTGAGTCATTACGAACATGTGTTACTCACAAGATTGTTTTAAACATTCCATGTGACTAAATGGCATATGGCCAATTTTGAACTGTCCTTCTCCATGTGATGGGTGAAGATGCTTGAAATATACTCACTCAATTAGAAGTGTGGCAACTTGCATTCTTTTAAGGATGTTCTAGTTATTTATTTAGTGTTGTAGTCTGTTTATGAAAAATATAGACACTTTGTCCTGATGAAAAAGTTTTCTGCATTATCACAAAAGCATTAAAATATAAATCTTTAATTGGCAATTTTAATTTTGTTTTGTGTAATATATTGGTTAATTTTTATTTCAGTTTAATTGTGAAATTTTATGCATTGATACCTAGGAATACCTTACACTGTAATATGTTTATGGAACAAATGTTAATTTGCCCATCTGATAGTTGAATGAGTATGTAAACAAAATGGATTATGGATTGAAGTAGAAAGCTATTTTACCAATTATGATGATTGCAGTGATGAATTTGTTATTGCAAGCTCAAAATTCCACTCATTTGGCATGTACTGGGGAATGCTATTACCCATTCTATACTGTTCAGAGAAAAAGTTTCATTTTCTGGTTTGTTGTGCATAGACCCTTTTTGTGTGCTGGGAATATAATTTTGAAATACTCAAGGAAATTTGAAAAATAGGCATGATTGATTTCAATTTATGTATATTGTGATGTATTGCCTCATTTTTTACCATTTACTTGCAAAAAAACACTTTTTCACAAATAATCACTTTTTGCAAGCAAAATATTAATGAGAAGTAGGAAATTTTTCATGAATTTTGTTGCTAGTTCCTATTATATTTTGGTGAAGATTTTTTTCTCAAAAACAAGTCTAACCAATTACTTTATACAGGGTCGAGTCACATTATTATGACCACCTGCTAATATACAGAATAACCGCCTTTTGCAGCACAGACAGCAGCTAAACGGCGTGGGAGTTAGTCAATAAGATTGCGGAAGGTTGCTACAGGTATCTGGAGCCATGCAGACTGCAGTACGTCCAATGGCAGGGTGCATGGTGGAGTGTCCATACTGCGAACATGGCGATTGAGATGATCCCAAAGATGCTCGATTGGGTTCAGATCTGGTGAATTTGGAGACCAGCGGAGCACTTGGAAGTCTTCGCCGTGCTCCTCCAACCAATCGCAGACAATTCTGATCGTATGGCACATGGGATTGTCCTGCTGAAAGATGCCATTCTTCTGAGGAAAAACAGTCAACATGTATGGATGGGTGTACATGATCGGCAACAATGGATACATAACCCAATCCATTGAGTGTACCTTCCACAGGTACGAAAAACCCCAGGCTATGCCATGAGAACATTCCCCACACCATAACACTGCCACCTCCATATTGTGTTCTTCCAGCAATGGTTGCAGGGTGTTTGTTCTTGGATGTTTCTCATCGGATACGTGAACGTCCATCCGTTCGATAGAGCAGAAAACGTGACTCGTCGGAGAAGGCAACACTTTGCCAATCAGTAGCAGTCCAGTTCTGGTATTGCCGTGCAAATTGAAGCCGTTTTTGCCGATGCAACTTCATCGGCATGGATGCAGTGTCCATCAGTCTGCTTCAGAGCCCCATACATAACAAGGTTCGTTGTACTATCGTCTTAGACACACTTCTGGAAGTCCCCTGGTTCGTTTGACACGTTAGTTGCTCAACTGTTGCATGTCGGTTAGTCCTCGCACACCGTCATAACAGACGTTCACCTCTCACATCAATGGCACGTGGTGCACCGCAGTTTCCACGCCGTTTATTTTCAATGGTGCTGTTACTCCAGTCACGGTACACTTTCATCACAGCAGCACGTGAAGATCCACAAACTGCAGTTTTCGAAATACTGCCGCCCTTGTTGCGAAAGCCAATGATCATCCCCTTTTGCAGGTCAGATAAATCGCATGTTTTACCCATCACAGCCGCGAAGGATGTTCCAAGTTAACCTACATTTCCAACTTTTAAACCCACCATGCCGTCTAGCACCACGTGCCGCATTTCATTGGCTGTGCGCTGTTGATGTCTGAGGTAGGGGTGGTCATAATAATGTGACTCGACTCTGTATAACTAAAGAAATTATCTACACTTTATTCATATATGATAAATATATAATACAAAACAATTCTGAAATTTGTCTGATTTTTGATCAATTTCACACAAGCATTTATATTATGTGTTAGTGGGATTCTGCAACTTTATTTATCTAGATCCAAAAAATTTCATGTCACTGGTTTTAAATTGCTTGAGAACTATGTGGGAAAACATTGCTTCTGTTGAGTGTTAACTTTATTGTGTGATTAACTTTTTTCTTTCAAAAATTTACCCTGCTGTTTCCTAATACATTAATGTTATTCATCATAAATATTAATGTTTAACATAAATTAAAACTATCTAGAAACTACACGGTAATTTACGTGTTTCAAGTTCAGCAGGTTCAAACTTGTATGGGCAAGGGATTAAAAGTCATAAAAATCCAATTTTTATGATTTTTCATACCTTGTAAATAGATTTAAAATAGATATTTGAGACAGATTATAGTATTTTAAGAATTGTAACAAACTTACGAATACTTTTCTTAATGTATTTGAATGTATAAGTACACATTTCTTTACATTATATATATACAGAGTAATTATAATGTATAACATTACAAATTTTTTAATGCAGTGTTTCACATTTTATCACATGAAGGTAGTCACTTGATTGATTGAAATGTTATTTATTTGTTTTTTAGTTTATGATCATTTGTTGGGTTTTTATGTTTGAAAGACTTATATTTTCTTCTGATTTCAGTTTTCTGGTAGCACTATTTTCCTTTTAAAGAAAAGCAACAATAATGCATCTGGTAACCTTTACTGGAAAGAAGATATTGAAGCATGATATTTACAATTAAACATTTCTAAGAGAATCAAACTCAATAAGACATAAACTGAGTACAACTATCCTTGAAATGAGTCCCAAGGACTTACAAGACGATACAAAATCAGATTGCTCCAATAATGTACCAGGGGTTCTGAAGCTGAAAGAAGTTTCAGTGGAAAATGGTTACGATGCCGACCAGTGTGGGAAACGTTTCACGCAAAAACAATATCATGGCACTCAAGGGAAACAAGTCCAATGCACTATATGCTGCAAAGTGTTGGCAAATAAATATATTTTGGAAAGGCATATGCTAGTGCACAGCGGTGAAAAACCTCATAAGTGCAGTGTGTGCAAAAAGACATTTGGACAGAAAGGTAATTTAATAAAACATAAACTAATCCACTTAGGTAAGAATCCTGAGCAATGTACTATTTGCTTCGAAATGTTCGCAGATAAATGGACTTTGAAAACACATATGCGAGTGCACAGCAGTGAAAAACCTCATAAGAGTGATGGGAAACGTTTTATGCAGAAACAGCATCATGGCACTCAAGATAAACAAGTCCAATGCACTATATGCTGCAAAGTGTTGGCAAATAAATATATTTTGGAAAGGCATATGCTAGTGCACAGCGGTGAAAAACCTCATAAGTGCAATGTGTGCAAAAAGACATTTGGACAGAAAGGTAATTTAATAAAACATAAACTAATCCACTTAGGTAAGAATCCTGAGCAATGTACTATTTGCTTCGAAATGTTCGCAGATAAATACACTTTGAATACACATATGCGACTGCACAGCAGTGAAAAACCTCATAAGAGCGATGGGAAACGTTTTAGGCAGAAACAGCATCATGGCACTCAAGATAAACAAGTCCAATGTACTATTTGCTGCAAAATGTTGGGAAATAAATGGACTTTGAAAACGCATATGCTAGTGCACAGCAGTGAAAAACCTCAGTGCGATGTGTGCAAAATGACATTTTCACTGAAAAGTAGTTTAATAACACATAAACTACTCCACTCAGGGGAGAAGCCTTTTGAGTGCGAAGTGTGCAAGAAAACATTTGTGTTCAAGCATTATTTAGAAAGACATAGGCGTGTCCATACAGGTGAAAAGCCTTTTATCTGCGAAATGTGTGATAAAAGGTTTCCTGATTGTGCACGCTTAAAATTACATAGACGTGTTCACACTGGAGAGAAGCCATATCAATGTGACATATGCATGAGACGCTTTGCAGCAAGCTCAAACTTGCAGTCGCATAGACGTGTCCACACAGGAGAAAAACCATACGAGTGTGAAGTGTGCTCAAAAACATTTTCAGATCACAGTGCTTTAGTAAAACATAGACGTCTCCATACAGGAGAGAAGCTGTTTGAGTGTGAATTCTGTGATAAAAAATTTTCAGAAAGTGGTTCTTTAGGAAAACATAGAAATGTCCATACAAGAGAGAAGCTGTTTGAGTGTGAATTGTGCAAGAGAGCATTTTTGGAAAAGGGCAAATTAACAAAACATAGGCTTATCCACACAGGAGAGAAGCCATATGAATGCGAGTTGTGCAAGAAAGCATTTTCGCAAAGGCAATATTTAAATATGCACAAACTTGCCCACATAGAAGAGAAGCCATATGAATGCGAATTGTGCAAGAAAACATTTTTGTGGAAGCCAACTTTAAATAGGCATAGTGCGAAGTGCAAGGAAACATTTTCTCTAAAGGGTAATTGAGAAAAGCATAGGCATGTCCATACAAGTACAAATCCTTTTCACTGCGAAATGTGTAACAAAAGGTTCTGAAATTTCTCACTTAAAAGACATGGACATATCCACACTGGAGAGAAGCCATATGAGTGAAATATGTAAGAAAATATTTTCACAAAGTTCATATTTACAAAGACAGACTTACCCACACTGAAGAGAAGATGTATGAGTGTGGAATATGTATGAAACGTTTTTCACAAAATGTGCTCTTACGAACACATAGACGTATGCACACTGAAGGGAAGCCATATTCCTGTGACATATGCACGAAAAGGTTTTCTCAAAGTTCAAACTTGCAAAGACTTAGGCTTATTCATGCAAGTGAAGTGTGTATGAAGACATTTTCAGATAGGAGTAATTTATTGAAACAGATGTGTCCACACAGGAGAAATCCTGTATGAGTGTGAATTGTGCAAAAAACATTTTCGCAAAAGCATAATTTTGTAATACATAGGCATGTCCACACAGAAGAGCTAGTCAACCTCTTGAATGCTTCAGTAATTCAGTGTGGTTTTCTCCAGTGCCAATTATATTTCACCAACCATGCTGCATAGATTATTATAGTACATTCATGGAAAAATTCAATAATAGATTTATTATGGTTGTATTACTAATATAATGATAATTCGCTCAGGAAAGTGGTATAAAAGGTTTAACACCGTTTTACAAAATGTTGTCTTCTAACCACTAAAACATTTCTTTTGTATTGTGTATACAAAAACATGGTTGAACACTGATTCAATGTTGCATTCCTTCACTCTATGCTTGCTTTTTACATCCTGCTTTGAAACACCACTATTAACTACAAATGAGTACAATCTACATTGTGACGTTGCCTATGTTCGAAGTATAATCATTCTGATAATGAACATTAAGTGTATATCTAAGGTCAATAACATTTAAATGTGGAAGGAAAGCCTTGTGTATGTATATCCCCTTGTGGCACATAATGCACAGGGTTTGAGGACCATATATATATATGCCAGTGGCACTTCAGAGGTTAAGCCAATTTCATGATGGCTCCCTACATTTTGCACGAAATGGGACTGCAAACAAGTAGAAGTCCTGTTGTAGAGTTGGAAATGGAATGTTTATAATAAAATAATGTTTATCTCTAAATTGTTAAGAAACTAGCTTAATGCGTACACAACAAAAATACATTGCATCTAAAAACAAATATTGGCAGTCATTAAGTTTTTAGTGTTTCTTGGCTGGATTGCTTGTCGTGTCTTTGAGAAAATATGAATATATATGGCAAATTGTGTTACTTTATTGAATAGAAAGAAATATTCTTTTACATAGTTCTCTTGAAAATGGAGACCTATTGTTGTCCTACTTTGTCATCTTTGTGTTGGTAGGTACGGTTCTTTGAGTGTTTAAAAATTCAACTTCTGAATGAATGATAAATGTATTCAGAGTTCAAAATAAGAATGGGGGGCCTCGGTCCATCAACTCGGGTTTCAGTTGGAGCCCTTCTCCAATATTCTGAACTTCATTGCAATATCCACAGCTTTATTGGGACTTTCCAATATCCAGAGCTTTAGCGAGGGCAAAATATTTTATATGAACTGAAAATAATTTTAAACTGAAAAGAAAACATCTTAATACAGGATAGCCAGTAGTAGTTTTTGTCAAAGCAGTGCGGGATGTAATCGATAAAAGGTAGACATTTTACTTAGCACAAAATCACAAGGCTTAGTTATAAATAAAAATGCTCTTTTCTCATTGTGTGCCTAAATGCACTTGGGATTAATTCATTAGTTGAGTTATGGAAATAATAAAGTTATGTGAGTGCTAGATAATGTGTTGGAGATTACACATCCTTTTGAAAAACTTTGGGAAATAATTATTTTTCTGTATTCAAAATGAAATTTTTCCTCTAAATACTTATACTTTTTGTATGTTGTGAATTGTAAATGTTTCCATTTTTCTTCAGTCACATTCTTGGTTATCTACCTTTTTGAAAAAATACTTTTCTTAACTCGAAGTAATTTCATTTTTTGTCATCATGAATGGAAGTTAAATATAGACTTTAAGAATTATGTTCTTTAAGAAAAGATGATTGTTCCTGGTATTAAGATGAAATTTTAAACTGAAAACTAAAATGTCATGAGTTGCGTTTCCATTTTTATATAAATGTATAATAAAAGTTCATTTCTGTTTATATACGTACATTTGGTTTCTTTTTCTACATAAAACATACATTCCTACTCAAAAGTTCAGATATTGAATGAATTCTCACCATTTCTGAAAAATACTGGATCTGCCCTAATATTATCCATGTTTTATGTACAATGAAGAACAGGTTTCATTCTATGGAAAACTCATAATAATGCAAGTCGGAAAACCCGACATGCATAAATTGCCCCCATTAAGGACATGTTGCCTCATGGAAGGGCTGCCCCAAATTTTTCACCCCAGAACTGTTCAAAATGCAAATACTTTCTCCTCCAAAAAAACTTCAGAAAACCTAAGCTTCGCACAAGCCACTGATCCGCCCTACAACTGAGGAGAGTACTTCAAGTCGAATGGTCGAGACCAAAGGGTATAAATTCCTACTCCCCCAGTCGAGAATCAAAGAACATTTCAATTCCTGACCAGACACGCATCAGAGAAGGTCGTGCTTTGTGACAGCTCCAAGTTTGGAACCGTTCAGTCCTTGACTAGAATTGATATTTTTGATAGGCCTGCCCATCATGGATATCGTTCCCCCTGATTCTGACGATGACACGCGGGAGTGATCAATGAAATACTGAACATGTCTCCTCAAGAGCCAAAGCTGACGAGGAGTTGGGTTTAATGAGCCATGAACGCCACTTCAAGATGTGGCGGAGGCAGGCATTAAAGAAGCTGATGAAATCCTCCGGAGTGCTCGAAGTAAGCTTGATGTTTTCGGCTCTTGTCTTGTTGAGAACTGTCTTATACACAATCAGAATTCCCGTAAAAGATCCAGTTCTTCTGTTGATTTGTCTCCCCTTCCACAACCTGTTAAAAAACTAAATGATCAGGGCTTCCAACTCCCGAGAAAAGATCTAACTGCTAAACCCCAAGTTTTAAAACCAGCCGCGGTTCTTGAAATCCAAAATAGGTTTGCTCCCATAACGAACAACTTCAATGATACTCCCCAAAAATTTGAACCAATAATGGTTAAACTTATATCCTGGATTACGCCAGCATCCTTAAAGAAATCGGGTAAATTCGGAAACAGAATCACCAACAAATTGTCTGGTGAATTCCTGAAAATCTGCAATACCCTAGCCCAACACAGAGGGGTCGCCCTCTACCTTAAAGAGAAAGTTGAAGGATACATTATCACCTCGTTTGATCGACCCATCAAGGTGGTTAAGGTTCTCCCGCGAAACGCAGATAGCCGATATTAAATCGGACTTAAAAGACAAGGGCATTCCAGTTATTAAAGTGGCCCAACTTAAGCAGATTAAAACCAAGCTTCCCCTGCCCATATTTTTAATTGTAGTCAAGAACCTGGAGGGCGAAATCTTTAAAGTAAATTACTGCCTTTACATGTCAATCAAGATACAGAGCTACCGAAGGAACGGTGGGCCGTCACAATGTTACAGCTGCAACGGATTTGGCCATAGTTCAGTGAACTACCTCATGAAGGTCAGATGTCTGAGATGTGAAGCCCACCGCACTACCCCAAAATCAGACAACCCTACTTGCATCAACTGTCAGGAGTCTGGCCATGTTGCCTCCTGGAGAGGATGTTCAAAATTTTCGGAAAAGTACAGTCCTCCTTATAACCGTAATATGACCTCCCCCAATAACTTGAACTCCAGACCAGAAAATAACTCGTTCATTTGCCGATGTTACTAAAAACTCCAGACCTGTCCGATCAAAATCTCATTCAGAACAGCGCAACTGAATAAGACCACTCCCCCATCCAGAAACCAATCTTTTCATTGAAGGGTGCGAACGGCCTGCTCTACGTTCTTAAGGAGCTCTCCGACATTTTCAAATCATTAGGAGGGATTAACGAGGTAGCGAACAAGCTACACTCTGCTCAGTCTACTCTTGACAAACTTTTTTTATACGCGCAATGTCTCTTAAAATTTTTTAAAATGCTTTTATTTTGTAACATTTTGCCTTAATTTTAACACCATTCTCAACAAGATACATCCATCACGTCAAGCCTTATTGTCATTATTGGAGATTAAGGCCCCTTCGGGGCCATGTGCTCCATTATCTTTTTCAACACAACCAGGAAATCAAAGAACGCAATTCACAATTGATTCTCCTCTCCAGCCACGTTCGGAGAAGGACGTGCGCTGATTCAGCTCGGCAACGGACCTGCTTCAGTCTTTTGGACATCTTTAGCATAGGGAGAACTTTTGATCATGGCTTCAGCCCAGGAAGTGATGGACACTTCCCTGGATTTCAGCAAGCTGGATGAAGATGAAAGATGTCAGCAAATTACTCTTGCCGAGGAAGCTCGCAAGATGTCCGAAAAGAGGATCAGCGAAATATCGTCTGCACTGGAAAGAAAGCCAAATGGCGGTCCCCGAAGACGTTCCAACTCTACAGGAACAATTCATCCACAACAGAGAATTCAATAAGATCAAAGAACAATGCAAACTCCTTGGATCGTGTCGCCACTCAAAATGCACCTGGCACCCTCATCCTGATTCTGTTGAAGACGAATTTCCTTCGCTCCCGAAATCGGCTGAATTACCATTTCAAGCCCCTAGGAAGAGACAGATCTAAGCCTTCCTTACCCTCTCCCCCAACAGCATCGCTACCCATAATGTTTAGCCCGTTACATGATCCCACCTTAAAACGAAAACAATTGAACCTATTATGACCTTTTCGCAAATCATCAAGGATATCCGTACATTGTATGGCAATGACATTAAAAGCCACCTTGCTAAAGAATACGTTAAAGTATTCACGAATACCCCCGATCAGTACCATAAAGTAACTGAATAAATATTAAATCTAACAAAATTGAAGGTTACATCATAACCCCTTACTACAATCGACCAATAAAAGTCGTCATTAAAGGCTTGCCTACAAACACAGATATCTGACATTGCTGAAGACCTAATTATCCAAAAAATTTCGCAACTTTAAAACCAAACAACCATACCCTCTATTTCTTGTTGAAATTGCAAATAATTCATCAGCCCCCAGATCTACAATATAACTGAATGTCTACATGAAGATATCCGTTGAAAAGTATAGAGGTACTTCCCGCCCAACTCAATGCTTTAATTGTTCGGCCACAGTTCAACTAACTGCATGATGACCCCAGATGCCTTAGATGTAAGGATCACCAAACCCTTACTTGCCCTCACCAAAACCGGAGATGCCAACTTGTATAAATTGCAATGAAAAGGGACATGTTGCATCATGGATGGGTTACAAAATGTTCCCCCGTAAAAACTCCCCTAAACCATACCGTAGCAACCTAATTAAATCTAATATGACTTACGCTAGTATAACCGCTGATAGGTCTACACCTAATAGAAACCCAAGATCCCAACGCCCTACTATTAATAATTACAAAAATCCGAGTATTGATTTCCCCACTAATTCACTGATGAGTCTTTCTGAAGTCCTTCAATTTTTGAAGGAAATTTTCAAACTTTTAGGTGCCTTCCAGCTATCATAGACCGATTAAATTCTGCTAGCTCCCCACTGGAAAAAATCCTGTCATTTAGATGTTTAATTTACCCACACAAACTAATTTGCTTTTTTAAAGATTAAGATTTCCCCTAATTTAAGTTTTTTCCAACAGGTCAAGCCCCATTGTCAGTACTGGAGATTAAGGCCCCTTCGGGGCCATGTGCCTTTCAACACAGAATCAAAACCTTTTCAACACAGAGAATCAAAAAACTACTCGACCTCCTGAAGGAGGTAACCAAGATGTTCTCCGCTATGAGCGGAATTAAAGCGATTCTATCGAGACTTCGTAACGCTCCAACAATGGCAGACAAATTGTCATTGTTGAATGCCTCGCTGAAGCAATTTGCAATCCCCTTTTTCATGGCTGGGACACCCCAATACCTTAGCATTTACAGTTGGAACGCTAATGGCCTAACCAACAAAATACATGAGCTACGTGATTTCGTAAACACACAACTTGATGTGCTTTGTCTTCAAGAGACGCACCTCCGCCCAAACAAAACTATTAACATTGCAAATTACCAGACTTACAGAAACGACAAAAACATCCCACAACATATCCAAGCAAATGGAGGAACAGCTGTGTTCGTGAAGAGATCTATCCCCCCCCCCCATCATAGTATCCCTACTCGACAAATTAACATGGAAGCCACCATTATTGCTCTAACTCTAACAAATAATATGTCACTTTCAATAGCCTCAATATACTGCAGACCAAATTCTGTCATTAGTCCAGTGCCTGAAATTGAGCAAATCCTCAATCCAAAAGATAATATTCTATGTGGCGACTTTAAAGCCAAACATAAGCAATGACTATGTAAGAAAAACTGTCCAAGAGGCAATCACAAAGTATGAATCTCTTATCCAGAACCGACATCAATCTTGCAATCCCCCCCCCCGAACCAACTAGGAACATAGGAACCTCTGGCAATGTCATTGATTTTGCACTCATTAAAGATTTTCACTATACCTACAACAAACTCTACACGAACTCTCATCTGACCACAACCCGATATCAATTACCTTTAACATCACCTACACCCCGCTCATCCTCACCAGAAACAAAATGACAAACTGGAACGATTACAAAAAAAACAATCACTGATACCATCCACTACCCCACACACCCCAACAGAATCTCGAACACAACTTGACTCCGCAATTGAACACTTTCAACAAATCATGATCAATGCTCACCAACTCTCATCCAAAGACCCGTTCACATGGACTTTTTCCAACGCGCGTTTGATAAGAATTTTCGAGCGTTATCATGTAAACACCTTTTGGACGTTTTTCAAGGTCAGTTTCCGTTATGCATTAAATTGTTTTTTTATTCCCTTAATCCAAGTTTCTATCTTTTGAATGGTTAAAGATAGAGTCAAAATTTCAATGGATTTCAAATCAGCGTAAAATTTTACGATAAATCGATACTAAAATCATGATTTTCTTTGAAAAAATAATTTTTTTCAATAGTCGCAACTAACCTTTTTCAGATATTCCTGTTATACTAAGCGTAAGTATTGCCTTGTTTTTAAAGGAAATGTCACTTTAATAAGATATTTTGTTGCCCCTTATTAACTGTTTTAATTTTACAGCCATTAAAAATAGGATGAAAATCTTTCTTTCCCAACCTAAAATTGGTTTCTCTCTGTATTCACAAGAGCCTGGATTTGGTTGACTTAGAAATGTATAATGAGCAATAAAATGCCTAAAATAATCTAAAAAATATTCAAAACGACATAAAAATTTGATATTCTTTCGGTTTTTAAAACATCCGTTCCCTATTTGCCTGTGAATAAAGTGTTTTTGAACTTAAATCTTTGTACATAAATAAATTCAATATAATCGACTTGCTGACCAGAAGTGACAAACTAAACAGGTAAATCTTTCTTAACGTATAGTATACGATGCGTTTCGGTGCAATGCCATCGACCTCGGTTGTAAATTTTTGCACGTTAGCCTTTCGTACGTTTTTCAAAATTTTTCGAATGAAGGGATTATTTTGGACCTAGGAACTGGTATGAGCCAGCGGATCACAGAGAAACAGTGTTTTATGCAGTTCAAATTGTGGCATTATTAAGCATTTTCATCTATATACAGGTTGAGTCTAAATTGTTTTTACAAAATAAGAGGGGTGATAGTAAGTACCCATCCAGACGAGCAATAATTACCATGGAACATAGGGTCGCATTCCACTCTGACAGGCAGAAAAGAGTCAAATTAGAATTTCAACATGAACGTACAACAGAGTTGGGAAAGCGAATGAACGATACCAAAAGTTGCACAATCTGATTTATTGATCAGAAAAACCCACAGCAAGTACTCAAAGTGGCGGCCACGCATGTCGTTGCACAGTTCACACCTGCGAAGGAATAACTGGGGCACCCCCTCGAAGATTCCTGGTGTTGTGTTAATTTTGTCTGCGGCTACACCGATTCTCGCTACGAGATCTTCAGCCGAGTCCACAGGCGTCTGGTACACTAAAGATTTCATGTGCCCCCAGAAGAAAAAGTCCAGTCGGTTGAAGTCCGGTGAGTATGTGTGCCTACACCGAGATTCGAACCCGGAACTTCTGGACTGGACATCAGTGCGCTACCGACCAGGCCATCTTAGGAGATATGCTACGTAGGCAGGTACAAAACGACGTCAGAGGCGATGATTTGTTCATGCTCGACGCGTTTCGACTTTACTCTTCTCTCTCAGAATGGAATGTGACCCTATGTGGTAATTATTTCTCGTCTGGATCGGTACTATCACCCCTCTAATTTTGTAAAAACAATTTGGACAACCTGTATATAAAATAGGAGGTGTGTGAATGTGTGTGTATATTTTCTATACAAATCTACACCGTTTGACCAATCCACACCAAATTTGATATACTTATACTTTAGAACACTGCGGTCAGCGTAGGCTAACTCTTAACCCCCGTTCTATTGGCCCTAGGGGGCTAAAAGCTATTTGAAATCGCCATAAAAATAACATTGAGCATAGATTGATTGCTTTAGGCAGCTATGGTTGCTTTACCAGTGTTGATCGAAAAACAATTTTTTCCGAAACAAATTAAATTACAGTATTTATGTTTGAACTGACTTTTTAGTTCTTCCCATGATGTAAATAAATTATAGATATTTTATTGATCAAGAAAGAATATTTTGCGAGAGAGAGAGAGCTACTACATCTAGAGCAACAGAGACGGCACAGCAGCGTGAGGCCCGACTACAGAATAAGAGAGATAGAGCTACTACCTTTAGAGAAACAGAGACGGCACAGCAGCGTCAGGCTCGACTACAGGATAAGAGAGATAGAGCCAAACGACCACGGACTACGCACCATTTTAGCTTAGCATTGGAAGGATTCCATTACGATTCACATAAAGACTACTCGTTGCATGTAAATGTTACGATCGGGAAAATGGAACTGGTTTGTAGTTATTGTCAAGCCAAAAAGTTTAAATCAGAATCTACTGGTATTTGCTGCAAAAATGGAAAAGTTGAACTCTGCCAACTGGAATCACCACAAGAACTTTTCACTTACACATCAGGAGATACGTCAGAGTCGAAGCATTTTCTTAGTTAGTAACATTAGAAAATACAACTCATGTTACCAAATGACATCATTCGGCGCCACATCAGTTGTTGGACAGCCCGGATTTCCGTCGACATTCAAGGTACAACGGCAGATTTACCATAGAGCGGGATCGTTGCTTCCGCTGCCAGATCAACCACCAAAATGTCTACAACAATATTTTATTCAAAACGAACAAATGGAAACTGATCAGAGATGCGCCTACATCTCGGGAACAAGACGTCAGATTGTGTTAAACTTACAGAGGATGTTTCATGAGCACAATAATCTTATTAAAACGTTTGAAACAGCATTGGAACGTATGCCAACAGATGAATATAAAGTAGTCATGAGAGCAGACCGAAGACCAGCAGGTGAACACGAGCGGCGCTTTAACTCTCCTCAAGCAGATGAAGTCGCGGTGGTTATATCAGGCGATGAGTTCCATCAACGGGATATCGTTATTCAACGACGAGGTGAATCATTGCAGCGTATTTCGGAAACACATCGATCTTATGATGCTCTGCAGTACCCAGTGATATTCCCCCCATGGTGAAGATGGATATCAATTTAATCTGAGGCAGATCAACCCAAGAACAGGTGAAACAACGAGCAAGAAAATTTCAGCGATGGATTTCTATGCGTACAGATTAATGGTTCGAGATACTGAGCAGTACCACGTATTGAACTGCTGGCAATTGTTTCATCAGTTCGTCGTCGATATGTACGCAAAAGTCAAGAGTGAGCGTCTCCTTTACATTCGTCTAAATCAACGTAAACTGAGAGTTGACGAATATATTCACCTGAGAGATGCTGTGGCAAATGACGGGAACGTTGAAAACCTCGGTGCCTTAGTCGTACTACCAGCTACATTTACAGGAGACCCAGACACATGCACGAATACACGCAAGATGCTATGACGTACGCGAGGACGTACGGGATACCAGACTTATTTATCACCTTCACCTGCAATCCGACTTGGACGGAGATCAAGGAGGTTCTTACCAATGGTCAATTAATTACCCAGTGAGCACCACGACTTGATTTCGAGAGTATTTAAACAGAAGCAGTTGAAACTGATTGACGTTATAGCAAAGGGCCATGTATTTGGAGTGCCGAGATGCTGGATGTACACGATTGAATGGCAAAAGCGAGGGCTTCGACACTCGCGTAATTTGATCTGGTTAGCGGACAAAATTCAGCCCACTCAAATCGATGACGTTATATCTGCCGAGTTGCCTGACCCGGAACAAGATCCCGAACTATTTGCAGTGGTAACGAAGAACATGATCCACGGACCGTGTGAAAATCTCAATCACATCTCTCCGTGTATGAAGGACGGAAAGTGTACCAAGAAATACCCTAGAAAATTGATTAAAGATACACAAACCGGAAATGACGGCTATCCCCTGTACAGACGGCGGGCCCCGGAAGATGGAGGGTTCACGGCGAAACTAACGATACGCAGCAACACAGAAATAGAAATCGACGCGGCTGTCAAAAATGTTTCAGGCACACATCAACGTGGAGTACTGCAACAGTGTGAAATCGATTAAATATGTGTGCAAGTATGTCAACAAAGGTAGTGATATGGCTGTTTTCGGCATCAGCGACGAGAGATCGAACGATGAAGTGATATGGTATCAGTTGGGAAGATACTTCAGCAGTAACGAGGCAGTTTGGCGAATACTGGGTTTTTCGATTCACGAAAGACACCCTACTGTTGTTCACCTCAGCGTCCATTTAGAAAATGGTCAGAGAGTTTATTTCACACCAGAGAGTGTCCCTAGAATGATTGATCAGCCTCCAAACACGACTTTGACGGCATTCTTTCAACTGAGTCAGCAGGATCCTTTTGCGAGGACTTTGTTGTATCCTGAGATACCTCGATATTACACGTGGAATGCATCGAGGAATGTTTTCTGTAGAAGAAAAGTTGGCCAGCCCGTCCCTGGATATCATGCAGTCACGAGTGACGCCTTGGGTCGAGTGTACACTGTTCACCCCAACAACGCCGAATGCTATTTCCTTAGGATGCTTCTTCACTCGGTACGAGGACCGAGATCTTTCGCAAAGAGGAGAACTGTAAACGACGAAGTATACTAGACATTTAGAGAGACCTGTCAGAAGTTGGGTTTGCTGAAAGGAGACCAGCACTGGGATGACACGTTGCGAGAAGCCGAATTGATCTCCTTACCAGAGAAAATCAGAAACATGTTTGCTATAATATTGACTACATGCAGTCCATCGAATCCAAACACTTTATGGGAAAAATATAAGAAGGCCCTGAGTGAGGATATACTCGCCAAAGTACGGAGGGAAACCCCGACATTAGAAATCGCGTTTGGTCCGGACATTTTCAACGAGGCTTTGGTATTCTTGAGGACAAATGTGTGGCCATGACAAATAAAACATTACTGCAATTGGGCCTGCCTGCACCAGTACGAGATCGACGAGACGTACTTCGCGCGGATTAAGTGCGAGAAACGAACTACGACGTCGAAGAGCTGAGTGCATACGTCGCGGACAAGAAGCCAATTCTGAATCGAGATCAGATCAAATTATCATGGATCAGGCAGCAAAACAACAAGGTGGTATCATTTTTCTTGATGCTTCTGGGGGCACAGGGAAAACATTCTTGATTAATATAATACTGGCCGAAATCAGGACTCGGGGAGAAGTTGCTCTTGCCATCGCCTCTTTGGGAATTGCGGCGACGTTAATGGAAGGAGGGAGGACGGCCCATTCTGCACTTAAGTTGCCACTTGACATCGCCAGGCAGGAAAGTCCTACCTACAACATAAGCAAGGGAAGTGGTCGGGCGCAGGTGCTCGAGACTTGCAAATTAATCGTGTGGGACGAATGCACCATGCCTCACAAGAAAGCTCTCGAGGCCCTCGACGTCACTCTGAGAGATCTGAGAGGAAACGACAACCTGATGGGAGGAGCTCTGGTACTCCTCTGTGGAGACTCGTCAGACTCTGCCCGTCATCCCGAAGTCGACGCCGGCCGATGAGATCCACGCATGTTTGAAACATTCGTTTTTGTAGAGACATGTACGAAAGATAACTTTGAAGCAAAACATGAGAGTACATCTGGGGGATGAGAGTGCTCAAATTTTCTCAGACAAACTACTGTAGATCGGAGAAGGCAGATTGGCAGTCGAGTCTTCTGGCAAAATTAAATTCCCATCCGATTTTTGTAATCTGGTGTCGTCCGTCGCAGAGCTGATAGATGCAGTCTATCCGTCTGTTTCCCAAAACTATCACGATTTGAACTGGTTGCGAGAGAGGGCCATTCTTTCTGCTAAAAATGAAGACGTCCACGACATAAACAATCAAATACTTGTCATGTTATCAGGCGTGGTCACTGAATGGTGGGTCGATGGGCGCGGTCACTGCCCATCGATACCATAGTAGATGCCGATGAGGTCGTCAATTTCCCGCCAGAGTTCCTGAACTCGCTTGATCCGGCTGGATTGCCACCACATAGTCTTGTACTTAAAGTGGGATCTGCAGTTATTTTACTGCGGAAACCTCGCCCCCCCCCCCAAAAAAAAAAAAAAACTTTGCAACGACACGAGGCTGTGTCAAGAAGCTGCTGGGCAATGTAATGGAAGCGACTATCTTGACAGGAAAGGGAGAGGGTGCAGCAGTTTTTATCCCACGGATACCACTCATTCCGACGGATCTCCCTTTCGACTTTAAGAGATTGCAGTTTCCAGTGACACTTGCGTTCTCGATCACGATAACAAGTCGCAGGGACAGTCTATCAAGTACTGCGGAGTGGATTTGAGATCGCTGTGTTTCTCCCACGGACAACTTTATGTTGGTTGCTCGAGGGTGGGTTCACCCAAGAATTTATGTATTCTTGCTCCCGGAGGTGAAACTAAAAATGTTGTGTATAATCAAGTTTTGTGTTAAATTTATATTGCAGTGAATTTGTAAAATATTTTCTTTATAATGTGTGGACTGTACTTGTACTTTTAAAACCTCTTATAATATAATTACTTTGATTTTACACTATACATTGATTTGATGCATTTTCCTGTCCAATAGTAGATTGGGATAAATACCCGGGCAAAGCTATGTTGCGGTCATGTTTGAGCATTACAAAATCTAACTTTTAGTTGATTGTATAAGTATTTCCTACTTTATTTGACAGGTGTAATGTGCATTATTGAATTAAATTTCATTATTATTTTATTTCTATAATGAGTTTTATATTGTTACATATGAATATTATGAATATTTGATTGATAAAAAAAAGATATTTAAAATATTTCATTTTTCATAATTTACATTTTGTAATAGAACACGAAAAATCTCAACACATTAATCATAAAAGCGTAATTTTTTTATTTTAGATTTGTCAAACCAGACTGAATGTTTTATTATTTTATAAATTTGACTAGCTGAATTACCCGGCGTTTCTCGGGTTGAAATGGTTAAATGTTGCTTGAAAAGGGAATTAGAATAATCACTTTTCTTTCACAGAAAAATGCAATCATTTAAGTTGTACGGAAAATATGTTTTAACTTTTTCATAGCTTCTACAATATACTTCGGACGCAAATATATACATTTAATTCCTGAATATATTGCAATATGTAAAAGATTAAGACATAAATACAAACGAAATTCCGACGAAAAAATGCAGAATTCTAAAAAACGAATGATGCGCAGTGTCGAATTTCGACTGCCTGGGTGTATTCTGAAATAGAGCAATTCGAAAAAAGACATTTGAAAATATTGATAAAGACGTTAAGGAGAGATTTATGAAATTTAGTAATGCCCAAATATGACAGCAACATTTCGATGTGTTAACTCAAACAGACAAACACGGGATTCTAAATCAAATTTATGAAATAATAAAACATTAATTCTGGTTTGCCAAATATAAATAACAAAATTACGCTTTTATGATTAATGAGTTGAAGTTTTTCCTGTTCCATTACAAAATGTAAATTATGAAAAATTAAATATTTTAAATATCCTTTTTTTATCAATCAAATATTCATAATATTCATGTAAAAATATAAAATTCATCATGGAAATAAAATAATAATTCAATCGTATACATCCAGCATCTCGGCACTCCAAATACATGGCCCTTTGTTATAACGTCAAACAGTTTCAACTGCTTCTGTTAAAATACTCTCGCAATCAAGTCGTGGCGCTCACTGGGTAATTAATTGACCATTGGTAAGAACCTCCTTGATCTCCGTCCAAGTCGGATTGCAGGTGAAGGTGATAAATTAAGTCTGGTCTCCCGTACGTCCTCACGTACGTCATAGCATCTTGCGTGTATTCGTGCATGTGTCTGGGACTGCCTGTAAATGTAGCTGGTAGTACGACTAAGGCACCGAGGTTTTCAACGTTCCCGTCATTTGCCACAGCAACTCTCAGGTGAATATATTCGTCAACTCTCAGTTTACGTTGATTTAGACAAATGTAAAGGACACGCTCACTCTCGACTTTAGCGTACATATCGACGATGAACTGATGAAACAATTGCCTGCAGTTCAATACGTGGTTCTGGTCAGTATCTCGAACCATTAATCTGTACGCATAGAAATCCATCGCTGAAACTTTCTTGCTGGTTGTTTCACCTGTTCTTGGGTTGATCTGCCTCAGATTAAATTGATATCCATCTTCACCATGGGGGAATATCACTGGGTACTGCAGAGCATCATAAAATCGATGTGTTTCCGAAATACGCTGCAATGATTCACCTCGTCGTTGAATAACGATATCCCGTTGATGAAACTCATCTCCTGATATAACCACCACGACTTCATCTGCTTGAGGAGAGTTAAAGCGCCGCTCGTGTTTGCCTGCTGGTCTTCGGTCTGCTCTTATGACTACTTTATATTAATCTGTTGGCATACGTTCCAATGCTGGTTCAAACATTTTAATAAGATTATTGTGCTCATGAAATACCCTCTGTAAGTTTAACACAATCTGACGTCTTGTTCCCGAGATGTAGGCGCACTTCTGATCAGTTTCCATTAGTTCGTTTTGAATAAAATATTGTTGTAGACATTTTGGTGGTTGATCTGGCAGCGGAAGCAACGATCCCGCTCTATGGTAAATCTACCCTTGCACCTTGAATGTCGACTGAAATCCGGGCTGTCCAATAACTGATGTGGCGCCGAATGATGTCATATGGGAACATGGGTTGTATTTTCTGATGTTACTAAGAAAATGCTTCGACTCTGACGTATCTCCTGATGTGTAAGTGCTTGTGGTGGTGGTTCCAGTTGGCAGAGATTAAGTTTTCCATTTTTGAAGCAAATACCAGTAGACTCTGATTTAAACTTCTTGGCTTGACAGTAACTACAAACAATTTCCATTTTCCCGATGGTAACACTTTCATGCAGCGAGTTGTCTTTATGTGAAACGTAGTGGAATCCTTCCAATGCTAAGCTAAAATGATGCGCAGTCTGTGATCGTTTGGCTCTATCTCTCTTATCCTGTAGTCGGACCTCATGCTGCTGTGCCATCTCTGTTGCTCTAAATGTAGTAACTCTCTCTCTCGCAATCGCAAGTCTTCTATTCCTCTCCTCGGAAATTTCTTGACTACGCTTATCTTTCATCATCTTAGCCGTTGACTACTTGGCCGATCGCCTTCCGCTTCCTTGGAGGCATTGCTGCAGCAAATAAATCTGTAAAAGAATACAAAAAAGCTATTTCATAAATTAAGCAAAAGGCACTTTCTCACTGAACAATAAAATCTATTATAGAATTTTATAAAAAGCTAAAATTAACGAAAAAACGAATTTAAAATTATGTAGTACTTACATCTGTTTAGAAATATAAATCCAAAATGTATACTATCACTGTCGAATAAAGTACGAAACACTTATACAATCAAAAGAGTGAAATAAAACTGCCAGATTCACTGAAAGATGATAAACTGGAATACTTACCGAAGCTTCCTTTAAATACGACGAGCTAAGAATCGAATGGGTGCCTGAATGTTCTCCACCATGAGTCCAAGGAAGTTTCCGTTTCCCCAACTTTCTAGAAAGTTCTACAAAGTTTTATAATACTGTAATTTAATTTGTTTCGGAAAAAATTGTTTTTCGATCAACACTGGTAAAGCAACCATCGCTGCCTGAAGCAATCGATCTATGCTCAATGTTATTTCTATTGCGATTTCGAATAGTTTTTAGCCCCCCAGGGCCAATAGAACGGGGGTTAAGAGTTAGCCTATGCTGACCGCAGTGTTCTAAAGTATAAGTGTACCAAATTTGGTCTGGATTGGTCAAACGGTGTAGATTTGTATAGAAAATATACACATATACATACACACACACACATCCTATTTTATATATATAGATTTATAATCCCGTGTTTGTCTATTTGAGTTAACATAGCGAAATGTTGCAGTCCTGTTTGTGCATTACTAAATTTCATAAATCATTATCGTCTTTATCAATATTTTTGAAATGTCTTTTTTCGCTCTATTTCAGAATACACTCAGGCAGTCGAAATTCGACACTTTGCGCATCTTCGTTTTTTTAGAATTCTGCATTTTTTCGTCGGAATTTCGTTTGTGTTTGTATTTATGTCTTAATCTTTTACATATTGCAATATATTCAGGAATTAAATGTATATATTTGCGTCTTAAGTATAGTGTAGAAGTTATGAAAAAGATAAAACTTACTTTCCGTACAATTTAAATGATTGCATTTTTCTGTGAAAGAAAAGTGATTATTCTAATTCACTTTTCAAGCAACATTTAACCATTTCAACCAACATTTCCATTTTCCCGATGGTAACACTTTCATGCAGCGAGTTGTCTTTATGTGAAACGTAGTGGAATCCTTCCAATGCTAAGCTAAAATGGTGCGCAGGCAACGTCGGAAGTAGATAGAAAATGCGGGTTCTAAATCAGTGGTGGAGAAGGTGGAGAAAGCGAGTGGAGTTGAGTTGTACCGGAAGTGACGTCACGACCGGAAGTTGAGTTGAGTTGTACAGGAAGTGACTTCATACCTAGTGGAGTTGAGTTGTTAGTTTCGGTTTCAATTTTGAGTTGAGTTTAGTTGTTTTCTTCCTGCTTCGAGTGGAGTTGAGTTGTTAGTTTCGGTTTCTCGGATTTCGTCGAATAACACGTGTTTACGTTTTGGACTTGCGAATTTCAGAGGGATTGGATTTAAGGCGAATTTCAGAGCGGTTGGATTTAAGAGCTGATTTTTCTGTAACTCGTAGCGCCATCTATTAGTACTTTTCGAGTAAAAAAATAATAAAATCTTTAAAACATATTTTTAAAACTAAAAGATGTGATATTTTTTGCTGGGATCGAACTGACTACCAAAAAGTACTCGTAGTCGAGTGTTAGTTGGATGAGAATATAACCATTCGGCCACGAATACCTGGTTACTTACCGAAATATAATCAATTTAAATCTGAATACATTAAGTGCGTAATTGGCTGTTAAAATAGTATAGATTGCTCCACCACATCAATAAGTTCGATCAGTTTTTATCTGCGTTTCTGACATAGAAAGGTGAATGTGGTGGAGAATGACGTCATTCCAACGTGTTCAAACGTGGAATCAAACACGTGGTGGAGAATGACGTCAATCTAACGTGTTCAAACGTGGAATCAAACATGTGGTGGAGAATGACGTCAATCTAACGTGTTCAAACGTGGAATCAAACATGTGGTGGAGAATGTGGTGGAGAATGACGTCATTCCAACGTGTTCAAACGTGGAATCAAACACGTGGTGGAGAATGTGGTGGAGAATGACGTCAATCTAACGTGTTCAAACGTGGAATCAAACATGTGGTGGAGAATGTGGTGGAGAATGACGTCAATCTAACGTGTTCAAACGTGGAATCAAACATGTGGTGGAGAATGACGTCAATCTAACGTGTTCAAACGTGAAATCAAACACATGTGGTAGGCAATGAAGTCACTCGAGAGTAGAGTAGAGTTGAGTAGTAAGTTTACATCCGCGTTTCTGACATGAAAACGTGAATGTGGAGAAGAAAAGTTTTAGTACCGAATCTGGCAATGGTATGTAATAAGGTTATTTGTGGACTCGCAGAATGGCAACACCTGGACCCATTCTAACAGGTCTGACCAGTAAGATTCTTTTGACTGCAAATTATCCCAGAGGAGGACGTGTCGCTGCCCTGAAATCTTGGAAGTGATATCACTTGTACCAAAGCTAGTGTTGTTGAAAGATTCAATCGTACTTTGAAAACGAAAATGTGGAAATACTTTACCAATAAAAACACCTATCGATTTATAGAAAGCCTTCTACGAAGCAATTCCTAGCTTTCGCTCAAAGAACGCTAGCGATGTTATTATCGTTTCAAGAAGCCTTTTACTCTCCAAAGAAATTCGGGGAAACGAGAAATGTGTGAGTTTTCAAAATATGTTTCAAAAGAAAGACTGTGCTTTTCAACTAACTGCAACGCGCATTCTTCTCTCTGTGAAACAATTGGATCGACTGGAAGCTGTATCGGAGGAAATTACTGAAGCCATTAATGAAGGATTTGTTAATGAATCCCTCGATTATTTTGTGAAAGAAGAATTCGTGAAACGTGGAGCAGGAACCGATGAGAAATATTACGGCGATCCTGATAGATCTGAGAAAGTGAGCGAACTTACCGACAGAGTGGCTAAACATCTAAAAGTACTCATTTCGGAAAAAATAAAGAAAATGATGAATTGTTTTGGATGTGAAAACAACTTTGAAAATCAACTTGGGCATGAATGTATGACTATGAGTTTAAGTGAACGTTACGATCGGTATTTCCTAAACGCTTTATATGAAATCGACTGGAATAGATTCGGAGAAACTTGAACTTCGGAGAATATGTCCTTGAGGTATTTATTCTTTGATTTTGACGTTCTACGTTTTGTAAATACAACAACTCTGTACGAAACAGTACGGAGGCTTTATGTTAATGATAAATCTGATAGTTTTACATGTTAAAGAATATAAATATGTTTTGTATATATATATGTATAATCAATAAATTCTTTGTTTATCTTTTTCAAATGTGTCTCTCTTTATTTTAAAATGTATAAGTACTTATTTTATTACTTTTCTTTTTTTGTATTTGTATACATACTTTTACTTACTGCAGTGTCATTTGACACATTTAGAATTGTATATTATACAGTCTGTTATTAGAACTAAAAAAATGACAAACAAGTAACATATTTCTGTAAAAGACAAGTTTATTCAAACACAGACATGTACACACAAAATAAACATTCCCTTACAAGCTTCCGTGTATTTAACATTTAATAGATTGCAAGTTCACAAATTGAATAGATTTGTAACATTGACATTTTTTTCTCTTTCAAAGATTTTCTGAAAAACTTTCTAGAGATCTTTGACGCGGCTGTTTCTGTTTTGGAGAATGAATTGTAAATTTTCTTTCTCCAGGTAGATGTAATTCCATTGTATCATTACACATATTTAAAGAGTAATCATCTATGATTCCATCACTATCACAAATTGTTACATAACCTTTATCGAGTATCATTGTAAGGCCAAATATGAATGCTGAGATTCCCATGAAAATAAGAACAGAAAATGCTCTTCTCTGGATGAGTTCCATTGCTTGAAATGAGACATAGACCTTGATTATAATCAATATATACTGCTTGAAACTTGAAAGCCTCATCTACTTATGGATTTTTATAGCGGGGAAATAACTGATGATTTACAGAGGAAGCCAATTACAGACTCGTTTTGGGGTTGGGGTAGGCATCACTTCTTTCATTACCCTCACTGCCTTACCGAGTTGTTGAGGTATAGCAAATTTATTTTTTACAAAGGAACTGGGGAAGTTAATTTCCTTAAGTGCATCTTTAAACTGTTCTTGTCCATTCACGTACTTATCCATCTTTCTTTTTCGCACTAAACGGTCTATCAGGTCAACAATATTAGAACTTTTCACTATTTTACCTTTATACACAAATTCTCCATTAGGCATCCAAGAAACAACCTCTTTATTGCGTTTTAAATAAAGAATAATATTTGTAGTTAATCCAATTAAGTTTTTGGGAACGGTCTTGAGCACCATCTCCTCCACATTTAACGTTCTTTCTTTCTCATTCGCAATATCTGTTTCCTTCTCTGGATTATCTGACAGTTCTGAATTAATTGATACAGATGGTGGATTCAATACATTCACGTTAATCCTCCTCTGCAATACTTGATTGTATAACTTAATTTTTTCATCATCATCCATTTTATTAACTAAAATACTTTTCATCTCACAATCTAATTCACTCAGCTGTTCGTCTGAAGGTATATGTCTTGATAATCTCTCCTCTGGAACTAAAATCATTTTCCTTGCATATTGCATGTTTTTACTTGTTAAGTAGAGTAGTCAAGACAGTGAGTGCTGCGGGTATTAAGATATTTAAAAACCCTCCTTTTTGAATAATAATTTTTCGCTTTTTAGTGAGGGTTACTTTTTTATCTGCTAGGTCTCTAAGCGTATGCTTATGACGAGAAAGTTTTTTCTTCTGTTCATCTGTTAAAGGAACATTCCCTTTTAAAGTGTTCAAACAACATTCAGCTATGCAATGGATGCTAGATTTCGGAAGATTTTTTAAAAAGGCTTTCCGACATTTTGTGGGGCATACAGTTAAAAGTCTCATCCGTTGCACGTCTCCTTCTGTTAAAGGCATGATGAACAATGAATTATTTGCAAGTTGGGAGTTTATTTATTTTAACTGATAAACACAAGTTTCTTCTCCTGGAAGGATTTTTGTACGCAGTCGCATACTCTCTTCTGTTTCAGATTTCAAATCTACAAGTAAATAGCTGAAAGGCTTTTTCGTGGCGTCCTCAAACACTTCAAGAAAAAAATGTAAATTTCGGGGGTAGAGTTGTCGACCGAGGTGTATAATTTGACTTACATCACGTCGCGATTTAAATAAAAACATGTAATGACAGTTTAATGAAATTTCTCTGAATTCTTTTCCTTTATGAAACAAATTTTGCGTTACAGTCATCACAGATAAATTCATATGATGAGATCCTTTTGTATACAAGTTTGTTATTCTTTTATCACTGCCACATTCAGAAATTAAATCGTCATATATAAAAAGTGTATTATATCCTAAATATTGCTTAAAGTTTTCGGGTATTCCTTCTACAAAGATGATATTCGGCATCTCATCGTATAACTTTTGATAGATTCCATAAAACCACACTATTTTATCAAGGGTAGGATGAATTATATCTGTGTGGCTGTTTATCAATTTTTTCAAAAAAATGCGACTTGCCTGATGATGTAGGTCCACAGACAAGAGCAGTGAAAGGATGCTTTAAAGCGAATGAATTCATGGTTACAAATGACAGAAGTAAAGACTAGGGCGATAACTTATACTTTTTTTATTGAAATAAAGGTACATGTATATTCGAAATTTTTTTCACAAAGTTATACACACGTATATCATTATTTGTAGACTGTCTATCAAATAATTTAACAGTAAATTCCATAGATCTACTTCTAGATCTTTGATACAAAAAGTATACACAATATTGTCCACAAACAGCAGTTTTAACATTTTGAAGAGGTATGTCGTTGTAGACCACATGCGGAACTTTTTTGAAGTAGTCATGTATGTAGCCCAAAAAATACGAAGGTGGTTGACCGAACGAATCGAAAAACTCTACACTTGTTGGTGATTTCATATAAACAGCTAACCAATGAGTCCCTGGTTTGTGATGAGGATCGGTGTTTAAAATAAATGCAGCCGGAAAACTCTTAAAATTCTTGGGAATTCGATCACTTGGGAAAACTCCAACAAAATATAAACGTGTGTATGCATCACTTCGTAAAATGTTATTCAATTGTACCACATTCATATCGAAAAATCACACAAAATATTTCTAGACTTCGTAATTTCGATCACGTTTTGAAATTCTACATATACCAGCACTGAAACAGTTTTCGGTAAAGCGTTTGCAAACTTTATTTCAATGCGAAGATTTCCTTGATGAATTAAATTTAAATGGTTGCCATCACCCAAGTCTGGTGTTAAGTCAAAGGCATATAGCGTGTACCCTTCGGAAAACTCATCTCTGTTAATATAGATACCTTTATTGGATGAGAGTTTTTCACTTCCTAGGAGCAAACTATTGTAAGCACGAATAAATTGGCCGTCGGCATAATTAGGATCCAAGGGTTTGTAGCTGATAGGATTTCCATCTACGTAAACGCCTATGAAATTTACATGGTTATGCTTGAGGTAAAATGGGTTTGTTGGGTAAGTGCCACTAAATGAATCATGATCGACACATGTTACAACTATCCGTTTCGGGAGTTGCCCAGAAAATATGTTATCCTGTGAAAATGAGAAAGAACCTTTCGATACTGAATATAGCTTACACAAAACTCGATTCATTGGATATTTTGCAGATGATTTTTCTAAGGCTTTGGCATGTCCAATTAAAACACCTGGACTGACTTTCACTTTCCGGATGAAAAGGGATGCATGTTCAATAACAACGTCATAATTTGCTTTTTGAGGAGCAATGAGACAAAACTCCGGTTTGCTGCGTATTAACTTTAACTTTAAGTCTACCAAGTTGAGTAATAGACGATCTTGATAAAACAAGTCGCAATGTAAATTTCCAATCATATCTAAAACTTTACTCTTTTCAATCATAGAAGCCCGTTTCTTCAACCCTGCATTTTCACTTGAAGGATCGGTTTCATCAAAGTGTCCTGCTGTATCTTTGTAGAAGCATTCTGAAGTTAGGAAGCTTTTCTTATAATCAGAGCCGTAATTGAGCAAAGTCTCAATGTAAGCTCGGTAAGGGTAAGTGTTACTGGATGATGAAATTAGACGCTCATTCAAACTCACATCGACTTGGGAAAATAACGAGTGAAGAAATAAGTTACATGGAGCAACTTTTTCATTTTCTGGTAAAACTGCATTGTCCTTTACAACTTTAACTTTTACATAGAGTTGGGTTGCTGATAAATCGATAACCTCACCACTACCAGATATGTTGAATTCGATAGGTCCACCATCACGAATATTAGCTATGGGATAAAATTCAGACCACTGCCCTTTTTCAATAGCTGTTTGAGTCGGTGGCATAAGAAATAAGTCCAGTTCAGATTTCACAGAGGGTAGGGAATCATTTCGTATTAAGGCCATGCTAAAGATTATGAGAATATGTCAGGTGCACACAGCTTGCGATACTTCTTTCGAATGATGCGTTTCTTATTTGTGCGTTTCCTTTTATTTCCTCCAACCATTGATTTCACTCGAGTGGATACTTTATCGGTTAAAGTTTTCGTTGCTTCTTTAGCTCGGTCTTTGATAGCTGACTTTACATCTTTACCTTGCAAGTAATCATTTGCAATATCCACCCCAGATCGAAGTGCTTGCTTTCCCAATGCTTTCGCACCTGATTTAAATAAAGGAAAAACCATCCTAAACATGCTTCGAAAAATTCCACCCAAGCCACTTCCTTTCTGCAGAGAGATGCCTTTGTAATATGACAAGCCATTACCTGCTTGCTGAGTATAATAGTCTTCAAATGTTTTGGTGCAACAACGATAAGGTTGATACATTTTGTTCTAGAGATTACAAATGTCTCAAGCGAAAATGTAGTTTCACTATCAACTTCCCGCGTTCAAATGAGACGTAACGACCAGTGTGTGTCCTTATAACGATTTCAATCGAGTCAAAATTTTTTCTGGAAACTGATAAATAATGATAAATAATAATAAATAATGAGGTCTCTCAAATTGTTCTTGAATCATGTCACCATCTCTTCCCTTCACTGTCAGAGTTCGTAAAAGAGGAGCTAAGACCCCACCAACAAATTCAGGCTGAATGATATCGGTGTAAACGTACAGCAAATGTAAATCAACATTAGGATCCGCAACAAAAGGACTCTCAGTGATTACTGTATCTATGCCTCCATTTCCTGGAATAATATTTTCTCCAATCACTTTATTAGGTTCAAAACCTAAGTTTTCAGCTAATCCCTTGGATAATCGCAGCTTTGCTCCGTTAGTGAGCTGCAACACCACCTTTTTTGTGTGTTTGTTATATTTCATTTGAATTTTTATGTGCTTCGGAAATGCATTTAAAATGTCAATCGGAGAATCATAAAATCCGCACGCTATTTTTCCATTCGTTTTTACTCCGTTTCCTAAATCATATTCGAAAGAATTTTCACCATCAATAATGTTATTCCACATTCTGGGATAAATTATTTCAACTAATCCAACTTCCCATTCACCTGAGAGTTCTAGACGTTTGGGGAGTTTCGTGTAGAAGTGAGACATTGTGTTGCCAGGATAAAACTCGATAGAGCTGTCGCTGGGCAGTGTGACGTAGAAACTCATTGTGGGTTATGGAAGCGAAACAAATTTAATGAGCAGACTCAATTTATCGAAAATAAGTCTTTGGAATGAATCCAGGCGTTAAATTTGCGAGGATAACCTCTAAACTTGACAAAGTATTCCAAACGTTTCTTAACTACTCTCTTCTCTAAAATTTTCTCAACATGAAAAGAATGCGATTTTTTAACTTTCTGCAGTTCTTCTGAGTAAAATGTACCAGTGATTATTTCTCCCATTAAATCTTTTATCTTATATACTGGTAGCTTTCTACGTATACAACGCTGAATCGTAAATATTTCCTCGGACCAATTATTTTCATATCCTTTCTCAAATGTTAATTTAGTCTTTGCAACCCTAACGAAGTCTCCAACCTGAAATTTGAATGGAATCTCCTTAACATTAGTTTTATTTACATCTCCATATAAGGTATTCCACACTTGTTTTTGATTTTCAACTGTTACATTAATAGGTTCTTTTTTTATGCTGCGATGGAGTGTATGATTATAACTGTGTACGAGTTGGTCTAAGACATCTATAAATCGATAGGTGTTTTTATTGGTAAAGTATTTCCACATTTTCGTTTTCAAAGTACGATTGAATCTTTCAACAACACTAGCTTTGGTACAAGTGATATCACTTCCAAGATTTCAGGGCAGCGACACGTCCTCCTCTGGGATATTTTGCAGTCAAAAGAACCTTACTGGTCAGACCTGTTAGAATGGGTCCAGGTGTTGCCATTCTGCGAGTCCACAAATAACCTTATTACATACCATTGCCAGATTCGGTACTAAAACTTTTCTTCTCCACATTCACGTTTTCATGTCAGAAACGCGGAGGTAAACTTACTACTCAACTCTACTCTACTCTCGAGTGACTTCATTGCCTACCACATGTGTTTGATTTCACGTTTGAACACGTTAGATTGACGTCATTCTCCACCACATTCTCCACCACATGTTTGATTCCACGTTTGAACACGTTAGATTGACGTCATTCTCCACCACATGTTTGATTCCACGTTTGAACACGTTAGATTGACGTCATTCTCCACCACGTGTTTGATTCCACGTTTGAACACGTTGGAATGACGTCATTCTCCACCACATTCACCTTTCTATGTCAGAAACGCAGATAAAAACTGATCGAACTTATTGATGTGGTGGAGCAATCTATACTATTTTAACAGCCAATTACGCACTTAATGTATTCAGATTTAAATTGATTATATTTCGGTAAGTAACCAGGTATTCGTGGCCGAATGGTTATATTCTCATCCAACTAACACTCGACTACGAGTACTTTTTGGTAGTCAGTTCGATCCCAGCAAAAAATATCACATCTTTTAGTTTTAAAAATATGTTTTAAAGATTTTATTATTTTTTTACTCGAAAAGTACTAATAGATGGCGCTACGAGTTACAGAAAAATCAGCTCTTAAATCCAACCGCTCTGAAATTCGCCTTAAATCCAATCCCTCTGAAATTCGCAAGTCCAAAACGTAAACACGTGTTATTCGACGAAATCCGAGAAACCGAAACTAACAACTCAACTCCACTCGAAGCAGGAAGAAAACAACTAAACTCAACTCAAAATTGAAACCGAAACTAACAACTAAACTCCACTAGGTATGAAGTCACTTCCTGTACAACTCAACTCCACTTCCGGTCGTGACGTCACTTCCGGTACAACTCAACTCCACTTCCTGTTATGACGTCACTTCCGGTCGTGACGTCACTTCCGGTTCAACTCAACTCCACTCGATTTCTCCACCTTCTCCACCACTGATTTAGAACCCGCATTTTCTATCTACTGCCGGATAATTCAGCTAGTTTAAAATAAATATGAGGCATTCAATAAGAATCATCAGTCTGTCCTACAACACTACACCTGTAACAAAAGTATTTGTTTGTAATGCACTATTTGCATATACAGCCCTTCATGAATCTAGAAATTTCTGAAATTTAAATCTTTAGAACCAAAGTAATTATTCTTTTGAAAATTGTACCGAGTTATGTAATAAAACACAAGAATAATAAACTACCCACAAAATATAACTTTTACCTAAGCCAATATATATGCAATAAGTTACCTGCACGATGGAATATCATGACTTGTTCTTTGTAGTGGGGCTTTCGTTCTTTACGACTGGATGGTCCTACATTTCTAGGAAGCTGAAAAATACTTGGAATGATACCTTCTTTTAATGTTCTGGGACCAAATCTATCTTTTATAAAGTCATCTTCCTTGAAATGCTTTGAGCGAAGTCGTGAATGCTTCGAAGAATAAAAATTCTTTGTTCGAATTACATGGCACCATGCTTCAAATAGAAGTTTGTCAATAGGAAACCTATGCAAATAAAGTATTTTGTTCAACTAAAATAGCAAAACAAAAGTATAGCGTGAGAACCAGTCAGTCATTTCTCAAAGCTAATAGTCTACTACAAACACAAATTAAACTATTCTATTATATTCTAACAGTGAAACAACTGGAAACTAATATTCAGTAATCTGCCTTTTTATACATAAAAATAAAACAAAAGTCAGATGTTACAAGATGATAAATTGTACCATAGCTAGTTTTAATCACCTTCCTTTTTTGACAATTTCTTCGGAATATCTTTAAAGCACAATTGTAAATTAGTTTGGGTATTTTTTCATGAATAATGTGCACTGATTGATTAATTATTGTGTAGTTCACTTTAATACTTTAATTCAAAGTAATTCTTGTGTGTGAACTAAGAATTCAAGTAACTGCTAATCACAAGATACTTCTATGAACTATTTTTGTTACGTTAATAAAATATACATTTGAATAAAGCTATTTATATTTACTCCCAATACGACGTTCGAATACAATTCATCAAACATTTGTGCAAGACAAAATAAATTGATACAAGATTTTTCGTTTCATGTCAAACATAATATGAACTAACTATTAACGCAATTCGAAAAGAAAAACTTTTCAATCAAGAAAGGTATTACCTATCTATAACTAGAAGTCTAAATGCAACTTTTGGAGGAGGTATTACTATGAACTAATTGGTCAAACAACACTTTATTGATACTAACGTAAAATTGTATAGAAATACCATTTCACAATTAAAATATTACTTACAAATGGGTATCCTTCGCTGGCTTTCACCTTGCAATTATACGTTACGGAGTAGTTCACCATGCTGCAGCTATGGGAGAAATTGCGACGAGCTCTCACAACCACGTGACCTTCGCCGGAGATCTTCGAACCAAGCAGGTGAGAGAAAAAACATGAAGCTGCGCGCACACGGTCCGAAAAAAGTGTTACTAAAAGCATTAGTCATTTGACCAACTTTATTTAGCTGGATTCGCAGAACTTGGAAAACATCCCTTGTGTAAATTAGTACTTTTTAATTCATTAGTGTTTAAATTGGTAAAACTCAAGAACACGGTACCCTCCCATTGTCAAATGGGGCCGCGGTGGCCCGGTTGGAAGAGTAACGGACTAGCAACCGAAGGGTTGCGAGTTCGAATCCTGCCAAACACCGTCGTGTGCAAAGGAGGCTAAATCTGTCGTGGCCTCAAATGTCCTCACGTTGGCGTGGTGTGGAAGTTTGGGGAGTGGGGTGCCAGCTCAGGTGTTGCCTCGTCATCTGACCGTGGTTCAAAATTACGTGGTGCTGTCCTCGGCTCTTTCCCTTCGGGATTGATCCCGGATCGTCACCAATAGCCCGTTGTATTGCTCCAGTGTGACGTTAATTGAAATACCCCCCCCCCCCATTGTCAAATGGGCGACTAAGATGTGAAGTGAAGTAATCGTGAAATATAACTGGCCAATGAGCGGCGCTGTAAAAAGTGACGTCTGCTTCCGAGATGAATTTTGTAAGTTTGATCTCGGTGGTGTACGGTATTTATGTTTGTGTCGTCTGATAATTTTGAAAATTGTGTATTGTGTTAAAAAGGATTTTTGGGTTGTTTCTAAATGCACCCAGAATCGGGTACATGCTGTTGAAAAATATATTCTATTTTTTTTTGTCTAGTGGTAATAAGAGATACAACTAAACTCTGTTAATTTTTATGTGGTTCGAACTCTGTTTACAAAATTAGAAGTCGTATTTTATTGTCACGCAAGTGTTCTTTTCAATTTTTTCCAATTTTAATTTCTTATGTATAAATAAAATAAAGAAAAAAATTATTAAAAGATAAGAAAATTTCTGTTAAGACTTTCTGAATTTATTGTTACGAACTTGTTTTCTAACAAAAGTGTTCGTTGCCTGAAGGCAATTTGAATGGCTATCAAATCCAAAATTATCACCAATTCGCGATGGAAAATCATAAAAGTTTTAAAGTTTAAGTTAAAAATCTAGGGTGAGATGTCGAATCCGAGACCGTGGCGATTTATCGCCAAACATGGTAACCTTGTTGTTTTGATTAAGCTTTATGGCAACCCTATGCAAAAGGTGTTTCGCGTAGGAAAGTCGACGTTTTTTTTTTTAACGAACATACTGGCTTAGGACGCCATCTTGATTTGGCAACAAAAATTGCTTGGCGACAAACATGTCTCGGATTCTACATCTTTACCAAAATCTATAAAGTTTTATAGGTACAGCTGCAGTCTCTGACGCGCGGAGTGGCACGACTCTCTGTGCGGTTTTTGGCGCCAAGGAAATCTTCCAAAATTGAATATATACTGGATATATATGGATTAAATATATAAATCTTGACAAAACAACATTTTGACTAGTAAAACACTGCAAATCTGGATTAAATATACAAAAGATATTTTTTATACTCTCCTGCGATATCCCCAGTCTTTGTGCCCTTTAAAATCTCATGTCCAAAGAAAAATCTCCAGCTTCAAATTGCTCTTACGAAACCGTGACCCGTGTCTAATAGATTTATAGCTACGACATGGCTAATTATCCCTACGATTTCTACAAATCCACATGTATCCATCGCTAACTGAATTCCTAACAGAAAACGTCATTTCCCCGTTGCATTTATCACAAGAAAATTTTGATTTAATTAATCCCGATTCCTTTAAAAAGCTCTTTATCGCGACACAAATCGTAACAAAATAAACGATTACCAACTCCCTCCCGTAAGTTTGTGCCACCAGAAAAAGTAAACTTTAAGCTTTGAGAAAAATTCTCTTGAAACTACACTAAAAATAGAAGGCATCTGTGAAAAGAGCAATCTATGCAAGAGCACTTGACCGTGTCGGAAATAGATAGAACAATCTAGAAAAAAGAAGGATCTGGACGCTGGCAAGGTTGCCATAAAAACACGAAAACCCTAAAACCAGAGAAAAATTCGAGATAAAAATGGGTTACCATCAGTCGCTTAAAACTGCGCCAAGAGTCGTTGCCACTCAGCGCGGCAGAGACTGCAGCTGTACCGTTTTATTTGTATGTTATGTATTTTTAATACATTTGTTCTGTCGTCCCATTTATTGAGCATTTCTCATACGTTGTGGGCCACGGTAACTCGCTTGGAAGTGTAACGCAATCAGAGTGTTGCAAGTTCGAAACTCGGTCCAGCCGAAGACCAACGTGTACATGGGGGCTAGTGCACATTAAACCTGTCATTGCCTTCAATGTCCTCACTTGGGCATAGTGTGGAAGTTTGGAGAGTGGTGTGCCAGCTCAAGTGTCCTTGTCATCTGACCGTGATTCAAAATTATGTGGTGTTCTCGGATATTTCCCTTCGGGTTTGATCTCGAACCGTCAGCAATAACCCATTGTGTTGCTCCAGTGCAACGTTCATTAAAAATACCATACCTTGGATCTCTTATGTAATAAAAGAATGCCATAGGCACTTGCCTAGTGGGTGTTCTGCCACTGAGGGCGAGTCAAACGCTGTATTGCATTGCATTTTGAAATTGTTTGGAAGGAAATGTTAATAGGATTATATTTTACAGTGATGATGCCTCCGAGGTATGATCCAGAATTGGATGAATCCCTTAATGTCCTTGTAAAGAACATTCAAAAGCGCAGAAATACTGCACTTGAAAATTTTTTTGCTAAGGTTAGTATAACTCATTTGATCTTTTCCGGAATTAGGGAAGGAACTTGGAATTTATTTTTTGCCTGGACAGTGTCGAAAACTGGTTAACCCTCCAAGTGGTTTCTTTGGAATATCTCGTCCATCGAGATATGACCAATTTTACTAAGGACGAGATGTCATCATCAAGATATTGAGGATTTTTTTGATGATGACGAGATCATTTCGAATTTTTCTAATGCAGAGATATCTCGTCTACCTAGATCTGGTCGGTTTTTTCTATTGACGAGATATCTCGTCTATCTAGATCTGGTAGAGCCAGGTAGAAATGGCAAAATGCTGTTGGAAGTTATTTAAATCTGAAATGTATTAAATTAAACGTACAATAAAACCTATTATGTAGCAATAAATTACACAGTTATACCAAATATAATATTGTTCATATATTTAATACTCCAGGACTACACTCATATCTTCTGCCACTCACTATCCCCCAAAGACAGCAAAGCAATCTTTCCCATGAAGAAATTTTAGGATAGAGCTTTCATGGGCCTTGAAAAGGCCTGTTTTTCCTTTTTATTAAGGCCCTTAAGTCTTAATATTTGCTGAAAATCCTGAACTAATTTTTTAAATGCCTTAATTTTTTTCAAGAACACTGCCTATTTTATTACACTTGCATTCAAGACCAAGGTCAATGATGAATTAAAGTGTAGAGTTGTTAGCAGTGGACAAGAGTATTCTGATGATGTCCTCCAAACATTAAAAATTGGACTATATCGATAAGATATTGGAGAATATTGGAAAAAAATTGGAGTTTTGTATTTATCAAACCTCAATTTTCAAAAAATTGCAATTTATTGATTACAAAAATTAGCTCGGCAGCGGTAGCCCGGTTGGAAGAGTAATGGATTAGCAACCAGAAGGTTGCGAGTTGGAATCCAACATGTACAAAAGGGGCTGGTGTATGTGAATCTAGCTTGGCCTTAAATGGCGTCATCGGATTTTTCCCTTCGGGTTTGATCCCAGACCTTCTCCAATAGCCCGTTGTGTTGCTTCAGTGCAACGTTAATTGAGATGCCTACCTACCATAATGATTCAATTCAATTGGCCGATTATTAGCAAAGAAAATTAAAATTAAAGACACATCGAAGTTGTGCATTTTGTAGCTCTTGTCCTTTTGCAGTTTTCTGTCCATGTTTTGTATATTACATTTTGTGATTCTGTTGTCTTTTTATTTCAGTATGAGAACTGCAGTGAAGATGATGAAGTCGTTGACCTGAGGACCATGAAAATTGTTAAAAGTAAATGAACCATTTTAAAATATTTTGAGTAGTCACTTTTTAAAAATGTTTTTAGGCAAATGCAGAATTCTTGAGATCTATCGCTGTTTTGATAACATTAATAAATTAATAATATAGCTTTTATTTTATGATCTCGGAATGTTTGGCTTCTCCAGATTTTCCTTCTGGCAGTTAAGTTTCACCTGGCCTTAAAAAGGTTTCATTTTGTTTATAAGTGCCCTTAAAAATTCACAGTACAATTTGCACCCAGATGAAGTTCCAGGACTGACGCAATAGCTTGCAAAATAGTTGAGTCAGGAAACTTGCACTTGTGCTCCCGGAAGCAGCACTCACTATCCAATAAGCGAACAGCCACAAACCGCTATTTGACATTTATAAGAGTTATAGCTTGTCCTGTTGCCATAAGATATCAGAGAACCAATGTCGGTTTTTATTTGAAACTTTGTAAAACAGTTACTAAAGCATACTACATGTTAAAAGAAGCTTATAGGGACGCAGCATTATTCCGCAGCCTGATTTCTACGATGCCCTGGAGCCCTCCAAGTCTAGTTTTTGTTCCATGATTATGAGAGACTACCACTTGGTCGGTTCAACAGCTCCTGCAGCAGCATCGAATAGCTGTGTTGCCACATCCCTGGATCTATCGTTCTGGGATGATTGTTCTCTTGTTCCTAAGATGAAATGGGCACTAAAACATATACTAGTCCTCATCGCAAGGATTGGATTTTAGAATTATTTATATTGTTTTAAATGACACTGCGCTCACACATCTGCATCGGATGTCAGCAATCCTGACAAAGATTCTGGAGGTAGACTCAAATCCGTTCCGTCCTTACAATATGGATGACTCATCCACAGTGCGAGTCTTTCTGGAGGTCCTATTGATTCCCTGAATGACGTGTTCTGTATTTAAATTAGGTCTCTGGATGTCTAGAAGTACTGTAAACAAAGAGTGGGTCATACGAAAGTACTGAAAAACTTGACATTACCGTCAACTAAATCAGGGAATAACATGATACTCTCCACACTATGACCTTATTTACATTGTTTACCCACAAGTTCCTTTTCTGCTATCAAGCAACTACTTCCTCACTGTCTACCTTCTATTATATTTTAAAATTAAATGTTACTAACCTACTTTTTAAGTTTTTTTGGTTGTCTATTTGATATATATTTTTAAAATCTGTTTTAACTTTGATTTGGACTTGTGTTTGGCACAACTTGTCCATTACTGGACCTTGCACCATTAAACTCAAACCAACCAACCATCTTCCTCACTGTCCATAACAGCGTTTGAGCACAATAAAGTGTTGTCACAACCGATGTTTACATAAGAAAGTTACATAATGAACTGAGATACCTCCTAGAGGTGGCCTGCTTTTCGGAAATGCCGATGCTGAGAATGCAGTGTGCGCAGCACACTAAATTAATTCGATCTGGGCAATGCAGACTAGTGTGCACTTACTTTAAAAGGACAGCCCCATGTAGACATTCCAGCTATCAAGCAGCTGTGGCTAAGCAACTCGCAGACATACAAGTAAATGTTTTCCAAAATTGTTTCAAGAACCTTCAGAAATGCTGGAAGTTCTGCTGGTGTTGATTCCCAAGGAAATTATTTTGAGTATGTGTTGGTTAAGTAGTAAATTTCCGTAACACAAGTCTTCGAAAAAATAACTAATTTATGAAGAACACGGTAACGTAACTAAACAGGACAAAACAGTATCATTAGGGCTGCAACCCTTGCGCGTCCTTTCTCATCAAGAACATCGTAAACACTGACTGAAGTGAATATGTGCTCAAGGACAGTGCCACACTGGCACCCTCTTGCACATTTCGTAGCAATGAAACTGTGAGGTTCTCCGGCCAACACACTGAGGAGTGTTGGGCGGAATGAACCATTGGATCCCCGAGGGACGTTGGCGGAGATGTCTTTGAACGGTCATCCGGGCTAGGAAAGAGAAGTAGAACTGTAAGGGGAAGGAAGACTTGTCTAGTGGAGACAAAGGAGGATGGACGTGGGAGGGACCTTTTTGCTGCGATCTTCTAAAAGATCTGGAACTGTATAGATTCTTGTATAACAGCCAATAGATGCATTGTTATTCTCCCCTGAAAAGCATCATTCTCTGGTAATGTATATGTTGATGAGAAAAGAATCAACATATATTACAGCGTGACATTTACTTTTCGTATTTTTCCCACCAGAAGTCCTGGAACAGTTTGCATGTAGTTTGTATTTGCCTTAAAAAGTTTTAGACTTATTTTTTAAGAACACTGCATATTTCATTATGCCTGCATTAAAAAGCAATGACATGTGACCTCAGAGAAGGGGGCTGGTGCATGCTAAATCTGTTGTGGCCTCAAATGTCCTCACTTTGGCATGGTGTGGAAGCTCAGGTGTTGCCTTGTCATCTGAGCATGGTGTAAAATGATGACGAGGTCACACCTGAACTGGCACCCCAAACTTCCATACCACGCCAACATGAGATTATGAGATTTAACATGCACCAGCCCCCTTTGCACACGGATGTCTTGTTTTGGATTCGCAACCCTCACATTAACGCACCTAACTGTTTGACTGAATAACACATTAAAAACTGTCCCACCTCCCCTGCTTAGCTTTCTATGCATGGTGGGATATTAATTTTTAACCCACCTCAAAAAGTTGAAATGACCCATAGTCATACAGTTTAATATTTTATTTAAAGCTTTTCATTGAGTTGGCTTCCTCCCTGGGTGTATTTCTCTCTTCGGTATCAGTAAACTTTCATTGTGTCTGTTTATTATTTGCTATTGTATGTCTTGTGTCTGGCGCAACATGGCCAAATATAGCCCTTGCGCCATCAAACCTCTAAACCAACCAACCTTTGAGTTGGCTATGCTATGAACTGACACTAAATGTACATATAACTGAAAACAAAATTTTACGCATGTGAAAATGCATTAGTAAGTTGTCTACACTGATTGAAGTTGGCGAATTGTGTAGTGGAGTGAATTTTTGTCTTTCATAACGCTAAATGGTTTTTTGTAAAAAATGTATTATGAGCGAATAAATAATTTTGTAATAAAAACATGTTATTTGATGTATTATATTAATTTTGAAGCTGAATAAGTGAATAAACAATTCTGTGCAACTTGGTTTTTTTTCTTGTTTAAAATCGTGTGCCTCAGTTAAAAGTCTTAATATTTGCTGAAAATCCTGTAGGAAATTTTTAAGTGCTTCAGTTTTTCCAAGAGCACTGCTTTTTTTTATTTCCTATGCATTCAGAAACAAAGATGAATATTACTTGTCCAAGGTCAAATGTCATTAAAAATGAGGGCATGATATTTATAGGTTGGTTAAGTACTGAATTTTTAAAACCTTAGCCCACAATACTCAAACGTAGCACATGTGCCCTCATATGTTCATCTGTTGTGATCTATGTTAATTGTAGCCTCAAAATCTGAAAACTTTGCTTGAAGAGGCCTTAAAAAGTTATGTTTTCTTTTGCTTGGGGGAGGAACCCTGGTGTACCATGGGGTTTATTTTTATAATTGCCTTAAAAACTTCAGCTCAATATTTGTAATAACCTTGTTGAAAGAGTAACGGATTAGCAACTGGAGGGTTGCGAATTCAAATCCAACCAGTCGTGTACAATGGAGGCTGGTGCATGATAAATCTGTCCTGGCCTCCAATGCCCCCACTTTAGCTTGGTGTGGAAGTTTGGAGAGGGGTGCCAGCTCAGGTGTGACCTCGTCATCTGACCGTGGTTCAAAATTTCATGTTGTCCTCGATCTTTCCCTTTGGGTTTGATCCCAGACCGTCACGCATAGCCCGTTGTGTTGCTCCAAAGTCAAAGGTAGAGACCACAGTTCTATTGTCTTTTTAACGGATAGATAAATAGTGCTTCAGTAGCTAGCAGTTACTGAAAAGTAGGAATTGTTTTAATCCTAGTTTACAATTCAACTTAGGTTTGAAATTAGACAATATTAATATCAGTCTGACAAATCGTCTGAGATGCAGGGTGTAATGGTGAGCTTTTCCACTTGGAGTTAGAGGCTACTTTTCAAAACTGTTTTTAGATTGGCTTATGGACTTCAATGAACACTTGAAGACACATTTTTATTTGCAAGAAGAAAATTTAGTTTTGGAGACGGGTTTTTCCGTAACGTATACGTATTAAAAAACGTATTTTTGATAGAATTATTAGATGTTACCATTTGGAAATTTACCACTTAGTGTTACAAAAATAAAAAAATAAGTATAAATATATTACTTCATACAGCAACTAATGTTTCCTGCATGTCCTTTGACAAATTATTTTAAAAATAGACACATTATAACTGAATTTTTAAGAAGTCGTAACCTTTTGAAATGTGGAAGCATAAATTTGTTTTTACAATTCATCAATGTTTTTCGATGTCACATCTGACAGTTAATTCTGTAGTAGTTTTCGAAGTCCTGGAAATCCTTCTAACACCGATTGATAAAAATAAAAATTTCTGGGGGTGTTGTGATTGGCAATCGTGAAGTTTCTGTGCAGCTTGAAAGGAGGATGACCCCTTAAATTTGTGCTCATGAATTTATAGATGACATTATTTTGTATCAAATGGTGCCTTTGAATTCTACTATAAATGATGTGCGAATAAAAGTGGTGTTTTTTCCCCATAGCTGTACCTGATCATACTCAGCATGATTGCTCTCCTTTTGCTTACCAATATAGGCTGCGGTAGCCCGGTTGGAAGAGTAACAGATTAGCAACTGGAGGATTGCGAGTTCAAATCCAACCAAAGACCATTGTATACAAAGGGGGCTCAAATGTCCTCACGTTGGTGTAGAAGTTTGGAGAGGGGTGCCAGCTCAGATGTTACCTCATCATCTGAGCGTTCAAAATTACATGGTGTTGTCCTCGAATCTTTCCCTTCTGGTGTGATCCCGGACCATCACCAATAGCCCGTTGTGTTGCTCCAGTGCGACATTAATTAAAATGCCTACCTACCTTACCAATATCTTTAAAAGCACTAAGAAAATTTTCTATTTTAAGATAGAACTTTGCATCTTAAAGAATTAAGTATTGAATTTTATTTTAATGTAAATAAATGTTTTAATTATTTAATAGCATCCTTTCTTTATTTTAGAAGCCAAGAAGCGCAAGACTCAAACCCGTTCGAATACCGTGCCATATGCTGTGTCTTACGGTATTACTGAAGAAGGTGAACTTGATTTTTGAATCTTATGTTGAAAATGGTTCTTAACATTTCCTGAGCAGGGCTAAGATATTTGTTTTGGCAAGACAGAAACATGATTCAAATGAGTACTAATAAGTTTCACAAAAGCTGAATTGCTTTGAGTGCCTTTGTTAGGACGTTTTCATGTATTTGTTGTGAATTTTAACTTGGAAACAGCATTTCATGTTTTTCAACCACTTTAAAACTTTGCTATTTTGTTTGTCAGAATGTAGCCTTCTTTGGTGTCTCCACACATAAAGATATTTTTAAATAATTTCCGTTACAACTTTGATATATACATATTTTGGTGGCAATGCTTTTGGTGCATTTTTGGCACTCTTTCTGTAGCGAGTTTTGGCAGGTAAAGGCAACCCGTCTTTATTAGTTATTCCTGCTTTTATGGCAACCTTTACCAGCGGAAAGTTTAAATTTTTATTTAGAATGTTCCTTCCATTTCCGTTAAATTGTCCGTTGATTTCATTGGAATAGATTTTTTTCAACAAGTTTTTAGAAATTGTTAGAGTTAGATTGGTAGTACTTTAAAACAGTAAAAACTAAAAAGATATTTTAACCGCTATTTTCTAACTGTTTCTGCTAATTATTTTCCATTAACAAAAACGATGTTTTTCCTAGATTTCTAACTGTTTTCGTTAATCAGTTTCCGCTAAAGCTTATTATTTTCCTTTAAGAGAAATTATTTTTTCTAAGAATTTCTTTGGTGACATAAAAAGTGCCAAAAGCGTTTCCACAAAAATATGCATATGTCAAAGCTGTTCCTAATTTCCTCCAAGTCCCATTTCTCATCTCTTGGAAAATGTTGAAGAAAACTGAATAAAGTGATGTTGTTTATATCAAGAATGCTGCTACAGTTTTAGTCAAAATAGTTTAGAGCTTTTTAGTGATACCATTGGTTTCCTTGAATTCAGGGGAAAAGCACAAAAATCACTATTCGTCCAAACAATAGATCAATGTGCAGAAAATTATTTTTTTTTCTGCGAATGCCCGACCAATTTAATGTTAGTCATCGTGGCACTGCAAGGTCAGATTTGTGAACCACTTACGGCATCATTGACAAGCCTCGAGTTAATCAGTGAATCCGCAGGTCAGAGATAAATCGGGGACTATCCAAAAATCGCATTTACTAAACACGAATTCAGTGATCCACCGATTAAAGCGATAAGCTTGCAGTGATTGACTACCAATCTCTCTCGATCGTGTGACGTTTACATTTCTTATGACACCCAGATCTAAAAACATTCCATTCTGGCTAAATACTTGGGCATAATTGAATTCCGATTACTTTTATACTCGTCAGTATTGGTGTGTTAATGCAAAGTGAAGTAACTTGCATTGTTGTTTTTCTTTTATGCGTAATAAATCAACAACAGCATTTTCGTTCTGCGACGAATTCACATTTGCCATGGTTTTTGCGGCTGCATGTTTGCCAATAAACTATGTTGAACTATTCCGAAAGCTGACAACTTGATTTAAATCGAGTGATTTTTATAAAAAGATCATTGATTTAAATCAAAATTTTAAATTTCATTTTCCTTTCTGTATTATGCTTACAAATATTGAAAATGAAATAACTATGAGCTATATACATGTTATTTTATTCCAATTAGTTAAGAACAATATGAAATAAGTAAACTCATTTGTTTATAAAGAAATAATGACTCTTAGTCACAGAAATATTTTTCTGCAGTATCAGAAAAGCATTCCAATTTTGCAAATAAATCTTTATAATTGGGATTTTGGATATCTTTTTATTTTGTTTTGTGAAATATGTTGGTTAATTTTTATTTAAATTTAATTGGAAAATTTTATGCATTGATCCCTAGGAGTTCTTTGCACTGCTAGCATAATTATTCTGTATTTATGGAATTGAAGTTTGGAATGTAAAAGTTAATTCATCCATCTGATAATTGAGTATGTTAACAAAATAGATTATGGACTGAAGAGGAAAGTATTTTAATGATTATGATGATTGCAATGATGAATTTTTTATTGCAAGCTGAAAATTTAACTCAATTGGGGCATGTTCGGGAAGAATGTTATTACACTTATTCTATGCTGTTCTCAGGGAAAGCTTCATTTTCTTCTATGTTATGCATGAACCCTTTTTGTGTGCTTGGAATATCACTGAAATACTTATCAATGCACAGAGAAAATTTGAAAAATAGGCATATGTGATTTTACTTTATGTATGTCTTATCTCTTTTTTTAATTTTTTCTAACAAATAACATTTTTTACAAATAAGTACTGTTTGGAAGTTAAATATTAATGAGAAGTAGGAATTTTTTCATGAATTTTGGTGCAAGAGTTCCTTATTTTATTTTGTATTGGTGACATGATTTTTTCTCAGAAACAAATCTTTAACCAATTAATTACTTTTTAAAAATAACTAAAGAAATTCTATGCATACATCTGAGGCAAGAGAAGTGAAAGCCTTTCCCCATTCTTATTAGAATATGCAAATCGTATTTGTATTCTGAGAGCGATCTTTGGTTGGAGCCATGCATTCTGGTTACTCTGGAAACGCTAAAAGTAGATCTAATAAAAAGAATGCTAACTAGTAGAACATCGGAATTTTCGCACGTAGTGAGCAGTACATATTTCATCTAATATATTTTGGCTCATCATCGTTAATAAATGGTCTTTGAAATGCAAATACTTGACCAATGCAAATTAGATAACTGCATTGGTCCCAAGTTGGGGCCATTTCGGGCTTGATATACATTTATAATGCAAAAAATTCTAAACTTTGTCTGATTTTTGAATAATTTTATACAAAACTTTATATGGTGTTAGTGGGATCCCCCAATGTTATTAATCTAGGTCCAAAAAATTTCTTGCCATCAGTTATGGGTTAAAATCAAACTAATCTAAACCACTCGAGAACCAGATGGATAAACATGGCTTATGCATGGCATTAGTTGTGCTGTTCTATTCACTCTATCATGTGATTGACTTTGCTAATTCCTATATTGCATTTTAATCTTTCAAAAATTTACCCTGCTGTATTTCCTAACACATTAATGTTCATAATAAATATTAATGTTTAACCGAAATCAAAACTATGTAGAAACTACACTGATTTGCTTGTCTCATATCCAACAAGTTTAAACTTGTACTGGCTAGGGATTAATAAAAATTCAATTTAAATAAACAAAATTTGATTTTTAAAAAATCAGGATTTTTTCATATCCTGTTCATATTCAATTCAACCAAAAATCTCAATCCACTCACAGCATCAAAAACGTACATCCTTTATAAAGTTAAATCTTTTGAAATCTTAGCTGGTTGAATTACTTTAAACGTTGCTGCCATGTGATGCATTTTACCTTTCAAGTAAATAAGTATGTATATACAGTGTTTCAAACTTGACAGCCCAAAGAAATATATTTGTTATAATTTATATTTTATTTGTTTAGTTGTGGCAAGATGCTGCTCCTAGTATTCTAATAATCTGTTAAATAAATTTTAATTTAGTATTTAACTGCTTTTCATTCGTATGCGTTTTTCTACTGAGTTACTCTTTTTGTACATATTCCTCTGATCCATCTAGAATAGTGGTCGCCAATGTGGTCAATATCGACCCCCAGTGGTCAATACAACAGTGTTAGGGGTCAATAGAAAAATATAACACATTGTACTGGTAATATTTAGTTTTTTTGACAGATTTTGAAAACATGCGCATTCAGATTGGGTTATCACGTCATTTTCTGCATATATTGAATGTAACTTATAAGATGAAATTATTGAATTATCAGTTGATCTTGAAACTGAGACACTTTTTAAAAATAGGACTTTAAGTTACTTTTGGACAAATATAAATGTGTAAAACTTTATGAAGTGGTACTCCCTTTTTGCTTTCATTTCCAAGCTCGTACATTTTTGAAGCTGGTTTCAGCCACGTTAATTCTATTTCAACGAAACAAAGAAATAAGCTAAATATAGAATTCTGTGGCAATTTAAGGCTGAAACTGACTCATTTTGAACCCGACATTGCTCATCAAGTCGAGTCACGAACCACACCATTCACATTGATTGACAACGCTAGTAAACTGTATACTAAGTTTATAAGTCTTATTTTCATATATATAAGGAAGATTGCATTACTGTTATGTTGTTATCTAAATTAAATTGTGTATATTATTGATCCCTCCTATATTATACATACAATAAGCACTGTAACTATAAAATGAACAATCTAAAAACTCACGTAAGGGTCTCTTACTTGTTCTATTGTGATTACGTAATAGAGGGGGGTCGATAAAAAGTCAAGAAACTCTTTAAGGAGTCGACGGTCAAAAAAGTTTGGCGACCCCTGATTGGAATATTCCATGTAGAACATCCCATATAAAATGAAAATGTAATTATTAAATAAAGCCACTTCGACTGCAACAATTATTTACTTGATTTTCCCCCATTTCATTGCAGCCTAGATGTGCTGATTTTATACAAATAAATTAACAAATTTGCTTCTCTATAACACCCCAAGAACTACCCTTTTTTTATACTGAAAATTGCCACCCCTATTTGTCTAGAGGTAATAGTTTGGAATGAAATGGTGCCAAAACTTGGAGAAATTATGGAGGGCTGGTAGACCCCAACCCCCATAAAAATATTTGGATCATAGGTGTTTGGGCTCTTCGCCCCTTCTGATAAAGCAACCTAAGAAGTGAAATCAAATCAGGTTTAAACTTACGAGGGCAAAGAATGAGTTTAATCATGAAAATCCGATTTAGATAGTGACTTAAATCAAATAAATCGAATTGTTTGTAATTAAAAAAAATCGTGATTTTTTTTCACACCCTAAATTACACATAACCCCATAAAGGTTGACATTGTGATTTGTTACTATGTGGAAGTAATTTGAACGTTATTTTTGTCTTTAGATAAGAAGCACCTGAAAATTATCCATGATAAAATCAGAGCAGGAAAAAAACCAAGTGCAGGTAATACTCCTTTTTAATCTTATTCTACGTAGCTGTGTCCAGTGCTGATATTTTGCTCCTTCAAATAACAAGGTCGCGGTGTAGCCCAGTTGGAAGAGTAGTGAATTAGCAATTGAAGGGTTGCGAGTTCAAAACCTGGTCCAACCAAAGACTGTTACGTTTGGAAGCAGGTTAAATTTATCATGGCCCCAAATGTCCTCACGTTGGCATGGGGTGCCAGTTTAGGTGTGACCTCATCATCTGACCTTGTTCCAAAATGACGAGGGGTTGCGTGTCCTCGGATCTACCTCCAAGATGGATCCCAGACAGTCGGCAATAACTCGTTGAGTTGCACCAAATTAATTAATGAGTAAATTGATCATCAAATTCGTAAAATAAGAATAAAGCAATAGAATTTCGAAAATAAAATTGAAGGTTATTTTTTGACAAAATATTTATACATATTTTAATATTAATTTATCCAATTTATATCACATTCGTGCCTTATTTACACTTGATATAGTAATAAGTCATTAAGCAGTTTCTGAACTTTTTTTACTAACTGAACAATATGTTTTGTGCGTGCATATAAATTGCACTTTTCAATTTCATATTTCCCCCAGATAAATTTCCCTCTATGAGTCGCCCTCAAGGGCACATCTCCTTTAGGTGTGTTGGCCCTGGTAGCCCGGTTGGAAGAGTAATGGACTAAACCACAGGGTTGCAAGTTCGAATCCAACCTAAGACTCGTGTACAAAGGGGGTTGGTGCACATGCAATCTGTCGTGGCCTCAAATGTCCTCACATTGGCATGGTGTGGAAGTTTGGGTGCCAGCTCAGGTGTGACCTCGTCATCTGACCGTGGTTCAAAATTATGTGGTAGTGTTCTTGGATATTTCCCTTCGGATTTGATCCAGGACCATGGCTATAGCAGATCGTCAACGTTGAAAAACTACCAGTCTTTTTTATCTGCTTCTTAATACTTGGAATTTGTTTCCTAGTTACTTTTTGGAGAGAGTAAGGTACAGCTAATTATATCAAAAATAATTTAATAATAGAAACTTACATATGGCTCCCGACATGTCAAACGAAAAGCATAGATAGTCCACAAAAGGTTTTAATGTTCTACACTTGAATCGATCACACGAGCGTCTGCTTTCGCCTCCCGAAGAAAGTATACACATCTCGAAGTGCAACAGATTTGTGCGCCTCGCCGGCGCCGAATAATATAAACACAGTCCACTGGCAACTGTGTAGGATCAACTCCGAAAGGCTTCTCAGCAAAAAGTCTGGTCAGGTTGCGACTGGCCAATAGCCCGTTGTTTTTCCGTTGCGACGTGACAGAACCCAGAAAATTTCCTTCTCCTTAGATGTAACACTGAAACCATTTTAAGTGAATAGAATGATTGAGTAGCTTAAATATGTGCATAAGTATTTGAGCATAGTATCACTTTAGAATAGACCCTTCTCGAACAAAAAAAAATATAAGTGCATATCTGTAAAATTAATCTTTCATTGTACTGGACAAAATTAATTTATTTCAAACTCTTGAATCTTCTGCAGGTGCAGAGAGTGAAACCAGTTTTTTTGGATTTCACCCGCTTGAGACGAAAAGTGAAAACACTACATCTGAGGTCATTGCTGATGGTTTGGGTCAAGATGTCGTGAGCAGGAAACAGCCCTCAAACAAAAAAGAATTTAATTCGAAACGCACTCCCAGAAACAAAGCGAAACGCACTCCCAGAGACAAAGCGAAACGCACTCCCAGAGACCAAGTCAGTCTGCTAAAACTCGTCAGGAGGATAAATCCAATACAAGTGAAAGTAAAAAGATTGAATGAATCTTTGGATCACATTCCTATAGCTTTGGAATGTTTATCGCCTAAAGGTCCTTTGCCTGCAGTTAAACAACATTACACTCCTGAATGCTCATCAAATACTCCCAGAGACAAAGCGAAACGCACTCCCAGAGACCAAGTCAGTCTGCTAAAACTCGTCAGGAGGATAAATCCAATACAAGTGAAAGTAAAAAGATTGAATGAATCTTTGGATCACATTCCTATAGCTTTGGAATGTTTATCGCCTAAAGGTCCTTTGCCTGCAGTTAAACAACATTACACTCCTGAATGCTCATCAAATACTCCCAGAGACAAAGCGAAACGCACTCCCAGAGACAAAGCGAAACGCACTCCCAGAGACAAAGCGAAACGCACTCCCAGAGACCAAGTCAGTCTGCTAAAACCCGTCAGGAGGATAAATCCAATACAAGTGAAAGTAAAAAGATTGAATGAATCTTTGGATCACATTCCTATAGCTTTGGAATGTTTATCGCCTAAAGGTCCTTTGCCTGCAGTTAAACAACATTACACTCCTGAATGCTCATCAAATACTCCCAGAGACAAAGCGAAACGCACTCCCAGAGACAAAGCGAAACGCACTCCCAGAGACAAAGCGAAACGCACTCCCAGAGACCAAGTCAGTCTGCTAAAACCCGTCAGGAGGATAAATCCAATACAAGTGAAAGTAAAAAGATTGAATGAATCTTTGGATCACATTCCTATAGCTTTGGAATGTTTATTGCCTAAAGGTCCTTTGCCTGCAGTTAAACAACATTACACTCCTGAATGCTCATCAAATACTCCGTGTAACATTCCTATAGCTTTGGAATGTATGCCACCTTTGAATTCAGTTGGAAAGCCTAACACCTATAAGCACTCACGACGTTCTCTTTTCGAAGGGAAAAGCAATTCATCCTTAAATGCAAAATTGAATAATAGTCCTGTCCTTAGCAAGTCTTTATGTCCTTTATCGAGCTACATGGGGAAAAGCAGTTATAAGTCAAATCGACGATCTGAGCACTCCCGATGATTTATTTCCAGTCATTTGTGAGTAAAAAGTTTGATGCAACATTGATAGCAAACGTTCCTGTGGATTGTTTCGCAAATGTAAGAATGAAAACGTCACAAAGCACACTGGGGAACCACACTCTAAACCTGAAGACCTTTAATTTTTACATATGCAGAGATCCCAAGTGATGAACAATGTTTGCATTTTATTTCAATGTCATTACTAATAGTGAAATTATTAGATAGATGAGCAATCGTTTTTATTATCTTTGACATAAATGAGTATTTTTCCAAACTCATTCCAACCTCCAATGTTTAAATAAACAAACACTGATGTATTTTTACTTTTCTATATCTAGCCTTTAAATCATTTATTTCTCACCGTTTGGATGACTCTTCTTTATGCCAACAAGGATCGATTTTACATTAGAAATATTTGTATACAGTAATATATTCCAAGATGTAACTATTTGCAAAGGTCAAAAATTGTTTCTATTTGTAATTTGTATAAATGTTTATTTAAATGGAAATGATACCATGGGATTAATAAAAACTTACCCCTGCTAAGAAAAATGCCTATTGTGTTGAAAGAATATTGAAATTTTATAAAAGGTTATGTTATATTGAAATTGTCCGTACCATGTAGTTAATAGAAGTGAACTGTATAATTAAAACTTATTTTTATATTAAATTACAACTTAATATATAAATAAGTAAGTTATTGTTATGAGTAAGTTACTTAATTAACTTACTTATTATAATTATATAATAAAAGCTTAATTCATATATAATTTAATAATAAAAAAAATTATGATATTGGAATCATTCTTGAAAAAGCATAATTATCCCTGAAACCATCCTATTCCATCTGAAGTTGGCATGTTTGTACTTGCTAACTACTAAAAGTATAAGTTCCACATCTTTGTCTCTTTAATATTGATTAAAATGTTATTTGTGGTAAAGGTTTTATTTTGATATTGAGATCATTCTGGAGAATACATTGTTTTCAAAGTACCATAATTATTTCTAGTCTGGGCAATTTTTCACTTTTTCAAGATCAAAAATATTTGACACTAGTGAATTATATTTCCGAGTAAAGTTTTTTTTTTGAATAAAAGAAACAGTTTCAATTTTACTGTTTGTATTTACTTAACTCTCCAAATGGTTTCTATGAGATATGTCATCTATCAAAATCTGATTTTGCTAATGATGAGATATCGCATATTTCATACATCAGGAAAAGTCCAGGCACCATAACTTCCTATGGGCAAGCCCAGTACAAATTAGCCTGGCTAAAAAGGTCGTCAACTAAGATGTGATCGTCAGATCAAAAAGTGCAAGATAAAAGATGACTCAAATCCACAAAGCTCCCCGTCGAACAAAAGGAGCAGTCAGGAGAAGAATGCCCACCAATGCAGTGTAAGTGACCTTAAAAAGGTATATAGATATCTTGTCATCAAGATATTGCCGAATTTTCTATAATGATGAGATCAAGATCTGGTCAGTTTTCTTATGATCATGATTGTGTTTTCTTATGACGAGATGTCTTGTCCAAACAGATCTGGTTGGTTTTGTCGATGAAGAGGTACTTTGTCAACACAACCATCAGGAGAATTAAGAGTTCCACAGAAATTCTGCATTGAAGAAAACCTTAGAGCAGATGTTCCCAACGTTTTTGACTAGCTGAGCACTTTTTAGACTCAATTTCTGTGGCACAGCCCCTTAGGCCTGTCCTATGTTTTACAAGTAAATGGTGTTTAAGATTAGCGTTGGAGGGGATCGATAGTAGAGATACTTAAACAATTGCGCAATGCCAATGCGATGAAATTATTTTAAAAACTAAAACTTACCATATCTCAATTCTCAACTACCACCAATACACACGATAGTGTCAAAACTTGGCAATACATCACAAAGTGCTTCCAAAGATAAAATTTCCGTTCAGGGGCCGTTGGCGTGTTGTGGAAGTTTGGAGAGTGGGGTGCCAGCTCAGGTGTTGCCTCGTCATCTGACTGTGGTTCAAAATTACGTGGTGGTGTCCTCGGATCTTTCCCTTTGGGATTGATCCCGGACCGTCACCAATAGCCCATTGTGTTGCTCCAGTGTGACGTTAGTTGAAATGACCCCGTTCAGGGGCCGCGGTATCCCCGTTGGAGGAGTAACGGACTAACAACCGCAGGGTTGCGAGTTCGAATACAACCAAAGACCGTCATACAAAGGGGGCTGGTGCACTTTAAATCTGTCGTGACCTCAAATGTCCTCGCGTGGTGTGGAAGTTTGGAGTGGGATCCCAGATCAGGTGTTGACCACGTCATCTGACCGTGGCTCAAAATTACATGTCCTCGATCTTTCCCTTCGGGTTTGATCCCGGACCGTCACCAATAGCCCGTTGTGTTGCTCCAGTGTGACGTTAATTGAAATTCCCCCCCCGGAATCATTCCCAAAGATAGGTTTTTAATTAACGTCACACTGGAGCAACACAAGGGGCTATTGGTGACGGTCCGGGAAAAGCAACCGGAGGGTTTCGAGTTCGAAACTCGATCCAGCCAAGCACCGTCCTGTATACTGGGGGAAGGTGCACGTTGATGTGTGGAAGTTTGGCGAGTGGTGCGTCAACTCAGGTGTTGACCTCGTCATCTGACCGTGTTTCAAAATTACATAACGGTGTCCTCGAAGCTTTTCCTTCGGAATTGATCCCAGACCGTTGTTAATAGCCCTCTATTTTACCCCAGTTCGACGTCAATTATCTACCCACCAATGAAATTAACATGCCGGCATTTGGCGACGGTCCGGGATCAATCCCGAAGTGAAAACTAGAAGCAATTCCACTCAAAACAAACAATCAGAAGGTTCGTTTCGTTTGCAACTTTGGGCGGTAATTAAAATGTTCGTTACACCACTGTTTTTTGAGTAAAATAAGTTTCACGCGAACTGAAAAGCATTTGTTTTGTTCAAACATAAACACTTTCCTCTTCATAAGTTTTTGAATATTACTTTGGTTTTTAAATTTTACTATGATTTTTGAATTTGATCCTTTTCTACTATTTATTTGGCAATGATTTAATCATTCGGCGCTATTAGTTAAAAAAAGGAATCTTTCTCCAAAACGAAACAACTCTGTTCTTTATGTAATTTTTGTTGCGAAAATTTTTTAACGAACTTTTGCTGCAAGTGTTTTCTGTTGAGAACTTTTCTGCCGTGTATGCTAGTTCAGTAATCCATTTGAGATTTTTTAATGTTTTAAAATTATGCTCTTTGTTTTGATACTTTGTATATTCAATTTCATTCATCTTCATTTCCTGTGTTGGATAAGGTTCATTTTTTAGTTTATATGCAGAGATGCATGTATGTTTTGTTTTAAGTAGGACGAGTAAATCAAAATCCAAAAAAAGGGCAGTTAACGTAGCATGTATAAAAATGTTCTGAATCATGCAATGAAGGCATTGCTTTCAATCTTATAAGATGCAAAGATATGCAACCTCTGTTGAGTTTAAAAAATCTTGTCAATTTGTAACAAAAATACATGAAATTAAAAAATTGACATTGTAGACAGCTTTAATGCACATTGTCTAGCAGGCACATTTATAGAAAAATAAAATGAATGAAATATGGAATTTGCACTAAAATACCAATAACACATTTTTGGTTCTAATGTCTTTTAATTGCTATAAAATTTCTTGGAAGTTTTCGAATAAATTAATGAGTTTTTGAATGAATCATGACTCATAATAATGTCCTGACTAAAAAGTTGGTACATACATTTAAATCTAGAATCATAATTTAATAACTTGAAATGAGGTATAACTCGTACATGTTTCCCTATACAAACTGAAAGTTGTTTCACTAATCTAGAATTGTAATACAACAAAAACCATATGCAGATTTTGAGGAAAAAATTATTTCCCATGGTCTTTCAATGAAGTTTTAAACAAAAAAGCTTTTTAACTGCTACTGAAGCCACAAGAGCACACAGGGCAGCAGTAATCTGGTTGGAAGAGAAGTGGCTTAGCAACTGGAGGGTTGCAAGTTGGAATCCATATGTTCGTAGGTTTTAAAAATAAATATATTAGTTCAAAAATAAGTGCATTTTAATTTTAAACGTTAGATTTTAAGTATTCATGTTCTAATATGCAGTTTTTAGTAAAGTTGCCGTACTTGCAGTTTACTAAATACAAAACAAAAACGTTTTGTTGAGAGTAGTGCAATATCGTCAACTAAATGCAAAAACTAGGTAATTCGAAAAATAGTGTATTTTGAGGTATATTTAAATTAGTAAAGTCCTGTAATCATACAGGATTTAATGCAACACCAGATGTTGGTTAACTTTTTGAGACTGGGGCAAATGATGCTGATGCCACCTTTCGTCCGAAACAAAATATATGTAATATAAAAAAAATGTTAAAATCTATTAGAATAATAGATAAATTACCCTAATTAGTACCATATAAAAATTCAAAATCCGATGGTTGTTCGCGATATTAATTATCGACTACAATCAATTGTATTTTATATACTTTCAATAAGATTTCTTTTTCCGTTATATTAGATTTGCTGCAACAAATCCACTTTCACACAACTTCAAAGTACCTGTAACCTAAGCAATTTTGAAGTGTGTCCCCACATACACGACTGTCTTTGGTTCGATCCATTTTCAAACTCGTAACCCTGTCATTGCTAATCCGCGACTCTACCAACTAGGCTACCACGTTTAACATTTGTTTTCAGTATGTTTCATAAATGAGTACTTCGATGCCCCTCACTTACTAGCTTATTTAAAAGGCCTTCCAGACGAAAATCAACTGAGTTTTAACAAAGAACTTCTTAATATTTGCAAAAGCAAAATATTCATCTAGTATCCTTCCTGCAATTACGAAAGTTCAAGGGAAAGCAGAGAAGTTTTTATATTTCCCCTTTGTGAAAACATTGCATCCCAGATATCTTCTTTGCAATAGGGTAAATTCATTTATATTTTAGTAATTGTGTAAAAAGACAAGAAAACCATAGAAAGAATATTTTCAACTTAACAGTTTTTACACTTGAAACAAGTTAAGTAAAGAAAGATGGAAATAAAACTTAATTTAATTATGATTTATAAAAGTTTGAAATTTAATTTTATCTCCCCTTATTACAATGTTTATTTTTAATTTAGAATTTTAAGTAAAATGGATTTCTATGACGAAATAGAATACAAGTGATAAAATGAAAGCAACAAGGCCCAAAGAATAATTTTAGTTGAAATCTTTCCAACATTTGTTCTGCTACATTTTCTAATTCCCATGTATAATGTTAAACATAAATCACTTATCTAGAAACTGCACTGTGATTTGCATGTCTCTCTAACATGCTTAAACCCATAGGGAAAACAAATTAAAATCATAAAAATCTGATTTGTATAAATTCCTATCCTGCAGTAATAAAAAGTAAAACTAAATACACTTAATTTATACAATTTCTAAATTTCACTTTCATGCTACTCGGTAATTAAAATACTTAAAATTCAAAATTGTAAATTCGGAAATTAATAATCTCAGTTCTATAAATAAGTTGACTGGATTTAAAACTGGGAGAATAGTGCATCAGTTACTCTGAAGTAACTAAAGATCAGTTCTAATGTGTCTGAAGGGGGAAAAATTTTCAATTTTACAAAACAAATTCCATTAGGCCTATGCCTTACCATCTAGCTCACTAGTTAAACAAATTACAAAATACATTTTACAAAAATATACACAATTTGACTTCATAACTATAAAATACTTTACAGAGAATGAATCCACAACAAAATCTAAAAAGTTAACTTTATTGAGTAGCTATAAATGGCAAGCTGACTCACCAAAATTTAGTTTTCAGTTATATATTCCTTTTTCCGGAGTTTAAAATTAGCATTACTCTCTTCTCGCAAACAAAAAAATAATTATTCAACTATAGCAAAAAAAATTGCGGAGATAAAAGAACATTTAAAATTCTCATTTTAATGGGAAATGATACGATACGTGATACAAATGGCAAGAGCTACTGAATAGCATATTAAAGACAAATTGTTAAAATAATTTCAACACTTACATTAGAGGATAAATTAGCCACATACCAAAAAGACGATCTCATTGAATGGCTATTAAATAAAAAGCTGACTCAACAAAATGTTCCATTTGGTTGTGCAACAGTTGGCAAAAAACAGCATGGTTAAATTTATATTGAAACAAATACTTTACCTTTTGGAACGGATTTCAATGCAAAAACAGGACAGGTGCATAGATTTACTGACATTCTCATGAAATTTCACCCTAGAGCTCACATCCATTCACGTTCCGTGGGTGTCGGTCAAATGAAAGGAAAAAATAGAACTATGCTTTGGCGATTAGAGGTTGGCGAGGTAGTCCGAGAAATTATTGCTTTGGGATTTTTCAGTCGTTACGATAAAGAAATTTCTCAACCAATCACACATGTGAGGCGCAGACGCTCGTCATGCAAACAAAATGCCACTATACAACTTCTTAAAATTATTAAGGTTTAACTACAAATATAAATTAACTGTAACTGTATGGTCTCAATCATTGTTTACAAACACATTTGGGCATCTTTAATTCATTGTGTAGGTATATACAAATACTTTATGTTCCAATGATAGTATCATAAACTCTAAAATTTGGTGTGTTGAAAACTGAATTTAAAATTAACCATTGAATCGAATAAAAGTATTTGAAGAGAATCTGAATTGTGTACTTCATACACATGCCTATTTAAATTCCCAAGGTGCTAAAATGGCCTATTAGTCTTGAAAAATACAGTAATGCATTTCCCATTCATTTAAAATACATAACTGCTTATGCTCAATAAATTTTGCCTCAATTTTAAAAACTTGCCACGAACTGGACACTTTTTGACCCTTAAGGTTTTCACATGAGTTCTTGCACGTACCATTTTATGCCGTTGAAGATATTGTACTTATTTGAAAATCTTTTAAAGCATTTCTCGCATGTCCTTAAATCGGAATTCGGGGTACAGTTACTAGTTAATGAATTACCAAGAGATATCTATCGATTTTGAAATAGTGAGTGGTGACTTGCATTGATATTCTTTTGAACTAAGTGAAGAGGCTAATGGGTTGTCCGTAGTTTTAGGTGGTATAGATGAATTGGAGTTGACACTAGATATACTAGTTTCCAAACCAGAATTGTTAGATAGTTCAGAAATACAGATTTTTGAAATTATACAAGCATCAGCTGAACAGTGTTCTCTCATGGTATCAGGAACTTTGGTGAGATCTTGCAGTAAACTACTATTTTCTTGCACTTTACACTTATACGCAGTTGGAAGAGTAACGAATTAGCAATCAGTGCATTGCGAGTTCATATCCAACCAAAGACAGTTGTGTACAAAGGGGACTGGCGCATGTTAAATCTGTCATGGCCTCAAATATCCTCATGTTGGCATAGCGAGGAAGTTTGGAGAGTGGGGTGCCAGTTCAGGTGTGACTTCTTCATTTGACCATGGTTCAAAATTACATTGTGTTGTCCTCGATCTTTCCCTTCGAGTTTGATCCTGGACCGTCACCAACCGCCCTTTGTGTTGCTTCAGTGCGACGTTAATTATAAGACCACCTACCTAAATACCAAAATGATCCTATTCGTTCAACAATGGAATCAGTTGACTCCTACTGGCGAACAGAGAGCCACATTTTAATACTCAAATGAAAGCTTTGGCGTCCATTGAATATATCTCAGAACCTCTTCAATTTTTTCAATGAGAAAGCAATCGCTAAACCTGAAAATATGGTATCCTGGAAACTAGTAACCATACAGACTACTACTCCTGAAAATCTAAAACAAGTTGGCACAAATGCCACCACTGCAACTCAGGTAGATCCCATGAAATTTTGGGCACTGTGATTGGTCCGAGAGATGGTAGGTATTTTAATTAACATCACATAGGAGCAACCCAACTTGGTCCAACACAGAGTCCCACTACCGAAACAACAAGGGTGTTTTGTCGAAAATCAGTTTTCTTGTGTTTGACGATATCACTATTTTTCGCCGATCTTAGCAAAGCAACCTTGTGATGAGCATTCTGCTTCTAGACAAATGCTTATACTTTAGCCATTTTGATCTGGATCGTAGTTTACTTTCATGCTAAATATATGAGCTAACAACCACAAGGCTTAAAGCCAAATATTTAAGGATATAAATCTAAGTGACACCATTTTTCACGGTATTTCATATTGTTATATAAAATGCATGTTTTACGTTTGCTTAAAGAAATAATGGATTCCCTTGAGTCAACTTGAATGTTTTACTAGTATGGAATGAATATTTCTGTATGCAATTGCTGTTATTATACCTGTATTTGCTCTAGCATATTGTGTTTATGGTTCGTAATGCACGTTTTCTACATGTTGAGCTTCAGATCAATACGCTTTAACCATGTTTGTTACATTGATGAAAGCTGGATGTTCCTGCGGAATATGATGAATACACGCAAGGATTAAATCTAGTTAAGTAACAATTTTTGTATCCGCTTTCATTCATAGTTGTAATCTCTATTCCTATTTCTTAATTTTCCGAATTGTACGTTCTGCTGAGTCAACGTAGCTTGGAACCCAAACAGCCCAGCAGAATATACGTTTTAGCTGGCAAATACATTTTAGATCATTTGCTTCTATTTATACCTATTTGGGTATAATACTTCTGATAATTTTCTCTTGACATTATAGTGTGCCCAATTGCTTTTATTATACAGTCAAACCTCATTAAGACTAACTTAATGTGAATTACTGATAGTGTGAATTAAATTCCAATCCCCAAAAAGTATAAATGAAGATTCCAAAGACGATGGAATAAGAGTGCCTTTAAAAGAAGCTACTGCTGGCTTAGAAATCAATCACTGCTTTTTGTTAAATGGTGAAAATTCATCAGCTCAATTGCATAATCAAGAATTATATGAATAATCAGCAATCACCTGTATAATCTTTGTGATGAAGAATACAATTTATTTGTGAGCCAAGAATTGTACAGTAAATAATGTAAATACGCGAACTACGGTTAATACAAATTCTTTTTACTGTCCCATGAAATTCGTCTTAACAAGGTTTGACACCTATATTTATGTTCTTGGATATTGCATTTATGATTCGTAATGCTTATTTTCTGCATGAGTGCATGTTCAGCTTCAAATCAATTCCCTTTAGCCATTTTTGTTATGTTGAAGAAAGCTGGGTGTTCCCGCTGAATATGAGTTTAAACATGCAAGGATTGTCTGCATGTTCCGCATTAGAACATTAACTTTAACTATTTTTGTTATGTTGGTTAAAGATGGGCGTATGTGCTTAATATGAACTATTATGCAGAAGGTATATGAGATATTTAAGGATATAAGTACTTAAGTAACAATCTGTCAAATGAGCTTTGTTTTGAATGCTACACAGCAGAAATTGTAAAACTGTTGCGAGAAGTGTCCAATAATGAATCTCGTATCTGGATTAAGAAGTGAAACTTCTTTTTTGTGGAACTTGCATTTTCTATTCTGTGTCATTTGGCATGTTGTGGCATTCATGCAACAAGTAGCAAGTCAATGGATCAGAATCAGGTTGACCAATTCATTCACTTTAAAGATTCGATTGAATTGACCGGAATTACCTCATTTTCGTCCCATCACAGCTGTGGGTTGAAATTTCTTTGTTATTGTTACTCGTATTTTGTATTTGATTTCACCCCGAGAAAGTTTGCATTTCTTGCTTGTGAGCATTGAATTTCTTTTCTATATTTTTCACATTGTTTATCAGTTAGTATCACAGGATATAATTTCGGGGATGGCAGTCTTGGTCATCAAGCATCTTGTTTCTACTAATGGGTTTAACCAACTTTTGTAAAATGAGGAACATTTGGATAGGGTGCCTAGGGCTCTGTCTTAATACATCTCTGGATAACATTTTTCCTCATTAACCTCATTTTTCAAGAAAGTGCACTTATTTTATGTTTCATTCACAATATATATAACCCCTGTTGAAAACTTTGTTTTTTACAACATATTTTATTTGGCAGTCTATACTTTTTATATATTGCTGTACCGTGAAGTCTAGAAATATGATAAACAATATTCCCCTATTCAGCATATAGTTGTGCAGCACACACATTTAACATTTGTGGGGGATATATTAAATACAAACTCTTTGAGTGAACTCTAAAATAACTGCATATTGTCAAAGAAGTAAATAATTCACACCCAAGCAAAATTGTTGAAAAGAGCAGAGTACAAAAATAATCTAAATGTTTACTTTATTTCTGTGTGTCTTAAAAGTATTACCTTCGTAAACTTGTGATTTTTTCATTTTTGTATTCATTCATTGATTAAGATTTAACATATCTATCACATGGCATTTTTTGTGCCTTTAGAAAATTCTGCATTATTCACCTGGAGAATATTCTCCAAAAAATAATTATTACTTAGAACTTTACATCTATTAAAAGAGATGTCCAAGTGTGTGTTACATATAAAGAAAAGGATTATTCATTCTGATATTTATAAATTTGTGAGAACTCTTATCCTCTGAAAAACCCTAGGGTTTGGAAATGGTTTTAAGTTTAAAAGGGAGATATAAATATCAACTACTTGTGTACCATCACAAGGCACACCTGTTGTAAAGATTCCTAGAATTTCATTCCATTTGAGTCCAAGTATGACGAGAAGGTGTGTGGCTACCTATTACCACTTAGTTAGAAATCCATGAGAACTACCATTCTAAAAGACTTTAGATGGGAGAACATGAAAGTCAGCTAATAGAGATCATCCCATTCTTACAGATTAAACATTCGTAGAATTTCCTTTTAATGGGAGGGTTGAGATTAGACATACTCCATGTGACCATTCCCAGGTTAAATTTTTGCTTATTTCCTAAGCATTACTTGTACAAAGTTCAGTTTGTATTACAAGATTCATAGTGTTTTGACTCTTATAGATATTTTATGCATAAAAATGTGATGGGCTGTCGGGGTTTAGTCGGTTTGCCCACTGGGACTAGCAACCTGCGAGTTATAGGCGGTACAGGTTCGATTCCTGTCAGATTTCCTTGGGTGCATATGCCCATTACTTGACTTAGTCTTCTGTTTTGCACAGCTTGGCCAAACAAGACACACAGGAGAGTTACTTGACTTGGATTGTGCCATAAAACCAACTATAAAATTGCTCAGCTTCTGAGCAATTTTATTTTTTAATGCAGTGTTTCACATTTTATCACATGAAGGTATTGTCACTTGATTGATTGAAATGTTATTTATTTGTGTTTTTTAGTTTATATAGTCATTTGTTTTGGGTTTTTTTTGTTTGAAAGACTTATATAGTTTTCTGATTTCAGTTTTCTGGTAGCACTTTTTCCTTTTAAAGAAAAGCAACAATAACACAACTGGAAGCCTTTACTGGAAAGAAGATATTGAAGCGTGATATTTACAGTTAAAGATTTCTAAGAGAATCGAACTCAATAAAACATAAACTACTGAGTACAACTATCCTTGAAATGGGCCCCAACGACTTACAAGACAATACAGAATCGGATTGCTCCAATAATGTACCAGGGGTCCTGAAGCTGAGAGAAGTTTCAGTGGAAAATGGTTATGATGCCGATCAGTGTGGGAAACGTTTTACGCGAAAACAGCATCATGGCACTCGAGGGAAACAAGTCCAATGCACTATATGCTGCAAAGTGTTGGTAACTAAATATGCTTTGAAGACGCATATGCGAGTGCATAGCGGAGAAAAACCTCATAAGTGCAGTGTGTGCAAAAAGACATTTGGACTGAAAGGTAATTTAATAAGACATAGACTAATCCACTCAGGTGAGAAGCCATTTGAGTGCGAAGTAGTCAAGCCATATGAATGCGAAGTGTGCCAAAAAACATTTTTGTTAAAGCATTATTTAGAAAGACATAGGCGTGTCCATACAGGTGAAAAGCCATTTATCTGTGAAATGTGTCACAAAAGGTTTCCTGATTTTGCGCATTTAAAATTTCATAGACGTATTCACACTGGAGAGAAGCCATATGAGTGTGACATATGCATGAAACGCTTTTCAGTAAGCTCAAACTTGCAGTCACATAGACGTGTCCACACAGGAGAGAAACCATACGAGTGTGAAGTGTGCACAAAAACATTTTCAGATCATAGTGCTTTAGTAAAACATAGACGTATCCACACAGGAGAGAAGCTGTTTGAGTGTGAATTGTGCAAGAGAGCATTTTCAGAAAAGAACAAATTAGCAAAACATAGACGTGTCCACACAGGAGAGAAGCCATATGAATGTGAATTGTGCAAGAAAGCATTTTCGCAAAAGCAATACTTAAATATGCACAGACTTGTCCACACAGAAGAGAGGCCGTATGAATGTGAATTGTGCAAGAAAGCATTTTCGCGAAAGCAATATTTAAATATGCATAGACTTGTCCACACAGCCTGAACCTCTTAAATGCTATAGCAATTGAGTGTGTGCTTTCCTACAGTGACAACAATCTTTCACCAACCAAGCAGCATAAATTATCATAGTATATCAATGAAAAAATTCATAATACATTTATTATGATATGTTATAAATATAATGATAATTCGCTCAGGAAAATGATATAAAAGGTTTAACACTGTTTTACAAAATGTTGTCTTCTAACCACTAAAACATTTCTTTTGTATTGTGTATACAAAAACATGGTTGAACGCTGATTCAATGTCGCATTCCTTCACTCTGCTTGCTTTTTACATCCTGCTTTGAAACACCACTTTTAACTATAAATGAGTACAATCCACATAGTGACATTGCCTATTTTCGAAGCATAATCATTCTCATCTGATAATGAACATTAAGTGTATATCTAAGGTCAATACCATTTAAGTGCGGAAGATACTAAAGGTTTGTGTATTTATATCCCCTTGGCACATAACGCACTGGGTTCGAGAACTATGTATATATGCCAGTGGCACTTCAGAGGTTAAGCCAATTACATGATGGCTCCCTACATTTTGCACGAAATGGGACTGCAAACAAGTAGAAGTCCTGTTGTAGAGTTGGAAATGAATGTTTATAATAAAATAATGTTTATCTCTAAATTGTTAAGAAACTCGCTTAATGCATACCCAACAAAAATACATTGCATTGAAAAACAAATATTTGAATCCTTTAAAACACATCGACAATCATTAACTTTTTAGTGTAACTTGTCCTATCATTAAGAAAATATGAATATATATGGCAAATTGTGTTACTTTATTGAACAGAAAGTAATTCTTTTGCATAGTTCTCTTGAGAATGGAGACCTATTGCTGTCCTACTTTGTCATCTTTGTGTTGGTAGGTACGGTTCTTTGAGTGTTTAAAAATTCAACTTCTGAATGAATGATAAATGTATTCAGAGTTCAAAATAAGAATGGGGGGCCTCGGTCCATCAACTCGAGTTTCAGTGGGAGCCCTTCTCCAATCTTCTGAACTTCAGCGAGGGCAAAATATTTTGTTGTATGTAAACTGAAAAGAAAACATCTTAATACAGGTTAGCCAGTAGTATTTGTCAAAGCAGTGAAGGATGTAATTGATAAAAGGTAGACATTTTACTTAACACAAAATCCCAATGCTTAGTTAAAAATAAAAAGGCTCTTTTCTCAATGGGTGCCTAAATGCACTTGGGATTGAATCAATAGTTGAGTTATCGAAATAATAAAATTATGTGAGTGCTAGATAAGGTGTTGGAGATTACACATCCTTTTGAAAAACTTTGTGGGAATTAATTATTTTTCTGTGTTAAAAATGAAATTTTTCCTCTAAATACTTATACTTTTTTTATTTTGTGAATTTTAAATGTTTTCATTTTTCTTCAGTCACATTCTTGGTTATCTACCTTTTCGCAAAAATACTTTTCTTAACTCGAGGTAATTTCTGTCATCTTGAATGGAAGTTAAATACAGACTTTAAGAATTATGTTCTTTAAGAAAAAGATGATTGTTTCTGGTATTAAGATGAAATTTTAAACTCAAAACTAATTAAAATGTCATGAGTTGTAAGTATTTCCATTTTTATGTAAATGTATAAAAGTTCATTTCTGTTTATATACGTATATTTTGTTTCCTTTTACTATATAAAACAAAGAACATGCATTCTTACCCAAAAGTTCAGATATTGAGTGAATTCTCACCATTTCTGAGAAATGCTGGATCTTCCCTAATATTATCCATGTTTTATGTACAATGAAGATTCAAAGCTTACACTTTAGAGATCGTAAAATTTTATTATCTCCTGTTGTGTTTTGCTACAGTACAATTTTAATTCATCTACCTACGTAAAATTCTTTTTAAAAATAGCATCATGAAAGTTCTGACAAAAATCCCATTACAACAAAATAACAAATCAGTTCGTAAATACGATTTTCCATTGAAGAAACTAAATCTTGCATTTGTAGTCCAAATTCATACCAAGTACTTTCAATGGGGATTTAAACTAATATTCAGGTAGGTAGGTAATTAACGTCGCACAGAAGCGACGGTACGGGTACAATCACGAAGGGAGAGATCGAGGACAACACCTCGTCATTTTTAACCACTGTCGGATGGCCAGGCAACATCTGAGCTGGCACTCCATTCTACAAGCTTCCAAGTCGTGCTGGGCCGTGGTGGCTCTGCGTAAGCGAACTGCGCCAGCAACCTTGGAGTTGTAGGACGCGCAGGTTTGATTCCTGTCAGGTAGGTGCATTCCTCTCTTCTGTGATTACGTGGTGTTGTCCTCGGTCTTTCCCTTTGGGATTTATCCCGGACCGTCACTAATAGCCTGTTGTGTTGCTCCAGTGTGACGATAATTAAAAATACCTCCTCTCCTGCATCAGTAAAACTTTCATTGCGTGTCTGTCTACTACTTGATATTGTATGTCCTGTGTCTGGAGCTGCATGGCCAAATATGGCTCTTGCGCCATAAAACCCGAACAAACCAAGTTACTGACATTTCAGGCCTTGACTGTCTTTGGTTAGATCGGGTATCGAACTCGCAATCATCGGTTGGTAATCCGCTACTCTTCCAACCAGGCTACTTCGTCATCTGACCGTGTTTCAAAATTATGAGGTGCCCTTTGCTGTTTACCTTCTGTATTGATTCCGGAAAGTCGCCACTAACCCGTGTGTTGCTCCAGTGGGACGTGAATACTCAAGCGTGGTCTCGAATTGTGGAATGAAGCTGACGTAGGTATGTTGGTTTCTATTAAACAGGATCGGTCGTTTTCAGCCCAATATGCATTAGTAATTTGTGCCGAATGGTGTCATTCTTTTTCAGACAGTTTTCCTTCCACTGGTTCCTATTTGCTGTGGCGATTGTGAATGTATATATATGTATTCTCTTACTGTCTGAACTATTCTTCGTCTGTGTTCTCTCAATTCAAGAGATTGGTCGGATAGACCGCATGTTTTTCTTAATTTATTATCATGTTTACCAAGTGGGTTGGAAACTTAACTTAAACTTTGATTTTAACGAACCAATTGAATTCAATGGTGACTGTTCAAATAAAAGTCAGACCGAAGGGGTTAAAATTGAAACTTCAAGTATTTTAAGTCCTCTAAATATAAATGAATGGGAAAGGGTAGAAAGACCACGCACACTGAGTGATAGAATTGATGTGTATTACTATCCTCCAAATTCTAGTAGTATAAGATTGAGATCTTTAAATGACGCTAGAAAATATTGTGAAGAAAATAAAATAGAATTTAATCCTGATAAATTTTGTTTTAAACCTGATAGGTATTGTAAAGGCTAAAAATTATTTAGATTCTACTAATGTTTTAAAAAGAAAACTTATCCTTTAAGTGATCAAATGGACGATATTTTTCACGATTGTTATAATGCTAAATCATTTAAAGAAACGCAGTAAAGTCCAAACAAGGACAATTGGAATGCCGAAATGGCCGAAGAACTACAAATAATGAAAGATCGACAGGTTTGGGATCTTGTTGATCCACCTATCAATGCTCCAATAATTGGAACTAAGTGGGTTTTTAATGTCAAATTGGATGAAAGAAATAATCCGAAAAAACATAAAGCCAGGTTAGTGGTACAAGGGTTTAGACCGGGAGTTGATTTGAATTAAATATTTTCACCTGTTGTAAATTTTAATATTGTAAAATTACTTTTTACAATATTAAAATTATTATCTGTATCTATTAGTATCTGTATTACATTGGTATAATGTTCAATTAGATATTAAATCTGCATATCTTTATGGTAAATTGAAAGAACCAATTTATGAGACAACCACCTGGTCATGTAAAAGGATCAGAAAACAAGGTGTGTTTTCTAAATAAAGCAATCTACGGTTTACACCAAAGTGGAAGAGAGTGGAATTTTGAACTTGATAATATTTTGAAACAGTTGGGTTTTGTAAAACTGAGTTGGACCAACTGTATTTATAAGTTTAAAAATGATGTACTAGCCGCATAAGTGGATGACGTAATTTTATTTGGTAGGACAAATGATTTAATTAAAGAAGCTTTAAAATTGATTAAAAGTAAATTTGATGTAACTGAATTTGGACAAACTAAATATCTATTGAATGTAAATTTTGAATATGTTAATGATTCTTTATATTTACATCAAGACATTGGGAAGCTAATGCTTAAATTTGCAGAACTACCAAAGTCATTTGTAAAACTTCCTTTTAAATTAGGTTATGTATTACCAGCAAAGATTCCTGAAAGTGATATTGTTGACAATGACATGATGAAAAAATATCCTTATCGAACACTCATCGGCTCTTTCATTTTTAGCTGATCGAAGTAGACCGGATATTTCATATTCTGTTAATTTAATGTCTCAATTCTGCAATGGTTATACTTTTCAGCACTGGAAAATTGTTATTTTAAACTGTTTTTAATACCAAAATTACAGAATAAATTTGTCAAATGTTTCAGCATCTGAACTAGATTGTTACTCGGATGCCAATTGGGGATCGGATTTAACTTACAACCACTCAACGAGTGGTTATATATTCTATTTTGGTAATGTAGCATTTGGCAGGAGATCAAGCAAACAGAAGTGTATTGCTCTATCATCCATGGAATCTGAATTTGTGCCTCTGTGTCTATTTGGTTTTCTAGAGTAATAAATGAATTAGATCTTATTCCCAATTCCATCATACCAAATCATTTCTGTGATAATCAAGCTGCTAGAGGTTTTGCTAAAAATACAATAGAAAATTTTAAGACAGCATATTGATATTCGTTATAATTTTCGGAATCTAGTGGAAGAAAATTCCATTAAAATAAATCATTGGTGCCAAAGACAAAAGGGCAGATTGTTTAACTAAACCTTTATTAATTAATAAATTTAAAGATGCTTTAAATAAAATTTTCTATAAATAAATTTTGGCCTGATATCGGCCGATTGTTGGTTTCTATTAAACAGGATCGGTCGTTTTTAGCCCAATATGCATTAGTTTGTGCCGTCTGGTGTCATTCTTTTTCAGTTTTCCTTCCACTGGTTCCTATTGGCTGTGGCAATTGTGAATGTATAGTATATATGTGTTCTCTTACTGTCTGAATTATTCTTCGTTCGTCTGTTCTCTCTATTCGAGAGATTGCTCGGATAGACCGCATGTTTTTCTTAATTTATTATCATGTTTACCAAGTGGGTTGGATGATTGTTTTTTTTGTATTCAATAAATAATTCTTATAAAAGAATTGTTTGTTGCGTCAACAAATAAGGTAGGTATTTCAGTTAACGTCGCACTGGAACAACGGAATGGGCTATTGGCGATGGTCAGGGATCAATCTAGTGTGTCAAATAGGAGCGAAAATGCAGCGACCGAGGCGGATAATTAGTGTGTTCAGGGTAATCAGATTTGGAAAGTTATCGTGCTTTGCAACTCACGTTTCACTAGTTATCGCTTTCTTGACAAATGCTTTGGCGCATCTTTTGGCTTCTCTGAGACGTTTTCTCACTGAAGTCATTAGTGAGTCATCTTCCCCGTCTTTCGAAGAATTGCTGTTGAATAGAACTACGTATCTCTCTTCTATGAAGAAATCTGCTACAAGGGGAGTGAGGATGCCATCTTAACAGAGTGTGGTGGTGCATCATTTATAAACATCTTCATTTTTTGTACAATTGTGTGTACCATGTTTTGAAAATTTAAAATCAATTTTATTTTAAAGATTTGTTTACCATTTGGAAGGGAAATTTTAAGAAACTGCGAAAGCTCTCCATTTTTGCAATTGAGGAGTACACAAAATGCTGACTCCCCCTGATTGAGCAAATACGAAATTCACTTTTACTCAGAATAAATTGCTGATAGAACTTTGGCTTAATTTTGATTGTAGGTATTCGAAAACTTTCCTGGTGGAAACTTGCGATTTATCTTTTTTTAATTTCAAAGACAAATTTACATGAAGGGAAAAGTATTAAAATAAATTTTTTTTGCAAAAACCAGTGACATTAGTAAATTTCGTCATGAGTAAGAAAACAGGAATGTATCGAGCACGCGCCTTTGCAAGATTTTATCACCGACAAAAAGAGAAATTTTAATCTAATAGCTACTGGTGTACAGGGTGTCCCAAAAAGATTGTTCCCCAATTTATCTTTTTACCATTTGGAGATAGGTAGGCAATGTAAATTGCAAAAGTGCACCAAATAAGGTAAGTAACTAAGATATGTGAATAAAATTATCATATGATAACAATTTAAGCGGATACAGTTTTTAATTTCTATACAACCCCTCTAGATAAAAATCCGAGATAGCAAAAACCATATTTCTGTAGGTTGAATAGTAACGGAGATACAAGAGTTTCCATTTTAAGGGGGCCGTATCTAATTTAGAACGATGGCCAAAAATGAAGAGCGAAGTTCTGCATTGCTGCAGATGGAAAACATTTTGAACATGCGTTGTAAATTTCCTTTTATTTTTATTTAAACCATTTTTTCTACAATATTTTTATTGAAGATTACATAGTCTACTATTATTCAGTGCGATTTTCATCTGAAGTTGCAATACTACATTACTTTGCATAATGTTGCACTTTCTGACCGAAAAAGAATGCTTTTTAGCATTGTGTATACGGTCCCTAATCTGACTGCTTGAACAGGTGTGCACAAGCGGTATAAGTCAACTTTTTTGCGTCATTATACCTCCGTTACTGTTCAACCTACAGAAATGCAGTTTTCTGCTAACGATAGGGATGCAGGTAATAACAATTTTTTCACCAATAAATTATTTTTGCAGGCTAAAAATATTAATGAGAAATACGAATTTTTGGCGAGATGCAAATTCCTTTTATTTTATTTTCTATTGGTGACAATTTTTCTCAAAAGCAAGTCTTGAACCAATTAAGTATTTCATATAAAAATAATTGAAGTAATTCAAAACATTTCATTCATATATGATAAATATATAATGCAAAAAATTCTGAATTTTGTATGATTGAAAAAATTCATATGGTGTCAGTGGGATCCGGTAACCTCATTTATCTAGGTCCAAAGAATTCAAGTCACTGGTTGTGGGTTAAACTCAAAGTAATCTAAGCCATTTGAGAACCAGATGGAAAAACATTGCTCATTCTTAACATTTGGGGCACTGTTCTATTTATTCTATCATGTGATTTACTTTGTTTATTCCTATGTCACGTTTGATCTTTCAAAAATTTACTCTATATTTCCTAATACATTAATGTTTTACATAAAAAATATTAATGTTTAAATAAATCAAAACTATCTAGAAACTACATTGTAATTTACGTGTCTCATATCCAACAAATTTAAACTTGTTCGAGCAAAAAATTAATTAAAATCATAAAAATCCAATTAAAATTTTTTTTAAATCTGATTTAAATCAAATAAATCTGATGTTTTAGATTTTAAAAAATCATGATTTTTTTCATACCCTGTTTATAGGTGATTCTAGGCATGAACTGTGCCATGTTCAATGGTACTGTAAATTTAGATGATGAAGCAGAATTGGCTCAACTATCTGTTGAGCCATTCCTGCTTCATGTATATAATTTACAAGAAAAATATATTTTTGACATAAAAGGAACAGGGAATAAAAAATTGTTCTGGAAAGTGACAGCAACCAGTTCATGCATGCTCGAAATTATGAAAGCTGAAATAAAGCTGTCGGAAATAAAAATTAAGTTCAAAATACCTAAAAATTTAAGAGTACAAGATCATTAGAGCTAGTAGGTACAATTTGATATAACAAACTTGAAAGTATTATTTTATACCAGTTAATCAATGTTATTCGAAACACATATAAAATAAGTGTTCTTAAAATGCATTTGAAACATTACATTATCTTTAGTTGCAATTTTAATTCCTAGTATTTTGAAAACATTCCAAGTTTTTCTTAAAATTTCCATTCCAATACACAAACATTGATGTTTTATGAACACAAACTAATTCTATATATATATATGTCCAATTACTTTGATCTATCTAAAAAGATTGAAGGTAGAGTTTAATTGTTACAGTACATGAAAATAATTTTCTCTCTAACACTTAAAAAGGCGTTCTTAAAGACCTCTCTGTATTAAGATTATTCTTAATATTTTGCTGTGTGATAGGATATCACATGTCGTTGCAGGTGTGGTTTAAACAAATATATTTTTCTAAACTTTTCACATATACCTTTTTGTTTATCATGAATAAGTACATGTCTCTTCAAACCCGAAATACTTGAAAATCCTTTCTTACATATTTCACACTCGATTGGCTTCTCTCCTGTGTGGGTAAGTCGATGTGTTCGTAAGCTGGAACTACTCATAAATTTTTTTTTGCATACTTCACAAGTGAAAGGTTTCTCACCTGTGTGGATGCGTCTATGAAGTACTAAATTTGAAGATTGTGAGAATTTTTTGTTGCACACTTCACACTCATAAGGTTTCTCCCCAGTATGGATACGTCCATGTGATCGTAATAGTGAACTGCTGATAAATGCTTTCGCACATATTTCACAACGAAAAGGTTTCTCACCTGTGTGAATACGTGTATGTACTACTAAATGTGCCTTGTCCATAAATGTTTTCTTGCACACTTCACACGCGTACGGTTTCTCACCAGTGTGGATGCGCTTATGTCTTACTAAGTACTCCTTTTCTGAAAATGCTTTCTTACACATTTCACACTCATATGGTTTCTCTCCAGTGTGGATACGGACATGTGATCGTAAGAGTGAACTGTATGAAAATGCTTTCTCACATATTTCACAAATAAAAGGTTTCTCTCCAGTGTGGATACGCCTATGCTTTATTAAATCTTTATTTTCTGAAAATGGTTTCTTGCACACTTCACACTCGTATAGTTTCTCTCTAGTGTGGATACGGACATGTGATCGTAAGCTTGAACTGCACGAAAATGCTTTCTCACATATTTCACAAATAAAAGGTTTCTCTCCAGTGTGAATGCGCCTATGCTTTATTAAATCTCTATTTTCTGAAAATGGTTTATTGCACACTTCACACTCGTATGGTTTCTCTCCAGTGTGAATACGGGCATGTGATCGTAAATTTGAACTCTTTGAAAATGCTTTCTGACATATTTCACAAATAAAAGGTTTCTCTCCAGTGTGGATGAGTCTATGTGATCGTAAGGTCGAACTTCTTGAAAATGCTTTCTGACATATTTCACAAGTAAAAGGTTTCTCTCCATGCATGTGCCTATGCTCTATTAAATCTCTATTATCTGAAAATGGTTTCTTGCACACATCACACTTGTATGATTTCTCTCCAATGTGGATACGGATATGTGTTCGTAAGAGTGAACTGTTTGAAAATGCTTTCTTACATATTTCACAAATGAAAGGTTTCTCTCCAGTGTGGATGGGGCTATGTTGTAATAAATGTTTCTTTTCTTTAAATGCTTTATAACACACTTCACACTCATACGGCCTCTCTTCTGTGTGAGTACGTTGATGTGAGCGTAATTGCGAACTGTAAGAAAATGTTTTGCTACATATTTCACATGGAAATCGATTCTCACTTGTGCAGATGCATCTGTGTTTTACAAAACTATTTTTTCCTAAAAATGTTTTCTTACACATTTGACACTCATGGGGTTTTTCCGATCTCTGCACTTGTGCATGCATTTTGAATTTCCTTTTATCTCCCAGGTCTTTTTGAGGCTGTATATTGTTGTGGTCTCACGCAAATGAGATGTCCTTGATGGTGTTTCAGGTCCTTTTTGCAGGTGAAAACGTTTTCCACAGTGGTCGCATCCAAATCGAGTTTCAACTGAAAAATGGTGCCGGTAAACTCTAACATTCGTATATTTTCTCGAGATTTGAGGTTCCAGTAGGCCATTTTCAATGTTTGGTATGTGGAGATCGGATAAAATCGAACTTCGTCTATTTTGAAGCCTACCTTGATAGCTTATCAAAAGGATTTCAAAATACGCGCAACACTACATTCGAAATAACAGAAAAGGAAGGAAATATAATATTCTCCACACAGGGATGTTAAGTGAATCAGAACTGCTACTCAATCACCGATAAAAGCGGATGGACACACAACAAGAATCCTAATGTTAAAGGGCACAGTACCTTTAAAACCTTACCCTTTGGGATTGATCCCGGACCGTCACCAATAGCCCATTGTGTTGCTCCAGTGTGACGTTAATTGAAATACCCTACCCTACCCTTTAAAACCTTAAAAAAAAAACGATTTTCCAATTTTGATTTCAAGATTGTTGAGTGCTTTGAGGTTTATTGCTGCGACGTGGTCGCGCTTCACCTCTATCGTTCGAGTCTTGGGTTTTGTTCCAATTTTGATCTATTTAGATAGTTTGAAATGTTCTGATTCTGGTAAGAAAACCGCATTAAAAAATTCGTTCGTTCGTAATGAGGATTTTTCGAACACACCTATTTTTATTTTCAGCTGTTCGTTTGATTACGTTACTTAATTTAGAATTATGCTATTTATTTTTTTCGAAAGTTTTAATTATGATATTTTTACTGTAACAACTATAAGCAGAATATGTACTACTCAACTCTTTCATTTCACAAATCTATTTGTTTACTTGAAACCACGTGAATGCTAAAAATAACTTTCAACTTTAATTGCATTTATCTCAGAATGGCAATTTTCAAGCTTGCGCGCGCTATAACTCTGCAACTAATAAACGTAGACTCCTGAAATTTGTATTGATAATAGATTATCAAAAGGGCTTCAAAATGAAACCAAAATTTTACTCAAAAGCTAAAGATATATTAAAAAATTTTGATATAGTATGAGCGAAAATTTGGAAAAAATTAATGAAGTGAAATATTAATTGTTATATTTATGTGTTAATTAACTACTATTTTTTGTTCTAATTTCAAATAAAAGCATTGTGTTATTCATATCAGCCATTAGTTTTATAGAAAATGCACAGGATGAATCAGAATGTTGCGCACAAGTCAATGTTGGAAGATTTCCGTGGCGACATAAAAAGTGCGCCAAAAAAAAAACGCGTTGCCACCCCGCGCGGCGTAGACTGCAGCTGTACCCAGATCAAAATCTTTACACTCTGAATTTTGATCTCTTATATGCCTGCATCAAAATCTTTGTATAACTGCATTATTAATTCTAAATGCCACATAAGGAGTGCAAATTCTCAGCAACAGAATGAAATATCCCAAATAAGTTTCTGCTTCCCTGTCACTTTGTATAAAATCCAAGTATTTACCATAGATGTATCTAAAATATTATAAAAGCATACACATTCACCAACATTCGTTTTCTTGATTTGGTAGTAAACAAGTGTATCATTTGGCCTACAATGTCCGTGCAATACTTTATCTAGTTATCATCAGATATGTCTGATGCACCAAGTCCACAACTTTGGTTTATTTGTGGATAAAAGAGGTTGAGATCTAGTTTTAGCTTATCGGCAAAGCTACTGTCACCATTTGCAGTATCTATTTCATCCAATATTAGAAATCCTTTCAAGATATCTTCATAAATGAGACCTCATCTTCAAGCCATCGTCTCTATTCTTTATCAGAAAAAGGGACATCATGTTCCTTGATGGGTCATGTAAAGTGTCAGACTTGGAAACATTTAGAAAGAGAATCGCTGGTCAGCTGACAGTTTGTCATCAAAACAGTATCTACAGCTGGGGAGGGGAGCAACACTTGGAAACAAAATGTAAAGGGAAAAATAAGGTGAAACTGCTTTGAATGTGATTGACAAGGAAAATTTCAGTATTCCAAATTTATGGAATATGACAGATCAAGTGACTGCATGGATAGAGGTGATTTAGATTTTCTTGCAGTTGTATTAATTGGCATATGTAAAGATGAAAATCCAAATATTTCCCATACTATGGTCGGAGAAAGCCTATTTGTGTACGACGTCAACAGAAGTCCCTCGATTTTTCAATAACACTTTATCATACAGTATCAATACTTTTGGGGGAACTTGCTGTAAGAGTTCAGCCAGGCTTTTTGATATCTTACAGAGAACAGTGTTTCGAAATTTTTTGTTACGTCGTGTTTGCTTTGAAGGCACATGATGCAATCTAAAGGAATTTTTTATTTTCTTGGAGTCTCCACCATTTTGATAAAATGTTTTAATTGCTAAAACATGCTGAAGCTTCAAACTCACCATCCAGAATCATCACTTCCTAAATAAATGACAATCAAATCCAGTAAATGCTTTAGAGGAAAATGGTCCGAAGAAATCACGTCAAAAGAGTGAATTTGCAGCGTTCCCTGTCATTTGGCTAATGTCATATTCCATGAAGGTTATTAATTGAGTAAGCAAAATGAAATTAGAAATGTTTTATTTGAAAGCTATTTCAAAACAAAATGGTGTGCTTGCATAAACATCCTGCATAACAACTGAGGAAATTTAAAACCAATTTTTAGTTTGTTAAATATCTTAAGTCCTAAAATTTTCTGTAGCTGCAATCTGATGGGATAATTCTTGTAACTTTAGAAATTTTTAGTAATATTGGCTTTGGTCAGATTTGCATTCAAAGCTAATCTAGTTTCTCTTCAGCATTATTTAAGATAAATATAAATTTAAATAAGCTTATTCAGATATATGTTTAAAATAATTGAAGAGGAAAAGCTTTAGTTGAAAATTTAGTTTTTTTCACTGCTCTATATATAAATATTATAACTCTAGTAATATGTTAATTAAATTTGTATTATACTATCATAACATTCTAAACTTGTTTAAAGTATGACTTCTGTGAAACATTACATATTGTGCTCGGGCTATCTCCATAATGTAACTCACTTATAACCCCATTGTGACTTGAAAATTTTGGATGACAAAGTAATTTTGTAATTTGTAACAGAATTTTGAATTGCCCTTTTTGAAATACTTAATTTAGAAATAGATTAAATCTGCGTCATGCTTCTTAGTTAATTAAAACCCATTTAAAGTGAGACATTGTCCAGATATGTATCCTATCTATTTTCTGAGAAAATGACAGTAGCCATCTCCAGATGCAGTAATTTTCATTAAAATCAAAGCTTAATGACTTTCGAACAGAAGGTGAAAAAGTTTCCTTGTTCTTTTTTCCATTCATAACTAAGGTCATTAGATAAACCAAGTTTCATCAAAATCTGAGAGGTCATGGACTAATCAGTACTATGACTAGTGAAGTCTTGTGAATAAATTGTTGCACACTTAGTAATTAATTAAATGAATAAAAATTACTCAGATTAATACTTTGCATTTTATTATAAAACAAATATTTTTCTTTTGTTCATAATAAGAAAAATTACATCAGCAAGATATCTTACCTCATAGCAATGAAAAATGATTATTTAATCATTAATTATGCATTTTTGTGTGTGTGGCATAGAACTGGCACCTAATGTAACTCCTAAAGAACTACACCCTATTGGTACAGTTAATAAAATCTCAATTTGCTCATCTCTTGGCCAGCATAAGATAAATAACTATTTCGTTTTCGTGAATGCAGGGACAGTTGGAAACCAATGCAGTTTTTGCATTTATAAGAAAAAATTGCAAGTTAAGATATGAATGGTGCTAAATGAGCTATAATGTAATCAAGAATTGTGATGGGTATGCCATTTGCTAGCTTCAAAGCAATACCTCCTTGTCAATGTTCATTCTACCCAAGTCATCATGACCAACATTGATTTACGCATACAAACCACTACTATTCTGTGAACTTCATAGGATATATAGAACTAATTTTGTTGGAACCTATCAACTCAATACTTCTCTTCCCTATGCTGTAGAAAATTGACCACTACAATAACACTAAAACTGGTGCAGATCCCATTTACTTTTGATGTTCCTCTGCTCTTTACAAGCCTGAAAAATATTTCTTTTTCAGTCACTTTTCCAAGCCATTAATTTTTTGAAGGAAAAAAATTCTTCAGTTTTCCGAGTGAAGTCATTTTTAAATGTGTTCCTCCAAAGAGTTTTTGGAAGGAAATGTAATTGGGGAACACATTTTACATTCAACTGAGTTTCATAAATCTGCCATCACACTTTCTGATGAGGCAACATAAATTGGTATGGTTGAAAATGCTTTATCATGCTTAACACGTAGGAGCTTCATTTCAATCATGCTGCATATAATCAACAAAAGAAGTGACTGCCTACAAATCAAAACTAATGACTTGATACTCCCTTAATAAACAAGCAATAATCCCTTAATTTATATCGAGTAATGCTTTCAAATCAAAATTAATGAAATAAACCCCCTTAAATTTATCTGAGATAGAAGCACAAGAAAGCTGTTTTTGAAAGGAAAGGAAGAACTCAGGAAAAATTAATTGTCAAACTATTTTTAATTGATACAATTTTCTCGAAATTAGATCGAATTATGAATTGCTTTAATTATATTTGAAGAATGCAGTTAAATTATGAAATACAATGAGCAAAATTTTATATCTTTTCCAAACCTGCAGAATTTGTTTGTAATAAGTGCCAAATGGTATATAAACATCGAGGTAGTCTATTTAGACATCAAAGAATTTACCAAATTTCTGATAATAATAGTGATGGGTATTATCCTTATGTCTCCTGAATGTGATAGAACTTTCCGTTCGAAAAGTGTACGTGATAAACATATAGTTGATGTCCATGACAGTAACATAAAATTACAGGAATACCAGTTTGATTCTATGAAGCAGTCTCAGGCATAGCTAGATAAAGAAAGTTCCAAAACTTAAGTCACTTTTTAAAAAAATCTGGAAGCAAATGTAATCTGGAATGAAATGTGTTGCTGAAAAAACTTACCGTTATTATGTATGTGAGTTTTATTCATCTGAGTCTGAAATTCAACGTCTTGAGCAAAGAAAAAATTTAAAGCATAATATGCTTCCTAACTGCAACTGGCCATCAAGAATATCTGTATGTGAAGAAGTGGATCAAGTTAGTCAGTTTTCCCCCTGGACACAATCATGAATTAAATTTCAACCTTCGAGACAAAGTTATCAAGATCAAATTAAAGCTTATGTAGAATTGGGAATCTCAACTTCCAAAACATTTTACGAGATGGAACAGGATCATGGAAATAACAGATTGCTTTAATGTGAAGAAGTCATTCGTATCTTGAAAAATAAATTCTTATATGAAACAAAATAAATCATTTTTATACCCCGACGATAATGACGCCCTTTCAGTAGTTGCTGTAATTGAAAAACTCAGGAAAGTCTTATAATCCCATACTTATATATAAACCACAAGAGCAGCCTATTGGTCTTGATAAGCTGCCCTCATCTCATGAGTCTTGCTCTTGGTTTACAAACTAGAGAACAAAAAAGTTCGATGATTGAAGGAAGCACTAGGGTGTTGTGTATTGATTCGACACATCAAACCAATCAATATGGTTTTATTTATTAAATTCGATTGTTCCAGATGAACTTGCATCCCTGTAGCCCACTTCATTGTAAACCATCTAGTAAAAAGCAAGCATAGAGTGAAGGAATGCGACATTGAATCAGTGTTCAACCATGTTTTAGTATACACAATACAAAAGAAATGTTTTAGTGGTTAGAAGACAACATTTTGTAAAACAGTGTTAAATCTTTTGTATCATTTTCCTGAGCAAATTATCATTACATTTGTAACACAATCATAATAAATCTATTATTGAATTTTTCCATTGAACTACTATGATAATCTATGCTGCGTGGTTGGTGAAAGATTGTTGTCACTGTAGGAATGCACTCACTCAATTACTATAGCATTTAAGAGGTTCAGGCCGTCTGAGTGGACAAGTCTGCACATGTAAATATTGCTTTCATAAAAATGCTTTGTTGCACAATTCACATTCCTATGGCTTCTCTTCTGTGTGGACAAATCTATGCTTATTTAAATAGTGCCTTCGTGAAAATGCTTTGTTGCACAATTCACATTCATACGGCTTCTCTCCTGTGTGGACACGCCTATGTTTTGCTAATTTATTCTTTTCTGAAAATGCTCTATTGCACAATTCACACTCAAACAGCTTCTCTCTTGTATGAATATTTCTATGCCTTCCTAAAGTACCACTATCTAAAAATTTTTTATTGCAGAATTCACACTCAAACAGCTTCTCTCCTGTATGGATACGTCTATGTTTTACTAAAGCACTATGATCTGAAAATGCTTTTGTGCACACTTCACACTCGTATGGTTTCTCTCCTGTGTGGACACGTCTATGTGACTGCAAGTTTGAGCTTGCTGAAAAGCGTCTCATGCATATGTCACATTCATATGGCTTCTCTCCAGTGTGAATACGTCTATGTAATTTTAAGTGCGCAAAATCAGGAAACTTTTTGTGGCACATTTCACAGATAAATGGCTTTTCACCTGTATGGACACGCCTATGTCTTTCTAAATAATGCTTTAACAAAAATGTTTTCTGGCACACTTCACACTCATATGGCTTCTTGACTACTTCACACCCATATGGCTTCTCACCTGAGTGGATTAATCTATGTCTTATTAAATTACCTTTCAGTCCAAATGTCTTTTTGCACACATTGCACTTATGAGGTTTTTCACCGCTGTGCACTTGCATATGCGTTTCCAAACCGTATTTATTTGCCAACACTTTGCAGCATATAGTGCATTGGACTTGTTTCCCTTGAGTGCCATGATGTTGTTTTTGTGTAAAACATTTCCCATACTGGTCAACATCATAACCATTTTCCACTGAAACTTCTCTCAGCTTCAGGACCCCTGGTACATTATTGCAGCAATCTGATTTTGTACTGTTTTGTAAGTCGTTGGGGCCCATTTCAGGGATAGTTGTACTCAGTTTATATCGATTCTCTTAGAAATGTTTAACTGTAAATATCATGCTTCAATATCTTCTTTCCAGTAAAGGTTTCCAGATGTGTTATTGGTGCTTTTCTTTAAAAGGAAAAAGTGCTACCAGAAAACTGAAATCAGAAAACAATATAAGTCTTTCAAACAAAAATCCCCAAAATAAATGATCATATAAACTAAAAAATACAAATAAATAACATTTCAATCATTCAAGTGACAATACCTTCATGTGATAATATGTGAAACACTGCATTAAAAAATTTGTAATGCCATACATTATTACTCTACATATATAATACAAAGAAATGTGTACCTATACATTCAAATACATTAAGAAAGGTATTCGCAAGTTTCTTCCAATTCTTATAGTACTATAATCTGTCTTTAAAATATTTTAGATCTATTTACAGGGTATGAAAATCATAAAAAGAGGATTTATTTGATTTAAATTGGATTTTTAAGATTTTAATTAATCCATTGCCCATACAAGTTTAAACTTGCTTGACATGAGACACGTAAATTCCAGCGTACTTTCTAGATATTTTTGATACATTAAAACATTAATATTTTTACGTAAAACATTAGTGTATTGAGAAATATAGCAGGACAAACTTTTGAAAGATTAAAACGCGACATAGGAATTAGCAAAGTAAATCACATGATAGAGTAAATAGACACTACCACAAATGCCAAGATGAGAAATGTTTTTCCATCTGGTTCTCAAGTGGTTTAGATTACTTTAAGTTTAACCCATAACCAGTGACAGATTTTTTTGGAACCAGATAAATAAGGTTGTCGGATTCCACGGACACCTTATAAATTTTTTCAATCATACAAATTTTAGAATTTTGTGCATTATATATTTATCATATATGAATAAAATATTTTGAACTACTTAAAATATTTTTATATAAAATAATTGGTTCAGGACTTGCTTTGCAGAAAAATCATGTCACCAATATGAAATAAAATAAAAGGAACTTGCATCTTCAAAAAATTAATTTTTAGCTTGTAAAAATAACTTAATTTGGTGAAAAAATTGTTACTTTTTGTAAGTTAACAGTAAACAATGAAACGACATGAAAATACAAATGTCTATTTTTCAAATTTTTAAGCATTGACAAGTATTTCATATATTCGAAGAACACAAAAGCTGTTCATATATAAAACAAAAAAATGAAACTTTTCTCTATGAACAGCATAGAACAAGTGTAATAGCATCCACAAAAACATGCCAACACGTACGGGATAAATCCCAAAGGGAAAGATCGAGGACAACACCACGTAATCACAGAAGAGAGGAATGCACCTGACAGGAATAGAACCTGCGCGTCCTACAACTAGAAGGTTTCTGGCGCAGTTTGCTTACACAAAGCCACCACGGCCCTGCACGACTTCGAAGCTTGTAGAATAGGGTGCCAGCTCAGTTGTCTGGCCATCTGACAGTGGTTAAAAATGACGAGGTGTTGTCCTCGATCTCTCCCTTCATGATTGTACACGTACCGTCGCTTCTGCGCGATGTTAATTACCTACCTGAATATTAGTTTAAATCCCCATTGAAAGTACTTGGGTATGAATTTGGACTACAAATGCAAGATTTAGTTTCTTCAATGGAAAATCGTATTTACGAACTGATTCGTTATTTTGTTGTAATGGGATTTTTGTCAGAACTTTCATGATGTTATCTATTTTGAAAAAAAAATTTACGTAGGTAGATGAATTAAAGTTGTACTGTAGCAAAACACAACGGGAGATAATAAAATTTTACGATCTCTAAAGTGTAAGCTTTAAATATTCATTGTACATAAAACATGGATAATATTAGGGAAGATCCAGTATTTCTCAGAAATGGTGAGAATTCGCTCAATATCTGAACTTTTGAGTAAGAATGCATGTTCTTTGTTTTATGTAGTAAAAAGCAACCAAATGTACGTATATAAACAGAAATGAACTTTTATTATACATTTACATAAAAATGGAAACTTACTACTGATGACATTTTAATTAGTTTTTAGTTTAAAATTTCATCTTAATACCAGAAACAATCATCTTTTTCTTAAAGAACATAATTCTTAAAGTCTGTATTTAACTTCCATTCAAGATGACAGAAATTACCTCGAGTTAAGAAAAGTATTTTTGCGAAAAGGTAGATAACCAAGAATGTGACTGAAGAAAAATGAAAACATTTAAAATTCACAAAATAAAAAAAGTATAAGTATTTAGAGGAAAAATTTCATTTTTAACACAGAAAAATAATTAATTCCCACAAAGTTTTTCAAAAGGATGTGTAATCTCCAACACCTTATCTAGCACTCACATAATTTTATTATTTCGATAACTCAACTATTGATTCAATCCCAAGTGCATTTAGGCACCCATTGAGAAAAGAGCCTTTTTATTTTTAACTAAGCATTGTGATTTTGTGTTAAGTAAAATGTCTACCTTTTATCAATTACATCCTTCACTGCTTTGACAAATACTACTGGCTAACCTGTATTAAGATGTTTTCTTTTCAGTTTACATATAACAAAATATTTTGCCCTCGCTAAAGCTCTGGATATTGGAAAGTCCCAATGAAGCTGTGAATATTGAAAAGAGTCCAATGAAGTTCAGAAAATTAGAGAAGGGCTCCCACTGAAACTCGAGTTGATGGATTGTGGCCCCATTCTTATTTTGAACTCTGAATACATTTATCTTTCTTTCAGAAGTTGAATTTTTAAACACTCAAAGAACCGTACCTACCAACACAAAGATGACAACAGTTAGGTCTCCATTTTCAAGAACTATGCAAAAGAATATTTCTTTCTATTCAATAAAGTAACACAATTTGCCATACATATTCATATTTTCTCAATGATAGGACTAGTAACAGTAAAACAATGACTGCCAATGTGTTTTAAACTATTCAAATATTTGTTTCTAAATGCAATGTATTTTTGTTGGGTATGTATTAAGAGAGTTTCTTAACAATTTAGAGATAAACATTATTTTATAATAAACATGCCATTTCTAACTCCACAACAGGGCTCCCAAGTTTGCATGATCCCATTTCGTGTAAAATGTAGGGAGCCATCATATAATTGACTTAACCTCTTAAGTGCCACTGGCATATATACATGGTTCTCGAACCCTGTGCGTTATGTGCCAAAGGGATATAGATACACAAAGCTTTTGTATCTTCCACACTTAAATGGTATTGACCTTAGATATACACTTAATGTTCGTTATCAGAATGATTACGCTTCGAACATAGGCAACGTCACTATGTGGATTGTACTCATTTGTAGTTAATAGTGGTGTTTCAAAGCAGGATGTAAAAAGCAAGCATAGAGTGAAGGAATGCGACATTGGATCAGTATTCAACCAATTTTAAGTATACACAATACAAAAGAAATGTTTCAGTGGTTAGAAGACAACATTTTGTAAAACAATGTTAAATCTTTTGTATCATTTTCCTGAGCAAATTATCATTACATTTGTAACACAATCATAATAAATCTATTGAATTTTTCCATTGATATACTATGATAATCTATGCTGCGTGGTTGGTGAAAGATTGTTGTCACTGTAGGAATGTATTCACTCAATTACTATAGCATTTAAGAGGTTCAGGCCGTCTCTGTGTGGACAAATCTATGCATATTTAAATATTGCTTTCGCGAAAATGCTTTGTTGCACAATTCACATTCATACGGCCTCTCTTTTGTGTGGACAAGTCTGTGCATATTTAAATATTGCCTTCGTGAAAATGCTTTGTTGCACAATTCACATTCATACGGTTTCTCTCCTGTGTGGACACGCCTATGTTTTGCTAATTTATTCTTTTCCGAAAATGCTCTATTGCACAATTCACATTCAAACAGCTTCTCTCTTGTATGACTATTTCTATGTCTTCCTAAAGTACCACTATCCGAAAATTTTTTATTGCAGAATTCACACTCAAACAGCTTCTCTCCTGTATGGATACGTCTATGTTTTACTAAAGCACTATGATCTGAAAATGCTTTTGTGCACACTTCACACTCGTATGGTTTCTCTCCTGTGTGGACACGTCTATGTGACTGCAAGTTTGAGCTTGCTGAAAAGCGTCTCATGCATATGTCACATTCATATGGCTTCTCTCCAGTGTGAATACGTCTATGTAATTTTAAGTGCGCAAAATCAGGAAACTTTTTGTGACACATTTCACAGATAAATGGCTTTTCACCTGTATGGACACGCCTATGTCTTTCTAAATAATGCTTTAACAAAAATGTTTTCTGGCACACTTCGCACTCATATGGTTTCTTGACTACTTCACACCCATATGGCTTCTCACCTGAGTGGATTAGTCTATGTCTTATTAAATTACCTTTCAGTCCAAATGTCTTCTTGCACACACTGCACTTATGAGGTTTTTCACCGCTGTGCACTTGCATATGCATTTCCAAACCGTATTTATTTGCCAACACTTTGCAGCATATAGTGCATTGGACTTGTTTCCCTTGAGTGCCATGATGCTGTTTTTGCGTAAAACGTTTCCCACACTGGTCGGCATCATAACCATTTTCCACTGAAACTTCTCTCAGCTTCAGGACCCCTGGTACATTATTAGAGCAATCTGATTTTGTATTGTCTTGTAAGTCGTTGGGGCCCATTTCAAGGATAGTACTCAGTTTGTCTTATTGAGTTTGATTCTCTTAGAAATGTTTAACTGTAAATATCATGCTTCAATATCTTCTTTCTAGTAAAGGTTTCCAGATATGTTATTGTTGCTTTTCCTTAAAAGGAAAATAGTGCTACCAGAAAACTGAAATCAGAAAACAATATAAGTCTTTCAAACAAAAATCCCCAAAACAAATTATCATATAAACTAAAAACACAAATAACATTTCAATCATTCAAGTGACAATACCTTCATGTGATAATATGTGAAAAACACTGCATTAAAAAATTTGTAATGCCATACATTATAATTACTCTACATATATAATACAAAGAAATGTGTACTTATACATTCAAATACATTAAGAAAAGTTTTCGCAAGTTTGTTACAATTCTTATAGTTCTTTAATTTGTCTCTAAAATATTTATTTTAAATCTATTTACAGGGTATGAAAAATCATAAAAAGAGGATTTATTTGATTTAAATTGGATTTTTAAGATTTTAATTAATCCATTGCCCATACAAGTTTAAACTAGCTTGACATGAGACACGTAAATTCCAGTGTACTTTCCAGATATTTTTGATACATTAAAACATTAATATTTTTATGTAAAACATTAGTGTATTGAGAAATATAGCTGGGCAAACTTTTGAAAGATAAAACGCGACATAGGAATTAGCAAAGTAAATCACATGATAGAGTAAATAGACACTACCCCAAATGCCAAGATGAGCAATGTTTTACCATCTAGTTCTCAAGTGGTTTAGATTACTTTAAGTTTAACCCATAACCAGTGACATGGATTTTTTGGAACCAGATAAATAAGATTGTTGGATTCCACAAACACCATATGAAATTTTTCAATCATCAAATTTTAGAATTTTTTGCATTATATATTTATCATACATGAATAAATATTTATATATATTATATTAAAATATTTTTATATAAAATAATTGGTTCAGGACTTGCTTTGCGAAGAAATCATGTCACCAATATAAAATAAAAGGAACTTGCATCTTCAAAAAATTCCTACTTCTCATTAATTTTTAGCTTGTAAAAATAACCTATTTTGATGAAAAAATTGTTATTTTTTGTAAGTTAACAGTAAAAAATGAGACGACATGAAAATACAAATGTCTATTTTTCAAATTCTTTGAGCATTGAGAAGTATTTCATATTTGAAGCACACAAAAGCGGCTCATATATAAAACAAAAAATGAAACTTTCAAAAAATGAACAGTATAGAACAAGTGTAATAGCATCCCCAAGAACATGCCAATTAAGTGGAATTTTGAGCTTGCAGTAAAAACTTTATCCATTCCTATAGCTTTTTGCCTCAACCCATTTTTTCTCAACATACTCAATTATTAGATATGAGTAACGTTGTAAGCCACGACACTACTAACTGAGCCAGACACTCCCTATTAGATGAGTGAATTAACTTTTACATTCCAAATTTTAATTCCATAAATATTGAATAGTTATTATACAAGTGTAAAGAATTCTATGGGATCAATGCATAAAATTTCCGAATGAATTAATTCCCGATAAATTGAAACAAAAATGAAAATATATTACACAAAACAAAATGAAACTATTAAAATTGGCCACGTGCAATTTACAATCACACAGAATGTTTAAAACAAAACCAACACTAATGAACAGGCTTGAGAGTGACACCTATTGGTCAATGGCACAAGATGAAAATACTTGTCTGGTAATTATGATTCCAATCAGCAAATACTATTAATTAGTGTCTTCAAAGGGAGTATGATTTTCAATATAATTTTGAGGTGAACTCAATACGAGCAAAGTTCTTAACTTATTTAATAAAATAACATGCATCTTATTCAATGTTTCATTTTCAATATTATTAAACATAACAGAAAGTAAAATTTTGATTTAAATCAATGATTTTTTAAATAAAAGTAACTGGATTTAAATCGGCATACCCTGCAAATATACATGCTCTTTTGTGTCAAGTTAATGGTCCACACAAAAGGAAAGTTTTTAAAAAAAGAGAAATACACTCAGGGTAGTCACAGGAAACGAACTTGTGCTGTTCGTGACTCGCAGGCAACTAGTGCAGGGCAAACCTAGTGCCACAACAGCCCCCAAGTTGAATTCAACTTTACCTAAAATAATGTGGGTTAGAGTAACACTTGAAAGAATCATTCATACATTTTATGAAAAATTCCGTACAATGTTTCTCCAAAGTTTGACTTTCTAACATAACATAAATTATTAAATATACAATTTCTTTTAACTAAAGATAGTTGGAAGGGGCCTATGTGGCCATCAAGCTGTTTGCCAGCCTAAAATTCCCTGGCCATTGAATTGAATATGCTATTTCATGACTGAATTATTTAGTTCATACTAATTATTCGGACTGAAATGGAACCAGGGGGATAGAGCAGTTTACCTAGAAAGACAGAAGGGGCCAAAATGGAACCCAATAATGCTATTCATGGTAGTTTCACTTTGTTTTACCCCTTTACATTTCGGCTAACCACTAATTCTTTTCTAAATGTTTGGCATATCTGATACCTTACTCACATGATCCATTGAATAAGAACATATATATGATCAGTTTCTTTTCTGATAGAGAATAAAAATGGTTTGAAAATGAAAGGAAAAAGTATCATTTCTAATGATCATAAACCTAGATCTGACTTTCATCAAATAATCTATAAAGCTGTGGGCTTTGGTGACCAGACCCTCAAACATCTGATAAGACGAAGTGTATGGCTTGGGTATTGTAGGCCAATGACAAACTTGTATGCTACCAAATCAAGAAAAGAACTCATTTGTCAATGTATGCATTTTTACAGTACTTAAGATATACTGAAGTGCCAAAAGTCATGGAATACCTCTCTAATATCGTGTGGGGCCTCCTGTAGTGGTGGAAGTTGCCAGGAAAGAGATGTTCAGCCTTGCTGTCTCGCTACCCGCCCATAATTGCATTGTTGTAGGTGCTGGATCTCATGCACAAATGGCTTTCAATCATATCCCAGATATGCTCCATGGGGTTCATGTCTTGTGATCTAGGTGGACAAATCATGTGCTGGAATTTCCAGAATACTCCTCAAACTAATGAACAAAATGGGCCCAGTGACAGAACATCACATAGTTAGTGGGGTAAGTAAAAGGGATCCAAATGGTCACCAAGCAGCTGAACATAGCTAGGACCCAATTCATACCAGGCAAGCACTCCTCACACCATTATAAACCACCACTAGCTTGCATAATGCCTTGTTGACAAGTTGGATCCATAGCCTCATGGTGTTTGCACCACACCAACTGGAAACGTGACTCATCGGACCACGCTACCATCTTTCAGTCATCTACTACAAAGGTTTCGGTGCAGGCATATAATGGATCAAAATAAAGAGTGCGAAGATTTCGCAAATGAAACTACACAAAAAAATAGCTGCAGAGATTAGGAAAAAGCAGTGACGAAAATGCAACTTGAGAGAAGTGAGATGTATTGATTACTTCAATGAATGTCTTGACTAAAATTAAATCCAAAATTACTTAGAGTAATATAAGTTTTCAATTTGAGTAATAATCTATTACCTCTTACCTAAAATTATCTTTCCAATTTGGTCTGCATTCCATAAAAATGTGGGATCGCACTGGCCCCACTATCTTTCTAGGTATAAGGCAACTTTCTAGTATTAATATAAGTGTGCTCTTAAGGGCATCTGCACTTGTTGCTGAAATGTGTTCACGGACAAAGTGCACACAATCATGCTTGAAGAAACTGTAAAATTCGGCTTGGATAACCTAAACTCGGAATAGGTTCCAGTCAGCAGGACTTTAAAGCCAAATGACCAAAGAAATGGCAATCAACCAGTTTAAGGAATCCCTTGAGTAACCTTCCAGAGCATCCGAGTTGGGCCTAGAGTGGAATTTTTGTATCAACATGTTTTTGCAACGAGATTGATTTGATTAGATACAATTGTTTTTAAAGGACAGGTGTAAACAAGTGTTTTTAAAGTTTCAAGTGCAATGACATTTCTGAATCTTACAGAATATCTAATTATGCATCAAAAAACAAAATTTTAAAGATTTTCGAAAAATGATAAGATATCTGTTCATAGTTTTGACATCTAATACAATCATACAGAGAACAATACATTTTTTCGTTAGTCTGAAAATCTTTCGCAGAAACTGTTGATCGCAGATCAATCTCACTACCTCATACTAAAATACTAAGATTGCACTCTATTTACATAATTAAAAGCAATATCATAACATTTAAAATCAATGCGAAAATAAATATTTCTCACATCTGGCCAACGATTAAATGTTATGCAGTCTTAATATTTACAAAATAAAAAAATTCATAAGTTAAAGAGGTTGTGTTTACTTTTGCGTTACATCCAATCTTTCAAACTACGCCTCTAGACAAATGAACTTTTCCTAATTCTTCCCACTTTCATTTAAAAGTCAGTTATAATCCATCAGCTCCTCTCCTCGAATATGCCATATACATGATTCAGCAAGCATAAACAACATCACCTTAGAGATTTTTCAGACACGCGCAAACTAACAGAACTAATGCGCTTGCGCCAACCTTCGAAAATTCATGATTTAACGTTAGGATTCTTGCTGTGTCCATCCGCTTGTGTTTGTTTATACTTGATGTAAGTCTGCATTTCTTGCATTTAATTCCGGAACTAAATTTTACACAGCATTTTTTTCTCAGATGCTCAACACGGAATAATTTTATGGTGAGCCCATTTGTCTCTCGTTACATGTGTTTTACTTAAATGATTAACTTTTATGGATGCCATGCATTACGAATCATTCAATACGAATTAAATGTCGATAAGTAAATATATTTAAGTTCCTCAAAGTTTAACCTGGGAATGGTGGCATAGAGTATTTTCCACCCTCAAAAAGATTACTTATTTTCTTCCAATTTGGAAACCAGGTGCAGAATTCTGAGGCTTTTAGAATGCGAGTTTTCTTCGATTTCTAACAAAGGGGTTGAAGGTACCATTCATCTTTTCCTCACTCAAATAGAAAAATTCTAGGAATATTTACATATGCACCTTGCGATGTCATTGCAGTTGCTGGCTTTTGTCTGCCTTCCTCTAACTTTAAAATCATATCCCGACCCATGATCTTTTAGAAAGAAAGTTACGATTTTTTAACAATAAAAAATATACTTAATATTTTTGTGCACTAAACAGTTAGACATTACTTTTATTGAAATCCAGTGCTTTTCTTTGGTATTTGCTTGTATTGTGGAGTTTAATTCCACCTATTTTGTGTTCTACACTTAGCCAGCCAGGAATGCAATAAGTAGGAGCCTGGGCTATCCTTCCAATTACTCCTGATTTTACAAAAATTAACACTAAAGTTGGCTTAATCTACACAGAAGTTTTTTAAACCCATAAGCAGAAAAATATCTGCAAACAAAATGCTCACTTTGCATTATGACATTTTGATGGATAGCTGAAATAAACAGCACATGTATGCTGTGTGATTGTCTCTGAATGAGACAATACAAGAAAATGGCTTTTCAAGGTGAATGTCCATCAGGCTCGAACCTTACCTGAAATATATTTTATGCTGAACAGTAATTAAACGCATGGTAAGAAGAGAATATGCCACCCGGTATGTCCTGTATTCGAATCCCAGTTTGTCAGTGATGGACATTGGTAATTTTCCCTGTTTGGAATAGTGGTGGCTTACACACTGGGTGCTCCTTTACAGGAGCCATCAGTTCGCCAATTATAGTATTGAAGAGGTCAGTGATTGGACATTAGAAATAAATAAATGTCTAGAGCCAATCTCATGGTATATATGCATGCGGAATATCCTCATTTTCTTTCTCGATGTGTGTTTCCTTGTATAGGCATACTTTAAAGTAGTCAAGGTGGAAAGTTCTAATATTTTCCACTTTTGTATAACAAACTTTTATCTTTAAAAGCACCTAATGTTTTACAAAAAAATTTAAATATGAAAAATGTGTACTTAAAATTTTGATTTTTTTTCCTTTTCATTAGAAAATTAAAAATGTATTTCGTTTTTTCCAAAAAAAATATCCTCTGAAAAAATTCAAGGAGCCTTGCATCCTGTCAGAAATGAGTTAAAGAGTGCAAATAATATTGAAACTATTATAATTAATTAAATTATGTCTAATCCTCATTTTTAATTTATAATTAGAAACATCTCTAAAGATTTTGTTTGAAACTTTTCGTATAAGGCGAGGCGTGCTATCTACCCCTTTTCTTTGCACTCAAACTGTTTACTTGTAGGACTGCAGTTAAAAAGTATCTTAAGTTTCATATTTAGGAGACTTTCAGACTTGTGATTGGTTTTCTGGTTCCTTACTGGTGACTGATCCTACAGCATATTTGATTTTAATTTTTTGCTGTACTTTATTCAAGAATATTACCTAAACAGATCTATATATTAAACTGACTTTTTTTAAAGTATTACATGAAATAAATACTTAAAGTAATTGTTCAACTCAAAATAAGAAGTAAGATGTGTGTTGTCTGTGTCATTGTCTTAATTTTATTTTTATAAAAACTGCTACTTCCAATAAATTTTAAAATAAGTGACACATTTGTGATACATCTCGTATCACAATTAAATTTCTACAGCTCTATTTATGTATTTTAATTAGTTTTTATTTTCATAAAATATAATTGTTATTTATAATAAATATTTGGAATATTATGATGAATTGTACAAATAGAATTGTATTAAAATTTGGAATACTTTCTCCAATGTTTTTACTGCAATAATACACTTTTCTTTCTGCTATATGCCTATGTAGAATAAATATAATGAAAAACAGCTTTAATGAGATATTTAACACATTTTATTACAAGGAGGTATTTCTATTGTCCTTTTAATGTTTGAAATATTATTTAATTATTAATTAATTGTTTACTTTTTAATTGTGTTATTTACTTTTTAAGTGTGTTTACTTTTAATTTCTACGCTCCTTAGTTTTTTTCAGTTGGTAACTTATAATTTTTTTCCTAATTTCAGTTTTCTTGTAACAATATTTGGTCTTTTTAAAGGAAGTAAAACAACAACAAAGCATTGGAAAACCTCCACTGGTAAGAAGATGTTGACATATGATATTTACAGTTAAATGTTTCCATGAAAATCAAACGTCAATAGATGTAAGGTTAACACAGTGGAGAAACTCTTACCTTAGCTTTGGGATTGATCCCATATTATCTTCAATAGTTCGTTGTGTTGCTTCAGTGTGACATTAATTCAATCTACCTACTTTTACCTAAGCATTGCATATCAAAACTTGGAATGCACAAAAACAATCTCAAAACTGCAGAAATTCAGAGATGATTAGTTATGCACCAGGGGATCCTAAAGTAGAATGAGAACTCAGTGGAGGGCATTGATCAGTGCAGATAATGTTTTTCTCTAAAGCAGCATCTTTACTCCAAGAAAACCAATTTAGAGTGCATCTTGCTACAAAGTGTTGGGAGATGAAAAGGACTATAATTGCAAAGCAAAATGTATAAAGTGCACATTGATAAAAAACCTCAATGTGAAGTGTGCAAGAAGATATTTACAAAAAAGAGTCACTTAACAACACATAGACGTTTGCACACTGGCCAGAAACAATTTGAATGTGACGTGTGCAATAAAGCATTTTCAAATAAGTATAGTTTAACAAGACATGGACTCATCCACTCGGGTGAGAAACCTTTTGTTTGTGAAATGTGTAACAAAAGGTTTTATCTAATTTCACACTTACGTAGACATAAAGTTGTCCACACAGAAGTAAAGCCATATGAATGTGAAATATGTATGAAACGATTTTCACAAAGTTTGACCTTACGAATACATACACTTTCCCATGCTGAACAGAAACCATATGAGTGTGAAATATGCAAGAAATGCTTTGCACAAAATTCAACCTTACAGAGACATAGACGTGTCCACACAGGAGAGAAGCCATACGAGTGTGAAGTGTGCACAAAAACATTTTCAGATAGCAGTGCTTTAGTGAAACATAGACGTGTTCACACAGGAGAGAAGCTGCATGAGTGCGAATTCTGCCAGAAAACGTTTTCAGATAGGAGTACTTTAGTAAGGCATCGACGTGTCCATACTGGAGAGAAGCTGCATGAATGCGAATTCTGCAAGAAAACGTTTTCGCTAAAGAATAACTTAGTAAGACATAGGCGTGCCCACACAGGTGAAAAGCCATATGAATGTGAGTTTTGCAAGAAAACATTTTCAGTTGGGAGTACTTTAATAACACACAGATCTGTCCACTCAGGAGAGAAGCCGTATGAGTGTGAATTGTGCAAGAAAACTTTTTCACGAAAGGGTAATTTAGTAGCACATGGACGTGTCCACACAGATAGTGGCAACCTTAAATCAATTCTACCAAATTCACCAAATGTGGCTTCATCAGAGTTGAGAATGAATTGAATATTTATAATTAGATATGTTTTAAATTGCTTAACAACATGCTTAATGTGCACACCCAACTTACCTCTATTTTGTGTCTTCCCTTGTTTTGATATACAAATTGCACCCATTTCAGTAGCACACATGTAGACGAACAGATGTTAGAAAAATTCAGACTTTTATTTCATATACTAAGGACAAAATGAAGTTACAATGAACACAGAACAACTCCTTCATAACAGTCTATATTTCTTATTAAATTCTAAATTTAACATCAATAACATTCCATATCATGGTTACAGTTTGCACATGCATAGTTAAAAACACATTCACAAATATCTCTTTGCTCAAGCATAATAAATATTAAAATTAAGACAACAACATTTATAATACTTGTAGCAGTTGCACAAGCACAATAAATCTAAATTGAGATACAACATCCTCCACTTTGTTTTAGGTAAGTGGAAATTCAAACATTAATACTTATTTACATTATATTTTTTCCTAAATATTGGATAAAGAGTGTAATACTTCAAATAAAACAAAGTATTCTATAAAAGATCTGATCATATCGAAAGTCTGGAGATTTTACAAGTCTACCAGAATGTGACAGTTGCATTGCCTTTTGAATAACCAGATCGTCTGTCTCGAAAATTTCCAGAGGATCAAGATTTTGGAGAGTGAGTCAGTCCCAGATTTGGTTCAAACTACAGCAACTTGTGCATTTCTGTATTTGACCAAATAGTCATCACTTTTGCTAAAGGCCACTGGAGCAGAGCCTCTTCTGATTTTCCACTCCCACCAGAAAAATGTCTCCAACTTTAAGGGTTTCACTTTTACTCAATCATTGAACTAATTGCCCTCTTTACAAAGTTACTAGTCAGGGCATAAAATTTCATTGTGTAATTTTTCAAAAAAATTACAGCAAAATATAACTTCTATCATTTGAAAATACATGTCCCTGTTTCAAGCACCTAAGCCAGAACCGTTTTTTCCCAACTTCTACGATTTTATCTTTGAAAACAATCTTCGCTCTCATGTGCTTTAAAGCAAAAAATTATCTTGTTTTCTTTGACATTGAGCAAACCTTCTGCAGGTCAGAATTCAAAACATCCAATATCCTGCATAGGCTCAATATTTTGTATGAAAACAATTGAATACACGATTGCTTATAATAGTTTTCGTCTAAGTAATGAAAGATGCAGTTTATATAAAATATAATGAGAACTTAACAAAAATCTCAGTCAAGATTACAAGACTCGGATAAAATTTTTAAAATGCTATCTTTCTCATACCTTATATCTAGAAGCATTCGGGATTGAATCTAGTTGAGTTATCAGAAAAGTAAAATTATATTGACTGCTAATTTTGTTTAATGTAGTTTAATTTTTGTGTATTCAAAATGAAATATTTCTACTCTTGATCAGGGTATGAAAAAATCGGAAACATCCGATTTATTTTATTTAAATCAGATTTTTATGATTTTATTAATTCCTTGCTCGTACAAGTTTAAATTTGTTGGACGAAATATGCAAATTACAGTGCAGTGTCTAGATAGTTTTGATTTACTTAAACATTAATTTTTTTTACGTAAAACATTAATGTATTAGGAAATATAGCGGGGTAAATTTTTGAAAGATTGAAACACGACAGGAATTAGCAAAGTAAATCACATGACAGTAAATAGAACAGTGCCCCATATGCCAAGCATAAGCAATGTTTTTCTATCTGGTTCTCAAGCAGTTTAGATTACTTTCAGCTTAACCTATAACCAGTGAAATAAAATTTTTGGACTAGGATAAATAAAGTTGCGGGTTCCCACCGGCACTATACCTCACTTTTTCAACCATACAAATTTCAGAATTTTTTTTGCGTTAGTATATATTTATCATATGAATTAAAATGTTTTAAATTACTCTAATTATTTTGATATAAAATAATTGGAACTTGCATCATGAAAAAATTCCTATTTATTAATATTTAGCTTCCAAAAATAACTTATACTTGAAAAAATTGTTAGTTTTTATAAGTTAACAGTAAAAAAATGAGACATGAAAATACATAAATTTGAAATCAAGTATGCCTATTTTTCAAATTCTTTGAGCATTATATATTATTAACAAGCATTTCATAGGTATATTCGAAGCACACAAAAAGGGTTTATATATAACACAAGAAAATGCAGTTTTTCTCAGAACAGCATAGAATAAGTGTAATAACATCCCCCTAAACATGCCAATTCAGTGGAATTTTGAGCTTTCAATAAAAAATTTATCAATTCGAATAGCTTTTCGCTTCAATCCATAATCTTTTCTCAACATACTTAATTATCATACGAGTAATTAACTTTTACATTCCAAATTTCAATTCCATAAATATTGAATAATTATTCTAGCAGTGTAAAGAATTCTAAAGGATCAATACATAAAATTTCCCAATAAATTGAAATAATAATTAACCAATATATTACACAAAATGAAACTATTTAAATTGCCTATTATAAAGATTTAAGTGGCAAAATTAGAATGTTTTTGTGATATTGCAGAAAATCTTTTCGTTGGTGTTTATATTTTTTATGAACAGACTACAATACTATATAAATAACTAGGACATCTTATAAAAGAAAGCAAGATGCCAAAATTTTAATAATTTGAAACAATACATTTCGAGCATCTTCACTCATCACATGGTGAATGATTTGAAATTGGCCATGTGCAATTTATAGTCACGGAATGTTTAAAACAAAATCCACTCTGATGAGTAGGCTTGTGAGTGGCACCTATTGGTCAATAACCCCAGATGAAAATACTTGTCTGGTATTTTTGATCCCAATCAGCAAATAACTGATATTTAGTGTCTTCAAAGGGAAGACGATTTTCAATATAATTTTGGGATGAACAATACGAGCGAAGTTCTTAACTTATTTTAATGTTCATAGTTATTCTATTTTCAATATTAAACATAACAGAAAGAAAAATTTACAGAAAATAAAAATTTAAAACAAATTTTGATTTAAGTCAATGATTTTTTTTAATAAAAATCACTTGATTTAAATCAGCATACCCTGCTCTTGATACTCTTTTATACATTTATTTTATGAATAAAGAATGGTTTCACCGTATTTCTTCAGCTGCATCATTCTCGGTTAAAATATTTTCAAAATCCTCCGTTTCTGCCAAGATACTTTTCCTTAGTATCTGAAGGGCACCAGTTTATTTTCGTAACAACCATTTTCCACAGTGTTGCGGAATGTCCAGGTGCTGTGTGTGTGTGGTCATTCCACAGCACTTGTACATAATGCTGAAAATAATTTCGGCTTCTCCCACTAAATGTTTTGCTTGTGATCCATCTTTATGAATAATTTGTCTATAACCCGGGAGAAACGCGGGCGTTGTTTCTTAATATTTCCCTTTGAAGAATGGCACTGGAACAACACAACGGGCTATTGGCGACGGTCCGGCATCAATTCCCAAAGGAAAGATCCGAAAACACCTTAATTTTGAACCACGGTCAGATGAAGTCAACACCTGAGCTGCACCCCCACTCTCCAAACTTACATATTACGCCAACGTCGTGAGGAAATTTAAGGCCACGACAAATTTAACGTGTACCAACCCCCACGTACACGATAATTGAACCGAGTTCCGAACTCGCAACCCTTCGATTGCTAATCCGTTACTCTTCCAACGTTTTCCTTCAAAGAGAGGGGCTACCGCGGCCCCTCTCTTTCAAGAAGTAACTGCAGAAAGGGAAAACAAAATGAATCGGTATTTAATTATTTGATTCCAATATGGTGGGGGGTGTATTTCAATTAACGTCACACTGGAGCAACACAACGGGCTATTGGTGACGGTCCGGGATCAATCCCAAAGGGAAAGATCCGAGGACAACACCACGTAATTTTGAACCACGGTCAGATGACGAGGCAACACCTGAGCTGGCACCCCACTCTCCAAACTTCCACACCACGCCAACGGGGGGGGTGGGGGGTATTTCAATTAACGTCACACTGGAGCAACACAATGGGCTATTGGTGACGGTCCGGGATCAATCCCAAAGGGAAAGATCCGAGGACAACACCACGTAATTTTGAACCACGGTCAGATGACGAGGCAACACCTGAGCTGGCACCCCACTCTCCAAACCACGCCAACGGGAGGACATTTGAGGCCACGACAGATTTAACGTGCACCAGCGCCCTTTGTACACGACGGTGTTTGGCTGGATTCGAACTCGCAACCCTTCGGTTGCAAGTCCGTTACTCTTCCAACCGGGCCACCGCGGCCCGATTCCAATATGAAAAATGCAATGTTTTTCATTGTAAAATAAACATACCTGCAAGATTACAGCTACTTAGACTTTGTTTTCCGTTACGAAATTCAGCTCAGGTGTTGCCTCGTCATCTGACCGTGGTTCAAATTTACGTGGTGTTGTCCTCGGATCTTTCCCTTTGGTATTGATCCCGGACCGTCACCAATAGCCCATTGTGTTGCTCCAGTGTGACGTTAATTGAAATACCCCCCGTTACGAAATTCAGGTATTGACTTCGTCGTCTGACCGTCAGTCTCAAATTTACGTGGTGTCCTCGGATGGTAGGTAGGTATTTTAATTAACGTCACTCTGGAACAACACAACTGGCTATTGGTGGTGGTCTGGGATCAATCCCAAAGGAAAAAATCCGAGAGCACAATTTTGAACCACGGTCAGATGACGAGGCAGCACCTGAGATGGCACCAAACTTCCACGCCAAGTGGTGTCCTCGATCTTTCCCTTTGGGATTGATACCGGACCGTCGTCAATAGCCAGTTGTATTTGTCCAGTGCAACGTTAATTAACTACCGTTACATAGTTTTCGCAAACGTTGAAGGAGAGAACTTTGCATGTGAAATGCTCACATTGAAGACAAGCCATCGTAGTTTTCCTGCCTTTGTTTCTTGGACCAAGTGCACATTGTCCATTACTCGAAGTATTTATGATCTTGAGTGGTTCTATGGCCGCACCACATAATTGTGTACAAGATTCATTCAAGTTTCGGGACAACCCAACTACTCTGGATGGCTGTCTGGTGAAATTCTGAATCAAAGATAAAGACAAGCCTATTGTAAAACATTATCTGCTTTTGTGTTTAAAAGAAGGTATTTTAATTAGCGTCACACTGTAGTAACACAACGGGCTATTGGTGACGGTACGGGATCAACACCACGTAATATTGAACCATGGTAAGATGAGGCAACAGCTGAGCTGGCACCCCACTCTCCAAACTTCCACGCCAACGTGAGGACATTTGAGGCCACGACAGACTTAACGTACACTGGTCCTCTTTGTACACGACTATGTTTGGCTGGATTCGAACTTGCAACCCTCCAGTTACTCTTCCAACCGCGGCCCTTTAAGAGAAAGATAGCTTTTTTAAAGAAATACATTTCTTGCATGTATTATAACTTTTAAATCAGTAAAGGGGGCTGTGGTAGCACAGTCGGAAGAGTAACGGACTAGCAACCAGAGGGTTGTGAGTTCGAATTGAAATATCTACAGTCCCCTTTTGTAAGGTTGTAGAATTGAAAAGTTCCAGGTTTCTTTTCATCTCCAGTAATTTCATCAATGATGTCATTATGCATGTTTGAGAGTAGAACATATTTCTCTTCAGATTGTTAGAAACAAGGGTGGTATCGTTTTGAAATCCAAAAAGTGATTAATTTACCTCCTAACCTTTGCAAATTTTAAACTGATGGTATTTACCACTTTTTCTTTATATGCATACTGAAGTGATTTTTTCTACCATAAGTTCTTTCGCTAATGGGTAGTTAGTGTACCAGTTACCTGCTTTTATCGATAATTTATCAATCTCTTATTCATAATTTATCCATAAGAATTCACAGAAGAGGGCTTGGTCAACCAAAATTTACTACCAATCGATATATTTCAAATGTGTCTACTGCTAGTGCTGATGATGCCATTTCATGTCTAAATAAATATGCCTTTCTTCAAAGGAAATAAAGTTTGCAAGACTTATTATTTAGCAAGGCAGAATAAAGAAATTGCTAACACAAAGTGCTGTATAAATGTTAAATGAAGATGATGGTGTTCGGTATATTAATGACTTATTTGTAGCGTTCTCTCTATGGAATTTCCTCGTATTGTGTTTACCCATGTTTAGGTGTACTCTTTTTATCAAAAGTATTCGAGGTAGAAAGTTTCAATTTTCATATTGGTAACAAAATGACATCATTAAAAAAAACCTCAAATTTTATGTGCTTAAAAAAGTTTTAAGTATCTACCTCGCAGGTGTTTTTTAATATATGATTTTTCATTATTCCACTAGAAATTCATTTCTTATTGCCCAAAGTGAAACATTCTAAAAATTAACTCACTTATTTTTAACTACCAGAAAAAGAATTCATGGTAGGTAGGTATTTTAATTAACGTCTTACTGGGGCGACACAACGGGCTATTGACGACGGTGTTTTACATTTTATTGCATGGAAGTATTTTATTGTCCTTTTAATGTTTTAAATATTTACTTTCTAATTTCTATGTTCCTTTTTTTTTCAGTTGGTAACTTATAGTTTGTTTCCTAATTTCAGTTTTCTGGTAGCAATATTTGGTCCTTTTAAAGGAAGTAAAACAACAACAAAGCATTGGGAAACCTTCACTAGTAAGAAGATATTGACGTGTGATATTTATATATATAGTTAAATGTTTCCATGAAAATCGAACATCAATTGATATAAGGTATCAGTGGAGAAACTCTTACCTTAGCTACGAGATTGATCCTTTACTGTCTCCAATAGCCTATTGTGTTGCTCCAGTGTGGTTTTAATTCAACCTACCTACCGTTTACCTAAGCAATGCATACCTATACTTGGAATGCACAAAAACAATCTCAAACCTGCAGAAATTCAAAAATGATTAGAGTAATGCATCAGGGGTTCTAAAGCAGAATGATAATTCAATGGAGGGAATGATAATTCACTCAAGGTAAACCAATTTAATGTGCATCTTTCTACAAAGTTCTGCGATATGAAAAGGACTGTGTAATTGCAAAGGAAAATGTATAGACAAGTGCATAGCGTTGAAAAACTTGAATATGAAGTGTGCAAAAAGACATTTACAGAAAAGAGTCACTTAGCAAGTTTGCACACTGGCGAGAAACCGTTTGAATGTGACGTGTGCAAGAAAGCATTTTCAGATAAGTATAGTTTAACAAGACATGGACGCGTCCACTCGGGTGAGAAACCTTTTGTTTGTGAAATGTGTAACAAAGGGTTTTCTCTAATTTCGCACTTACGAAGACATAGGGTTGTCCACACAGAAGTAAAGCCATATGAATGTGAAATATGTATGAAACGCTTTTCACAAAGTTTCACCTTACGAATACATACACTTACCCACACTGAACAAAAACCGTATGAGTGTGAAGTATGCAAGAAATGCTTTGCACAGAATTCGAACTTGAGGAGACATAGACGTGTCCACACAGGAGAGAAGCCATACGAGTGTGAAGTGTGCACAAAAACATTTTCAGATAAGAGTTCTTTAATAAGTCATAGACGTGTTCACACAGGAGAGAAGCTGCATGAGTGTGAATTCTGCCAGAAAACATTTTCAGATAGGAGTACTTTAGTAAGGCATCAACGCGTCCATACAGGGGAGAAGCTGTATGAATGCGAATTCTGCAAGAAAACATTTTCGCAAAAGAATAAATTAGTAGTACATAGGCGTGCCCACACAAGTGAAAAGCCATATGAATGTGAATTTTGCAAGAAAACATTTGCAGTTGGGAGTTCTTTAATAAGGCACAGATCTGTCCACACAGGAGAGAAGCCGTATGAGTGTGAATTTTGCACAAAAACATTTGCAGTTGGGAGTACTTTAATAAGACATAGACTTGTCCACACAGGAGAGAAGCCGTATGAGTGTGAATTGTGCAAGAAAACATTTTCACGAAAGGGTAATTTAGTAACACATGAACGTGTCCACTCAGGTAGTGCTGACCTTAAACCAATTCTACCAAATTCATCAAATGCGATTCCATGAGAGTTGAGAATGAATTCAATATTTTTGATTAAATGTATTTTATTCTAAATTGCTTAGCAACATGCTTAATGTGCACACCCAACTTTAACATATTCATTAAGTCTAGTATTCTATGCTGGATTATTTGGAATGTGTGGCTGATCAAACTGTTAGTGCATTGAAAATGAACTGAACTATTGTGACAGCCTAATTGCCACTTCAACACTCAACCCCTTCTTGGCACGTCGCCAGGTACGTCATCGAACTAATAACATTTTTTCCCTCCTTGTAAAAAGAAAGAGAAGTTCTGCCCCTTCCTTCCAGCGATTGCGCTGTGGACCTGTCTTACTTTATGTTTTCTCGTAATGTGTACCCAAAATGTAAATAAATTGTGTTAATTTTACCCCGAGATGCTTACTCGACTAAACTCCGCTCACCCTCCTGTTATAAATGTTATTTTTAAAAATGTGTTAAGTTATGCAAATATAGAGAAATATTCCTTTCGATTGTTCTCTTAAAACATAACATTTAATTACTGCCCTACTTTGCAATCTTGGTGTATTAGTAAACACAGTTAATAATTTCGAAATGAGAAAATATGTGTTAATGAGTGAAAAGTGAATTATAAAGTCTATCCAGACCAGTTATCTGCTTTTATCGATAATTTATCAAGCTCTTATTGATAATTGATCCGTAAGAAATCACAGAAGAGGCTTTGTTCAATAAAAATTTACTATCATCGGTATATTTCAAATGTGTCTACTGCTAGTGCTGATGAAGACATTTTATGTCAAAATACATGTGCCTTTCTGCAAAAGAAGTACAGTTTGCAAGGTTGTATTAATTATTAAGGTATAATTAAGAAGCTAAGAAATTGCAAACACACATAGAAACAAAGTGATGCATAAATGATGGTGATGTTGGGTATATTAATGACTTATTTGTAGCGTTCTCTGTATATGGGATTTCCTCGCATCGTGTTTACCCATGTTTAGGTGTACTCTTTTTATCAAAAGTATTCGAGGTAGAAAGTTTCAATTTTCATATTGGTAACAAAATGACATCATTAAAAAAAACCTCAAATTTTATGTGCTTAAAAAAGTTTTAAGTATCTACCTCACAGGTGTTTTTTAATATTTGATTTTTGGATTATTCCACTAAAAATTCATTTCTTTTTGTCCAAAGTGAAACATTCTAAAAATTAACTCATTTATTTTTAACTACCGGAAAAAAAATTAATGGTTAGTAGATCAGTTTTTCATTAACGTGTCCTACTGGGGCAACACAACGGGGACATTTTTTTTTACATTGGTGTTTAACATTTTATTGCATGGAGGTATTTCTATTGTCCTTTTAATGTTTGAATCATTATTTACTTTTCAATTGTGTTTACGTTTTTAATTTCTATTCCTTAATTTTTTTTCAGTTGGAAATTTATAGTTTGTTTCCTAATTTCAGTTTTCTGGTAGCAATGTTTGGTCCTTTTAAAGGAAGTAAAACGACAACAAAGCATTGAGAAACCTTCACTGGTAAGAAGATATTGACATGTGATATTTATAGTTAAATGTTTCCATGAAAATCGAACATCAAGTGATTTAAGGTATCAGTGGAGAAGCTCTTACCTTAGCTTCAGGATTGATCCTGTACCGTCTCCAATAGCCTATTGTGTTGCTCCAGTGTAGTGTTAATTCAACCTACCTACCCTTTACCTAAGAAATGCATACCTATACTTGGAATGCACAAAAGCCAATCTCAAACCTGCAGAAATTCAGAAAGGATTAGAGTAATGAATCAGGAGTTCTAAAGCAGAATGATAATTCAATGGAGGGTACTGACCAGTGCAAATAACGTTTTTCTCAAAAGTAGCAACTAAAACAGCATCGTGGATTCTTCACACAAGGTAAACCACTTTAAAGTGCATCTTGCTACAAAGTGTTGATAGATCAAAAGGACTAATTGCAAAGGAAAATGTATAGACACATGCAATGCGATGAAAAACCTCAATGTGAAGTGTGCAAGAAGACATTTACAAAAAAGAGTTACTTAGCAAAACATAGACGTTTGCATACTGGCGAGAAAACATTTGAATGTGACGTGTGCAAGAAAGCATTTTCAGATAAGTATAGTTTAACAAGACATGGACGCGTCCACTCGGGTGAGAAACCTTTTGTTTGTGAAATGTGTAACAAAGGGTTTTCCCTAATTTCACACTTACAAAGACATAGGGTTGTCCACACAGAAGTAAAGCCATATGAATGTGAAATATGTATGAAACGCTTTTCAGAAAGTGTGACCTTACGAATACATACACTTACCCACACTGAACAAAAACCGTATGAGTGTGAAGTATGCAAAAAATGCTTTGCACAAAGTTCAAACTTGAGGAAACATAGACGTGTCCACACAGGAGAGAAGCCATATGAGTGTCAAGTGTGCACAAAGACATTTTCAGGTAGTAGTGCTTTAGTAAATCATGCACGTGTCCACACAGGAGAGAAACCATATGAGTGTGAAGTGTGCACAAAAACATTTTCAGATAGTAGTGCTTTAGTAAAACATAGACGTGTTCACACAGGAGATAAGCTGCATGAGTGTGAATTTTGCAAGAAAACATTTGCACTTAAGAGTTCTTTAATAAGACACAGATCCGTCCACACAGGAGAGAAACCGTATGAGTGTGAACTTTGCGCAAAAACATTTGCAGTTCGGAGTATTTTAATAAGACATGGACTTGTTCACACAGGAGAGAAGCCGTATGAGTGTGAATTGTGCAAGAAAACGTTTTCACAAAAGGGTAATTTAGTAGCACATAGACGTATCCACACAGGTAGTGCGGACCTTAAACCAATTCTACCAAATTCACCAAATGGAGCTTTATTGGAGTTGAAAATGAATTGAATATTTATATTTAAATATGTTTTACTCCAAATTGCTTAGCAACATGCTCTACGTGCACAAATAACTTTAACATATTCATCAAGTCTTTAGTGTTGTGGGCTGGATTATTAAGAGTGCTATTTTTAAGAATGTGTTATGCAATATAGAGAAATATTCCTTTCGATAGTTCTCTTAAAAGCATAACACTTACTATCCTACTTTGCAATCTTGATGTATTAGCAAATACAGTTCTTTGATGTTAATTTCGAAATGAGAAAATATATGTGTTAATGAGTGAAAAGGTTAATTATACAAGCTAATGCTGCATAATACTAGTCTATAAAAAATGCTTCTCATGTACCAAATGAGAATTTTGCCTTTTTTGTTAATGAGGAAAAAACTCATCACTAGACAGCTAGGCAAGTCTCACTTGCCTCTATTTTGTCTCTTTCCTTGGTTGGATATACAAATTGCACCCTTTTCAGTAGCACACACGGAGAAAAACAGATATTAGAAAAATTCAGACTTTTATTTTATAAACTAAGGACAAAACAAAGTTACAAAGAGCAACTCTTTCATTAAATTGTCTACACTTCTTATTAAATTCTAAATTTAACATCAATAACATTCCATATCGTGGTTACAATTTGTACATGCATAGTTAAAAACACATTCACAAATATCTCTTTGCTCAAGCATAATAAATATTAAAATTGAGATGCAACACATCCTCACACCTTTGTTTTAGATAAGTGCTAAATCAAACATTAATACATATTTGCATTGTCTTACTATTTTTTCCTAAATATTATATAAAGTATAGTAGTTCAAATAAAACACACAGTATTCTATAAAAGATGTCTTCATTTCTAAAGTCTATCTTTAGGTTTTACAAGCTACCAGAATGTAACCTTACTTCCATTGCCTTTTCAATAACCAAATCCCCGGTCTCTGAAATTTCCAAAGGATCAAGATTTTGGGGAGGGCGAGTCAGTTCCAGATTTGGTTCAAACTTCAGCAATCCCTTGGTTTGTTTCAGGAAATTTTATGTGCTTTCTAGTACATTGAAATATGACATTTCAGCTTCATTTACAAAAATAACTCTGAGTTTTGCTAAATCCTGTATCACTTTTACTCTATGCTGCTGTAACCATTCTATTAATTTTCTGAATTGTGAGAGGTGTCTTCGCGGTTCAGTGGATATGCCCCTGCTATAGCAACCTCGAATTCTCTTTTCCTGTGTGTACTCTTCTGTCAGTAAAAACTTTCATTGTGTGTTTTGTATGTGTATTACTTGATATGTCTTGTATCTGGTGCAGCATGACCAAATATGACAGTTGTGCCATTAAACCCCAAACCTGAATTCTGAGAGCACGAGTATTGGTTACTAACTTTTCATGATAATAAATATATTAATGTATTTGGAATTGCTATTGCGTACATGTTATTGAATTTCAAACAAATGTCTAATAAATCCCATGTTACGAGACTAGCAGCTCATTTGCGCAAACAGCAGGAAGATTTTTATCCAAAAGGCCAAGAGAATGAAACTATTTCTCGGGCATCAGTGAAGTAAGCGACTTTAACTGCATGGTTTCATTTGAATAACATCACAGAAACCAAAATGAATATAAACAAAGGGAGCTGATGCTGAAATTAAATTTAAAGCCTTCCAAGAAAAATCACAAAAACGTAAAACTACTTAGTGTATTGATTGTAATGTCATAATAAAATTGATAAGATTCTATTCTGTAGCTCATTTTCTGATTTCAAAGCACATTTTGGAAAATACTCAAAACAAGAAATATACTCCAGCCATTTTGAAATTTAATAGGAATGTTCTTAAATAATTAACTCTTTTGAAAAAATTGTGGTTACTGTGACTCAGTGGACTCGCCCATTGCACTAGCAGCCTGCGAGTTGTCGACAGCATCGGATCTGTCTTCTGTTTTGAATAACTTTACTTGTGTTTGCTGTGTCCATGTACTTGATGTTGTTCACTACAGATTGGCCAAATATGGTCCTTGGACTTTTTTTCATTCATGGAAATTTTTTATTTGAAATAATTTTATCAATACTTGCACAGAGGGGGACAAAATTAAACATTCAATCAAATATATTACTTTTATTTCATCACCCGTGTGCAAGTAAAATGTCCTAATATCTACAGTGAATGAAACTGATTGTTAAAATAATAACAGTCGTGAATAAAACAAGTTTTTGAAAAGCCTTTCTCCCACCGCTTGTGTGGGCCATGGTAGCCCGGTTGGAAGAGTAACAGATTAGCAACTGGAGGTTGCGAGTTCGAAGCCAACTAGAGACCATCGAGTACAAGGGGTCTGGTGCATATTAAATTTGTCCTTGCCTCAAATGTCCTTGCATTGGCGTGGTGTGGAAGTTTGAAGAGTAGGGTGCCAGCTCAGGTGTGACCTCGTCATCTGAAAGTGGTTCAAAATTACGTGGTGTGCTCGAATCTTTTCCTTAGGGTTTGATTTTGGACCGTCGCCAATAGCCCATTGCGTTGCTCCAGTATGGCGTAAATTAAAATACCTACTCACTGCTTGTGTTTATTGATAGGTGAATAAATAATCCCGATATTTTAGGCTGCAGCATGTATGCAACTCTACTCCAACTGCAGATCAGGAATTGTGCTCGTTTCTAAGTTAATTAAAATAATATTCGACAGATATTTTTCTCTGCTCTAGTTGGTTTTTCTCTAGAAATTAATGTGTTAAATTCTAAATAAAATCTCAAATCAAAAGGATTTGTAATATCTCGCCTGATCGATTTATCTCCCAAACGCCTATGAAAAGTTACAAAAATTATAAAAAATTAGGTTAACTTATGCAAATACTAAAATATAATAAAATGTAACATTACTTCAGTCATTTCTGCCAGTATCCTCTGCTCATTCAAAGAAAAGTCATCTAAAAGAACTATCCTTGCAACCGCTATATAAAAAAAGAACCATAAAGTTAATATTGCAGCCATTAACACCTCTACAGGAGAAAACATTACTGGAGGAATTTCTGCACACAATAGTATATTTAGACAAAGGTTTGATTTCAGTCAAAGCCATTACACACTTTATTACTACAAAGGACGAGTTCGTCAATCTTACAGATAGCAAGCTGCTTTCTAATATCTTGAAGAAGTAAAGCATATCCTCGTCGACGAAGCCGAAGTAAGCTGTTGGTAAGTATCTTTGAAGAAGTAAAGCATTTTTCTCGACGTGAAAATGGCCATTTCAAATTACCGAGGCTGGGCGACGATAATTATCATTCCTGGTCGATACGAGCACGAGCTGCCCTGGTTCCGAAGCGATGCTGGGATTCCGTCAGTAGATGGAAAAGGCGGGTTCTGGAACAGCGGTGCCGCGGTACCGGAAGTGACGTCACGTGGAGTTGAGTTGTTTTCTCCTGCTGCCGGAAGTGACGCCATAGACCGGAAGTTGAGTTGAGTTGTTTTCTATTGCTGCCGGAAGTGACGTCGTAAACCGGAAGTTGAGTTTAGTTGTTTTCTATTGCTGCCGGAAGTGACGTCATAAACCGGAAGTTGAGTTTAGTTGTTTACTCCTGCTGCTAAAAATGACGTCATAAACCGGAAGTTGAGTTTAGTTGTTTACTCCTGCTGCTAAAAATGACGTCATAGGCTATAGGTTGAGTTTAGTTGTTTTCTTTTTAGTTTTTTTGGGATCTGGCAACACGAATATATATCTTTCGCAGAATGGCAACGAATTTATCATGGGAAGTGCATGTTATGAGCAAATTGCGGTGCCGTGAGTGACGTCACAGTCTGGATTGAACAAATTGCGGTGCCTTGTGTGACGGCAGACTCGGTATACGAGAAAGGACTCGTTCTTACATGTTTGATCATGTTCTCAATGCTGCTATAACGTCATCATGGGAAGTGCATGTTATGAGCAAATTGCGGTGCCTTGGTATTTTTTTTTTTTTTTTGCGTGTCAGATCATGTCCCCTGATACAAGTTCCTGTGTAGAAGCCTGTTTTCATTTCATTTCCAATATAAGTACTGCGGTGAGTTGTAATAGTCCTGCTTGCAGTTTTTTCATTGGTTGTCAACCGGTTTTCTGTTTGGAATAAACGACGTTCTCATCTGACCATCGCATTTTAAACTCTGAGGTCCTTTAGTGAACAGTGACTCTATCTCTTGCTTTACTGAAAACCTTTTCGTGAAAAAAAAAAACTTTCAACCTAAAAGCTAAGGGGAAAAAATATGAAGCGTTTCAGCAATCAACCTAAAGTGTGTAAAAGAGTTCATTTTGATGATCAAGTGGTTCAATCTGAAGTTTCTAAATTAACGATGCAGTCACTTCCAGACACCATGTTTCATCTTGGAAACTATTCATTTATGTTGATTAACAACTTCATCGGCTCTACTCGAGTGCATGTGCGAAAATTTGCTTTGAATGGAAATGGTGACTTGCAACCAACAAAGGAAGGTATCTCCCTACATCCAAAAACATGGGATATTCTGATGAGAAAGGTAAGCAATTTTTTTGCACATGCTGCTGACTCTGACGTTAAAGTTTTACAGAAAGAAGTCTGTCTTTCGAAAGTGTGTGATAACGGAAAAATGGACTTGGTTTTACAAAGAGTATTTCAAAAAAGAGACCACTCCTTACAATTCCTACCCAACTCTATTTTTCTGAATTCTGATCAGTATTTTAAACTGTGTGAACACTATGAGAATGTATCGGATATACTGAAAATATCGCTTTTGAAATATTCCCTACCATATTATGTGAAAATGGAAGTGCAAAAGAACTTTCCCAGTGAGATTTACAAACTCTACTATGGTGATCCTGATAACCCTGAGGGATGGAGAGAAGTTACAACTTCATTGTGTAAGTGCCTAAAGGATATTATAGCGCTTAACATTACTCTTCTTTTGGACTGTTTAAGTTGTAAAAATGAAATTATCGATCAATCTGTACATACATGCATGAACATGAGTGTTGATGAACGCTTTTGCGAATTCTTTACTCCAGCCTTATATTCTATAAACTGGAAAGATTTTGCTTTTAACTTTGTGAAAGAAAACCATGGAATTATAAACTTTTTTTATATAATATTTGAGGGTGACTTTTTTGAATGCTTGAATACAACTGATGTTTTCAATAATATCAGAAATATGTATGTAAAAGATCTGTAAAAATAAGTATAATATATTCTCTAACAAATGTAACTGAGTAACATCTTACGTGCTTTTAATAAATGTTGATGTTTTTCAATGGTGTGTTATTAAAATTATTCTTTAACAATCATGAATTACTGTGAGAAGTTTCAAAGAATTTTTACCATTTTTTTTAATTATCTAATTTAAAGAACATAAACTAAAATTAAGTTTAATTTAATTACTAGAAATAGAAATTCTTTTAAGCAAAATGTTTTACTCAGAAATTAGAATATTAATTCAGATATTAGAAACACTATTTCTTTTTATTCTTAAAAATTATTTCCCATGAAAATTTCTATTAAAAGTCATCAATAATCACATCAAATGCTTCAAAATGAAAATGTCTTTAAGTCTAATTTTTAGAACATATTAACATAAGAATTACATTACTAGGTCTTTAAGCAAAACATTTTAAGCAATATAATAGAAGCTATTTCAGAAAAAAGACAGGTTTTATAAATTAAACACAATAAAAATTCATAAGTGTTTAAAATAACGAATTTTATTTCACCATATACTTTCAAGAAAAAAGTTACATAAATTCCTCCTGTTATAAGCAACAGTAATTTTCAGAAAAATTTTCATTTTCAAAGTTCTGCATAAAATATCTAATTTTAAGAAATAAAGCAAAGCTACATTTTTTTTTTATTAAATTGTTAATTAAACTTTTAACAAAAAAAATTGTTTAAATCAACCACAAGAGAGTTCCTATAGTTAAGATTAATCAACAATGAATGGTTTAATGCGAGATTGTTTTAAACGAACTCAGATCTCAATGCTTTTTTTCAGTCTAATTTTCAGAATACATAAATCCTGTAAATTTTTTTTTAGCTTTACTGCATTACTAGAATATTTATTTAATCAAAACATTTTTTTAAGCAAATATATTAGAAACACTACAAACAAATATAACATTTAATAAAAATATGTAACTAACTAGAAAATTGATAATATACAGAAATAGTTACGTGCAGTTTCATATCAGTTAAATAGTAATTGATAACATTCTTTACAATATTTAATTAAAATGAGGTTACCTCTCGCAGTTCATGATGCCCCCAAGCGTATGTTGAAATACCGTCCTCGGAGACGAATCTTTTTTCATCACCCGGGGACAGTGCAAGTTTATTCATCTTTGAAGTAAATACCTCGTGTCCCACACTTCGAATGCTTTGCATCGTTGTGTATCGCTCATTTCCAGCAAATACACAATTTTTATAATCCTCGAAGGTTATTCGATTCTTCAAGGCCGGTTTCCTCACACCTTTTAATTTTTTTACAAGGTCTCCTCCTTCCACTCTGTAGCAGTACACTTTGCTGCGGAGTGCTGCAAATTCGATCATAATACGACCTCCACATTCATCTTTCATGAGCCCTAATTTCTTTTTGTTGAGTAGGGGCAAACCAAACACATTGTTTTGAGGATAATCTGATGTGTCGAAGAGATGAAGAGAATCTTTCATATCCTCATACACATCATGTGTTTCTACTTTGAGAATTAAAGAGTCTGTGTCGGTATACATCAGACGAATGTTTCTTCCATACCTCGCTTTCAGGTGGTTGTAAAAAAAGTCATACATAAGTATTTTCGAATTATCTAAAATAGCCATTCCAATTGTGATTGCTTTGTTGAATACTATCTCGGATTTTCGGAGGTGAATTGCCGCCAATTGAGGAGTAAAAATTGTTCGATCAACAAAATTCGGCTTCGCAATCAATTTTTCAGCTTGTCTTGTGCTGCAGCATAAGCGGATATCTTTTCTTCTCCTCACATCCTCCATACATTTTCCGAAAACACTGTTGTTCATCAATTTATAAAAATCCTTTTCGAAGGCATTTAAGGCCGCTGTTCTTAGATTGGTATTATGTTCTATATAGGGCTTTAAAAAGGGCATTTGTTTAAAACGAAGAATTCTGTGTATTTTACTGAGCTTTAGTCCATTCTGAATATAAAACTTCAAATTTCTGTAATGAACAATATAATTTTTCTTGTCTTCTAATGTGAGGAGAAGCCGTTTTTCCTTGCAGCCGGGAGGAACTTGACTGGAAGGAGCTAATGGATAATCATTATGATTTTCATGCAGCTCATGAGGATAGTCCAGATCGACTTCTAAAATGAAGCCAAATTCGTCTTCGTCGGATGTCTTTAATATATCGGGTGTATAATCCACCCATTCGAAAGTGTTGAGTGGAAGTGGCTGGCTCATGGCCCAACCATACAGATTATTTGCATCTAAGTAAAGCAGGTATGAGTCGGGCTCACAAGCATCATACTCGGACATATATTTGTTATTCGATCGGGCATAACGGTGACTGCATTGGGACACACCACCTCTTATCCCTTTTTCAATAAAAAGCAATTGTTCGTAATCGTGAAGAAGCTCAATTTGAACTCCAGTAAACTTTAACATAGCATCGAATGAAAGTCCAGGGGCAGTATAGTACCATGCCATATCCAAACCATACGTCCGGAAACAATTTCTCCTAAAGGCTTCTAGCACATCGGCTAGTAGCAAAACATCTGTTTTTACGTACAGGTCGGTGTATTCACCCAAGTCCTTTAGTTGAAATTCTTTCCAGACGTGTTGGGCATGTAAGTATTCCTCGTCGCTGATGTTACATTCGTTCAGAAAGCTGTAAAAAACTTCATGGCTGGGAAGAGACGTTTCATTGAATTTGCACATGTCGTCCATGTAATCATAAGGATAAACACCCTTCCGCAGCAGCATATCCACTTTCGAAGAAGGAAAGAAGGTTTTCATATGCTTGAATTCCTCTTTGTGCAAATTGGAAACCAAAGTTTCTAAACTACTCGGCATGAAACGGTAGGAATCCAGGAAGCGCAATCGAATCTTTCCTACTTGCTTGCTGAACGAAATGTATTTTTCCTCATTCTCAGCAATCAACTGGATTTCCTTTTCGTCTAGACCAAGTTCTTTAACTATGAAATGCGAATCGTATCCCGACATCTGCAATACTGAAACGCATGCTTTCTGACGATGAAAAAGTGAAGCTTTACCATCAAGTTCTTCAAAAGCGTATTCATGTTGAAACACATAATCCCTCTATTAAGAAACCTGTTGAAGAAATATACACAACTACTCCTGGTCAGAAACAGAGAGAAAGACTTCCGGTTCATGAATCGTCCGAGGAAATCTCTATCAAAACGGAACCTTCAACTGAAATTCTTGATCAGCTGATATTAAATGCAGCGCCCAGAAATAAAAAGACTATGACTAGAAACATTTTATCATTTTTAAAACAGCACAAACACGTCATAAACTGGAATGAGAGAGGAGAAATCGTTCATAAGGGAAAGCTGATTCCACACTCTAATGTGATCGACTTGATTCAATCGGTTGTAAATGATGCATCTAACAAAGAAGAAATAAATGGATTTTCTCAATTTTTGAATGCCATTCACGAACTGAATATTCCGAAGGTTTTTGTTAATCCTAAGCGTAGAACAAGATCTAATATGAAAATTATGTCATGGATACCTTATTAATAAAAAAATGTTTTATTTATCTAACTACATTGACTTGTTTCTTTTTTTTTATTTTATAAAATTACATTAACTTAGACGAAGCTCATCTAGAGATCCTTTTGACATAATGCCATATGCTAATGTCTTGTTTAGTAAGTTAATCTTAAAAGTAATCTTTCACATTTGTATGGTAAATAGTTTTATCTACACTGGAAGGGACCCTCTCACTTCAAGATAATAAGTCTAGTCACTGATATGCATCTGCGACAATCCACGCATTGTTAACACCGCGCGACTTTCCTGCAAAACATGTTCTAACAACATTCCTCCATGCATTGTCAACACCATCGCGCGACTTTCCTGCAAAACATGTTCTAACAACATTCCTCCATGCATTGTTAACACCACGTGGCGTTCCAGCAAAAAACATGTCTTCATTTCATTTCAAGTTTAGATAACGCATTGAGTAGTATTAGTGCTTCTTGGAATATTTTCATTGGTTGTCAACTATTTATTCCATGTTTAGTGGCAATAGAAATAAGTTTTAACCAGCAGATATAAAGACGTTTTAGGTGGATCATTGCATTTTACTTGCTTTTTTTCTCAGCCTTTGGTGAGCACCATTATCTGAGTTTGCTGAAACGTTTTAATTGAGATTACTGCTGAATATAACTTCGATATGATTTCTTGTGAAGTTTGTGGCGTTTCTTTCACGGTTAAGAAAAGTTTGTTGCGGCATAACAGAGTAAAGCATAGCGGAACATCCTCATTCTCATGTGATATTTGTGAGTCTGTGTTTAATCGCAAAGATATTCTACAACGTCATCGTAAGATTCATAACAAACCTGTTCCTGGGTCATCGAAAAAGCGATCTGAATCGAATATTGTGCAACCGAAAGAGAAGAGGCCTCGTTTGAGACGTGTCAACCTGCAACAAAGTGAACGTGCTTTTGACGGTGTGCTGGAGACATACCGAATAGAAAACTCTCTTGGGTTCTTGGACATTCAGAGATTCCTGAATTCGGTGGAAGTCGATGTGTGTGATCATCTGAATGACATTTTACCGCAACGTGAACTAAAAGTCAATTTTCGCTTGTTTTGCGGATATGAAAAAACTGTGGACGGTGGATATATTGACGAAGTTAAATACTTCAAAACAAAAACCGATGTAGTGCTTCGAACCACAGAATTGGCAAATTTTTATGCCAAAGCTGCTGACAAGTTGTGTCGAGAAGCATCGGAATTTGAGCAAAAAGAGTCTGGATGGCGGCTGATGGAAATTTTGTATTTGGAATTGCGAGTAAATAGTTACAATCCTTTAAAAGCCACATCCTATATTCCTTTGCCACCATTGATTCAGCAAAAACATGCGGTGATAAATGTTAAAAATGATGACAATAAGTGCTTCAAATGGGCCGTTTTGTCAGCCCTGCATCCCGTTGATGAAAATGCTCATAGACAATCACACTACGAATCGCATGCTGATTCGTTGAACTTTGATGGAATACTATTTCCGGTGAGTCTCTCTGATATTCCAAAATTTGAAAAGCGCAATAATATTTCTATAAATGTGTTTTCCTACAATGATCAATTTAAAATCTATCCTCTGTGTATAAGCAAAGTATGTAATTCCTCACACATCGACCTTCTATACTTGAAAACTGAAGGCACTGCCCATTACGCGTGGATTAAAGATCTTTCGCGTTTGGTGTCATCTCAAATTTCAAATCACAAAAATAGAAAGTACATTTGCCGTCGCTGCCTCAATGCTTTCGGGTCGTCAGAACTTTTGTCAAAGCATCAAGTGTTGTGCTCCGAGCATGATGTGGCGAAAGTAAAAATGCCCCTGAAAGGTGATTTTATTTCATTTAAAAACACAAAACATCAGCAAAAAATTCCTTTTATCATTGTTGCTGATTTTGAAGCGCTTACAGAAAAAATTGATGTGTGTGAGCCGAACCTAAGAGCCTCCTTCTCCATGCCATATCAAAAGCATAAGTGTATCTCCTTTTGTTACTATATTTTATATTCCCATGGACAATATAAGGCACCTGTTGTTTACCGAGGAGCTGCAGCGCCTAAAAAATTTATGGAGATGCTGGTGGAAGAAGCTAAAGAAATTGCTGAAATATACAAGGCTACAGTTCCAATGGAACGCCTCAACGAAGAGAAAAAATTGGAACATTTCACAAAAACTTTGTGTTATCTATGTAATTGTGAATTTTCAGTAACAAATTACAAAGTCTTCGATCACGACCACGTCACAGGGGCTTATAGAGGAGCAGCATGCAATAACTGCAATTTAAAGCATCAAATGCCGAATTTTATCCCGGTTTTTCTGCACAACTTGTCGGGATACGATTCGCATTTCATAGTTAAAGAACTTGGTCTAGACGAAAAGGAAATCCAGTTGATTGCTGAGAATGAGGAAAAATACATTTCGTTCAGCAAGCAAGTAGGAAAGATTCGATTGCGCTTCCTGAATTCCTACCGTTTCATGCCGAGTAGTTTAGAAACTTTGGTTTCCAATTTGCACAAAGAGGAATTCAAGCATATGAAAACCTTCTTTCCTTCTTCGAAAGTGGATATGCTGCTGCGGAAGGGTGTTTATCCTTATGATTACATGGACGACATGTGCAAATTCAATGAAACGTCTCTTCCCAGCCATGAAGTTTTTTACAGCTTTCTGAACGAATGTAACATCAGCGACGAGGAATACTTACATGCCCAACACGTCTGGAAAGAATTTCAACTAAAGGACTTGGGTGAATACACCGACCTGTACGTAAAAACAGATGTTTTGCTACTAGCCGATGTGCTAGAAGCCTTTAGGAGAAATTGTTTCCGGACGTATGGTTTGGATATGGCATGGTACTATACTGCCCCTGGACTTTCATTCGATGCTATGTTAAAGTTTACTGGAGTTCAAATTGAGCTTCTTCACGATTACGAACAATTGCTTTTTATTGAAAAAGGGATAAGAGGTGGTGTGTCCCAATGCAGTCACCGTTATGCCCGATCGAATAACAAATATATGTCCGAGTATGATGCTTGTGAGCCCGACTCATACCTGCTTTACTTAGATGCAAATAATCTGTATGGTTGGGCCATGAGCCAGCCACTTCCACTCAACACTTTCGAATGGGTGGATTATACACCCGATATATTAAAGACATCCGACGAAGACGAATTTGGCTTCATTTTAGAAGTCGATCTGGACTATCCTCATGAGCTGCATGAAAATCATAATGATTATCCATTAGCTCCTTCCAGTCAAGTTCCTCCCGGCTGCAAGGAAAAACGGCTTCTCCTCACATTAGAAGACAAGAAAAATTATATTGTTCATTACAGAAATTTGAAGTTTTATATTCAGAATGGACTAAAGCTCAGTAAAATACACAGAATTCTTCGTTTTAAACAAATGCCCTTTTTAAAGCCCTATATAGAACATAATACCAATCTAAGAACAGCGGCCTTAAATGCCTTCGAAAAGGATTTTTATAAATTGATGAACAACAGTGTTTTCGGAAAATGTATGGAGGATGTGAGGAGAAGAAAAGATATCCGCTTATGCTGCAGCACAAGACAAGCTGAAAAATTGATTGCGAAGCCGAATTTTGTTGATCGAACAATTTTTACTCCTCAATTGGCGGCAATTCACCTCCGAAAATCCGAGATAGTATTCAACAAAGCAATCACAATTGGAATGGCTATTTTAGATAATTCGAAAATACTTATGTATGACTTTTTTTACAACCACCTGAAAGCGAGGTATGGAAGAAACATTCGTCTGATGTATACCGACACAGACTCTTTAATTCTCAAAGTAGAAACACATGATGTGTATGAGGATATGAAAGATTCTCTTCATCTCTTCGACACATCAGATTATCCTCAAAACAATGTGTTTGGTTTGCCCCTACTCAACAAAAAGAAATTAGGGCTCATGAAAGATGAATGTGGAGGTCGTATTATGATCGAATTTGCAGCACTCCGCAGCAAAGTGTACTGCTACAGAGTGGAAGGAGGAGACCTTGTAAAAAAATTAAAAGGTGTGAGGAAACCGGCCTTGAAGAATCGAATAACCTTCGAGGATTATAAAAATTGTGTATTTGCTGGAAATGAGCGATACACAACGATGCAAAGCATTCGAAGTGTGGGACACGAGGTATTTACTTCAAAGATGAATAAACTTGCACTGTCCCCGGGTGATGAAAAAAGATTCGTCTCCGAGGACGGTATTTCAACATACGCTTGGGGGCATCATGAACTGCGAGAGGTAACCTCATTTTAATTAAATATTGTAAAGAATGTTATCAATTACTATTTAACTGATATGAAACTGCACGTAACTATTTCTGTATATTATCAATTTTCTAGTTAGTTACATATTTTTATTAAATGTTATATTTGTTTGTAGTGTTTCTAATATATTTGCTTAAAAAAATGTTTTGATTAAATAAATATTCTAGTAATGCAGTAAAGCTAAAAAAAAATTTACAGGATTTATGTATTCTGAAAATTAGACTGAAAAAAAGCATTGAGATCTGAGTTCGTTTAAAACAATCTCGCATTAAACCATTCATTGTTGATTAATCTTAACTATAGGAACTCTCTTGTGGTTGATTTAAACAATTTTTTTTGTTAAAAGTTTAATTAACAATTTAATAAAAAAAAAATGTAGCTTTGCTTTATTTCTTAAAATTAGATATTTTATGCAGAACTTTGAAAATGAAAATTTTTCTGAAAATTACTGTTGCTTATAACAGGAGGAATTTATGTAACTTTTTTCTTGAAAGTATATGGTGAAATAAAATTCGTTATTTTAAACACTTATGAATTTTTATTGTGTTTAATTTATAAAACCTGTCTTTTTTCTGAAATAGCTTCTATTATATTGCTTAAAATGTTTTGCTTAAAGACCTAGTAATGTAATTCTTATGTTAATATGTTCTAAAAATTAGACTTAAAGACATTTTCATTTTGAAGCATTTGATGTGATTATTGATGACTTTTAATAGAAATTTTCATGGGAAATAATTTTTAAGAATAAAAAGAAATAGTGTTTCTAATATCTGAATTAATATTCTAATTTCTGAGTAAAACATTTTGCTTAAAAGAATTTCTATTTCTAGTAATTAAATTAAACTTAATTTTAGTTTATGTTCTTTAAATTAGATAATTAAAAAAAATGGTAAAAATTCTTTGAAACTTCTCACAGTAATTCATGATTGTTAAAGAATAATTTTAATAACACACCATTGAAAAACATCAACATTTATTAAAAGCACGTAAGATGTTACTCAGTTACATTTGTTAGAGAATATATTATACTTATTTTTACAGATCTTTTACATACATATTTCTGATATTATTGAAAACATCAGTTGTATTCAAGCATTCAAAAAAGTCACCCTCAAATATTATATAAAAAAAGTTTATAATTCCATGGTTTTCTTTCACAAAGTTAAAAGCAAAATCTTTCCAGTTTATAGAATATAAGGCTGGAGTAAAGAATTCGCAAAAGCGTTCATCAACACTCATGTTCATGCATGTATGTACAGATTGATCGATAATTTCATTTTTACAACTTAAACAGTCCAAAAGAAGAGTAATGTTAAGCGCTATAATATCCTTTAGGCACTTACACAATGAAGTTGTAACTTCTCTCCATCCCTCAGGGTTATCAGGATCTCCATAGTAGAGTTTGTAAATCTCACTGGGAAAGTTCTTTTGCACTTCCATTTTCACATAATATGGTAGGGAATATTTCAAAAGCGATATTTTCAGTATATCCGATACATTCTCATAGTGTTCACACAGTTTAAAATACTGATCAGAATTCAGAAAAATAGAGTTGGGTAGGAATTGTAAGGAGTGGTCTCTTTTTTGAAATACTCTTTGTAAAACCAAGTCCATTTTTCCGTTATCACACACTTTCGAAAGACAGACTTCTTTCTGTAAAACTTTAACGTCAGAGTCAGCAGCATGTGCAAAAAAATTGCTTACCTTTCTCATCAGAATATCCCATGTTTTTGGATGTAGGGAGATACCTTCCTTTGTTGGTTGCAAGTCACCATTTCCATTCAAAGCAAATTTTCGCACATGCACTCGAGTAGAGCCGATGAAGTTGTTAATCAACATAAATGAATAGTTTCCAAGATGAAACATGGTGTCTGGAAGTGACTGCATCGTTAATTTAGAAACTTCAGATTGAACCACTTGATCATCAAAATGAACTCTTTTACACACTTTAGGTTGATTGCTGAAACGCTTCATATTTTTTCCCCTTAGCTTTTAGGTTGAAAGTTTTTTTTTTTCACGAAAAGGTTTTCAGTAAAGCAAGAGATAGAGTCACTGTTCACTAAAGGACCTCAGAGTTTAAAATGCGATGGTCAGATGAGAACGTCGTTTATTCCAAACAGAAAACCGGTTGACAACCAATGAAAAAACTGCAAGCAGGACTATTACAACTCACCGCAGTACTTATATTGGAAATGAAATGAAAACAGGCTTCTACACAGGAACTTGTATCAGGGGACATGATCTGACACGCAAAAAAAAAAAAAATACCAAGGCACCGCAATTTGCTCATAACATGCACTTCCCATGATGACGTTATAGCAGCATTGAGAACATGATCAAACATGTAAGAACGAGTCCTTTCTCGTATACCGAGTCTGCCGTCACACAAGGCACCGCAATTTGTTCAATCCAGACTGTGACGTCACTCACGGCACCGCAATTTGCTCATAACATGCACTTCCCATGATAAATTCGTTGCCATTCCGCGAAAGATATATATTCGTGTTGCCAGATCCCAAAAAAACTAAAAAGAAAACAACTAAACTCAACCTATAGCCTATGACGTCATTTTTAGCAGCAGGAGTAAACAACTAAACTCAACTTCCGGTTTATGACGTCATTTTTAGCAGCAGGAGTAAACAACTAAACTCAACTTCCGGTTTATGACGTCACTTCCGGCAGCAATAGAAAACAACTAAACTCAACTTCCGGTTTACGACGTCACTTCCGGCAGCAATAGAAAACAACTCAACTCAACTTCCGGTCTATGGCGTCACTTCCGGCAGCAGGAGAAAACAACTCAACTCCACGTGACGTCACTTCCGGTACCGCGGCACCGCTGTTCCAGAACCCGCCTTTTCCATCTACTTCCGTCTAACCCGGTGAAGTATTAACACTCATGTTCCTCATTGTTGAGGACACATTCCTCGACGATATTGGCGAGTGCATAAGAGCCAGGGATGCATGGAATTCCCTGAAGGAAATGCACACGAAGTTCGGGTTGCTTCATGTATTACAAATGATGAAAGACTTTTTAAACACTTCAATGAAGCCAAATGAGACAATGAAATCATACTTGGGCAGATTGATGGAAATCCACGGAAAATTAGCCAGTGGATGATACGCTTTTACTGACAGGGAGGTTGCTTTGGTTATGCTGATTGAATTACCGAAATCCTACGAAACTCTCATCATCAACCTGGAAAGGGATGAAGCAAACCTGAGCACAGCCACTGTAAATTCGAGTTCCTAGTTGAAGAAAAGCGAATTTCCAGAAATGAATATATTGGAAGTGAAACACATGAAGAGCAGCCTCCATACGAACTTGAACCCCTCTCAGAAAAGGATACCGGGAAAGTTCACGAAGTGGTTACCGAACAAGCGAGACGAAATCGATTCAACTCGGAAGAGAATCAAATGCTTCAATTGCGGTGAGTGGGAGTATATCTCGAGAAACTGAAGAAGCAAGACAGAAAAGCCAAAGCAGGGCAGAAACCGCCATCGACCTGAAGAACTGGGCTCTATCTGCGAATAATGAGATCAACCGTATGGATCCTAGATGGTGGTGCCACGGAGCACATGACATCTGAGAAAGAAAAATACTCAAGTTTTAGACATGCCTCCACGGTTGAAGTTGCCAATACAGAAAGGATCGACATTATAGGAATAGGTGACATTATATTCTCTCCACATGCAGATACTAAAGAGCCAAGAAATATTACCCTTGCTAGTGTCATACGTCCCAAATTTGGGAAGAAACCTTCTTTCAATAGGAAGAATTGAAGAACGAGGATTCAAGGTCGAATTAGAGGCGAAGATGACAGAAAGGAACGGGGGCACCATCCTCACAGCTAAGAGGAAAGGAAGACTACATTTTTGAAGAAATCCAACCTATCGCATATATTGCAAGAACTACAAATGAAGAAAACACCGTGCTTCACGTTGAAGAAAAAAGGAAAATGAAATAAGAAAAGCAGATGAGGAAGAAAATGAAAAGAGAGCTAGAAAGATTGTCAGAAGAAAAGATGTGTCATGCTCAAGAAGAGCATAAAAAGCGAATGAAGGCAGAAGAACTGAACCGTATGATGGAAGAACTTCGAAGGTCAGATCTTGATGAACAGAAGCGTCTACAGGGTGTCCCAAAAAGGTTGTTACGCAATTTATCTTTTTACCATTTGGAAATAAGTAGGCTAATTGCAAAAGTACACCACATAAGGTAAGTAATTAAGATATATGAATAAAATTATCACGTGATAACAATTTAAGCGGATGCAGTTTTTAATTTAAATATGACCCCTCTAGATAAAAATCCGAGATAGCAAAAATGTTCCTTACCTGTATCCCTATCGTTAGTAAAAACTACATTTTTATAGGTTGAATAGTAACGGAGATACAAGAGGTTCCATTTTAAGGGGGCCTTATCTAAATTTAGTACGGAAACTGACCCATGGCCAAAAATGAAGAGCTATGTTCTGCATTGCTGCAGATGGAAAACATTTTGAACATGCGTGTAAATTTCCTTTTATTTTTATTTAAACCATTTTTATACAATATTTGTAGTGAAGATTACATTGTCTACTATTATTCATTGCGATTTTCATCTGCAGTTGCAATACTACATTACATTGCACAATGTTGCACTTTCTGACCGAAAAAAATGCTTTTTAGCATTGTGTATACGGTCCCTAATCTGACTGCTTGAACAGCTGTGCACAAGCGGTATAAGTCAACTTATTTGCGTCCTTATGCCTCCGTTACTGTTCAACCTACAGAAATGCAGTTTTCTGCTAACGATAGGGATGCAGATAAAGAACATTTTTGCTATCGGATTTTTATCTAGAGGGGTTGTATACAAATTAAAAACTGAATCCGTTTAAATTGTTATCGCGTGATAATTTTATTCACATATCTTAATTACTTACCTTATTTGGTGTACTTTTGCAATTTACATTGCATACCTATCTCCAAATAGTAAAAAGATAAATTGCGTAACAACCTTTATGGGACACCCTGTATAGAGAAAGGACAACTTAAAGCTACAGTGGAACAAAATCGCATATTTGAAGAAGAACGTTTAAAGAAGGCAGTTAAAGAACAGAAACGTTTATTGGAAGAGGATCAACAAAGAAAAATTGAGGAAGAGCAGAGGCATATCTTAGAGGAGAAGCAAATGAAAGCTGAGGCAGAATTAAAAAGGTCTGAACAAGAGATAATTTTGACTGAAGAAGAAATTCGGTTACCTCAAGCAATTGAAAAAGTTCTGGCGCTTAAAAGTGAGAGCATAGGTTTTAGGCATAGATCCTGATACTGGAATGCAGCCAGTCAAAGAGACTGGCTGCATTCCAGTGGGTGACAATGGTGAAGAGAAGACTCAGAAAAACAACTGCTGTGACTTTAGTTTCAGTTGATGAAGATGATGCACATGGTGAAAAGGAAGAGTTATTGGTCAAAAGTAAGGAATCTAACAGTAGACGGCGTAAAAGGAAAAGAACCTGAAATTTGCAGAAGAAAGAAACCTCTAAGAGCACACAGAAAAGCCGACTTCTAAAGAAATAACTGTAGATGTGTACAACTTATTGATATTTCTGATCCTACGTATTCTCAATTTATGAAAATCTTTGAAGGTTTCAAACTGACTGATGTTGATAAGGAAAGAGAAACAGCAGTTGCCAATGCGTTTGAAGATGCAGCACAGGAAGAAAGTATTAACCCTTTGGCATTTAGAAAAAAAGCCATTGGATTTAGGTGATGCTGATGAAAAATTAACGAAAAGCCTAAGTTGTCGAAAAGGAAACTTAAAAGACTGAATTAGGGAATGACTTACTGGGAACAACTAAAAGGAATTTTTAGCGATATGTTTCTAGTGCTTTCTTTGTATTTTTATTTATTTTTTCGTCAAAAGCTACTTGAAGCTCATGTGGAAATGCCAGTGATAAGCAAGGGGACGTGTTAAAAATGCCTATCACAATGTTATTGTTAATTATGTATTGTACCTTGGACGAATCTGGCAACGTGATTTCTTTTACGTGCGTCCTTGGCAATATTTTATACGAATAGTTCTTTCAGAAAAATGGCGAGTGATTGTGTTCGTCTTTCAAATGTATCACTGTGCCACTTTTTAACCTCTTAAAAACATATTCAAAACCAAATGATGTGTATTTATTTGTAAATTTACCATCTAACACTAAATACATGTGTCTTTCTGCAAAGGAAATACAGTTTGCAAGACTTATTATTTAGCTAGGCAGAATTAAGAAGCAAAGAAGTTGCTAACACAGAAGAAAAATGATGCATAAATGTTAAATGAAGATGTATAGTGTTGGGGATATTCATATGATTTATATTGATCCCGTACCAATAGCTCTTTACCTTCCTCCAGTGCAACGTTAATTAACTACCTACCTACCTTCTAATTTTGCATTTCGTGCACCTGGTATTTTTAATTAACGTCAAATTGGAGCAACACAACGGGTTATCGGTGACGGTCCGGAATCAATCCCAAAGGGAAAGGTTCGAGGACAACACCACGTTGTTTTGAACCACGGTCAGATGACGAGGCGACATCTGAGCTGACACTCCACTCTTCAAACTTCCACACGACACCAACATGAGGACGTTTGAGGCCACGACTGATTTAACGTGCACCAGCCCCCTTTGCACACTACGGTCTTTGGTTGGATTCGAACTCGTAACCCTCTGGTTGAGAATCCGTTACTCTTCAAACCCAGCCACCGCAGGCCCCTTTTCATGCACCTATCGCAACACTGGTTTCATAAGCTGTGTGAAGAGATATATTTGTTTGTTATTTCGTCGTGATGCGCGTGATTTGAATTCAATGTGATCTCGTCTGTGAATGACGAAGAGCGTGCTTTGTGGAGTGGAAGCTGAAACTCAAGTTTTCTTGAAGTGCAAACACTTTACGAACCAGATATTTGAAATTGGAATTACACCGCAAGAAGATATCCTATTACAATATTGAAGAATGAACTTATAGAACATCTTCACGAATTTCTTTATTTTTGCTGTCGGACTTAGCAGCATAGTACGGACGACATTTTTTTTTCCCTTCAAGCAACGAAAGTCTTGTTCATTTTTCATATACAACTTTTCCTCATTTCTCACTTTCCTGAAGAGAAGGTAAGTGACTTTATATTACCTAATTTCGAAAAAAAGGGGTCTGGACCCGAATACAACTTTAAAAAGATGTAGCAAGATGACGTCTTCAATATTTAGGGTTACCGAAGAAATGAGTAACATTATGGAGGAACCCGACGTAGATCCGACAATTTCGTTCAACCCTAAATTCCTAAAAACCAACGATAAAATTGAAAACTCAATAAACTATGCATTTCAAAAAGGAGCCACCTCCTGCAAACTATTTCTCAACCCATCTAACACCAATACTATCCCAAGAAACAATCCAAAAAAATCAAAGAAGAGATTATTTACAAAACTTCAGATTATAAAAAAATCACAGACTTAAATTTCACAAGATCCGGAAAATTATTCATTTCAACAAACGATCCCACAGCAGCAAGTAACCTTGTTAACATAACAGAAATACAAGGAGTACCGGTAATCCCCCAAGTCATATGGGAAAGCCTAACTACGAAATTCTTAATATTTGATATTCACACCTCAACCACTTTAAAAGAAATTGCAGAAGAACTCACTACTGAAAATGACATCTGTATTTTGGAACTAAGAAGATTTCAAAAAGGCTCCAAAGAAGGAGTATATCCAATACTAATAACTTGCTTGGGAACAACTATTCCCAAATCAATTAAAATATTTCTAACAAATCAAAAAATAAATCAATTCATAGACAAACCAAGACAATGCACTACATGCTTCAAATTCTCCCACAATACCACCCATTGTAAAACCGAAAATATATGCGTAACCTGTGGAGAAACAAAACATACGGATCCATGTCAAAAACCAATAAAATGCATAAACTGTGGACAAAACCACAGAGCTGACTATAACAACTGCCCTTATAAAATAAGAGAAGCAGATTTCCTTCAATATAAAGCATCAAACAGGTTAACTTACAGCGAAGCCAGAAGAAAATACTTCACCAAAAAAAACACATACTCAACAAAAATATCATCAAATCAAAATAATGAAATAAGCCAAATTGAAAAATCCCTTGATCAGCTGACAAGAAAGCTTTACGAAACATTCTCAGATAAATTAGACCAAATGCTAGAAAAAATGTCTGATATATTCATGTCAATGGCAGAAATGAACATTAGCAACATGAAATCTCAAACCAATGATAAAACAAATACAAGCCCACCAAGGGAGAAAAAAAAGAAAACGGATAATGGAACAAAAAATAAAACAATTACACCCCCAACGATACTCAACAATGATAATTCCCTGAACTTTAGCAACAAGGAAAGTCGAATAGATAAAACAAAAAGAAAAAGTTAAAAAAAAAAGCATGCACATCATACAATGGAATGCAAGAGGGATTCAAAATAAAAAATGGGTCCTGGACACAGAAATCTTTAAGACAGCTCAAATAATAGTAATTCAGGAAACCTTTTTAAAACCTCATCAAAATTTCCATATTCCACATAAAATAATTTACAGAAGAGATAGACCACACAAAATTGGAGGAGGCCTAATAATTGCAATATCTGAGAAAATTCAATCAAAAATAATTGACATTGACAATTCAACTGATAACAATGAAAATGAAATAATGGCTGTCCAATACATACAAAAAAATAGACCTTTTATGATCATTAATTTCTACTCCTCTAATGGCAAAATTGAATATAAAACTTTAAACAATATCTCAAATAACATAAAAAATAATAGTTTCCTCCTCGGAGACTTTAACATAAAACATGACCTCTGGGGAGGCAATTCACACTCCACTGCAGGCCAAACCTTGTTCAATTGGACATTGGAAAAAAAACCTTTGCCTTATCAATCACAATAAACCAACCCACATTGCCTCAAACGGAACCTTTACTCTTATCGATCTATCTTTTTGTTCTTCTGAAATATTTCCTATCTGCAATTTACATATCGAAGATGACAATTATGAAAGTGATCACTTCCCAATCATAATAAACATCGAAAATGAAACTTACTCACCATTTAAAAAAAATTTCTACAAATGGAACAGAGTCATAGAACAACTTAATTCTAACATTACCAAAGAAAACTGTAACAACTATGACCAACTACAAAATCTGATAGAAGAGACCAAATCAAGAAATAGATTCACGAAAATAAATTGCGAAAAGATAACAACACCATGGTGGAACACTAAATGCAATCAATTACTTTTCTTAAAAAAGCATTATCTAAAAAAGGCTAGAATCTCTCTCAAGGATGACCATTGGATCAAATACAAAAAGTTCTCTGCAAAACTCAAACAAGCTATTCGAGACAGCAAAAAAAAAATACTGGGATGAGGTCTGCAAAATGCAGCAAAATTCTTACTTTCTCTTTCGTATATTCAACATATTAAATCGAAGAAAGAATGAAAAGCAGAAATCCAACATTATTCTACAACTCAACGGCAAAGAAATCTTGTCAATAAAAGACCAAACCAATACCTTCGCCAAATTCTTTGCTACAAACGATAATCACAACCCTATTCCTATCGACTATAATAATATAGAAAATTTTGATTTAAACAAACCAATAACATCAACAGAACTAAATAATGCAATAAAAAATACTCGAATTTCAACACCTGGAGAAGATGGCATCTCAGCACAAATTTTCAAAGGATTAAACCAAGAATCAACTACAATAATAAAATCTATTTTTAATGATATCTGGCTTAACTTCAAAATACCAAATAGCTGGAAAACAGCACTAATAATTCCTATTCATAAACCACAGAAACCAAAAAATAATGTCACTTCTTACCGTCCCATATCTCTTACTTCAGTACCTGCAAAAATATTCGAAAGAATTTTATCCCGAAGAATCTCCTCTTTCTTAATTAAACATAATAAAATTGAACCTACTCATCTTGGCTTCTTACCTTTCAGAGACAGTCAAACAGCAATCCAAACACTATTTTCGACAATAAAAAACGCCCATTCTCAAAAAAAATTCTTAATTGCAATATCTCTAGACATAAAATCTGCATATGACTCAATTTATATAGATGGCCTAATAATGAAATGTCTCAATATCTCTCTCTCAGGACTCTCAGGAAATATCTCCAAATGGCTTCATAACTTCCTTCAAGATCGGATAATAAGGGTAAAATGGGAAAACACCATATCAAACCCAATTGAAATGAGAAGAGGAGTTCCTCAGGGTAGTGTTCTCTCCCCAATTCTTTTCACAATATTCATGGCAGATTTTCATGAAACAATACCAATGGGTGTTAACTACATAATCTATGCAGACGATATCCTTTTTTATTGTACCCACGACAATCCAGATTACATTTAAAAAAAATTACAAAACACAATAGAAAATATCAGTAGATGGTGCAACTATTGGAATCTTAAAATATCCCATAATAAAAGTTCAATTATAAACCTATCAAAAAAAAGAACTACTTTTGACTGGTGCTTTTCTATGAATGGCAACGTGATCGAATGGACAGATGAACTAAAATTCCTTGGCATCACAATCTCCAAATATGGTAATCTTAATTACTTCATCAAACAACTAAAAATAAACGCATAAATATCCTTAAAGCCCTAGCAAATAAAAATTACGGTGCTCGCACACATCACTTAATACACCTAGCAAAAACATCAATATGTAATCTCTTCCATTATAGCAGTACAATTCTAAACTCATGCAAAAAAACAAACATAAATCATTTAGAAATATGTCAAAACATGGCATTGAGAACTGCATGCGGACTCCCCAACTGGACTCCAAATATTATTCTCCACAAAATCACAGACACAATCCAAATTAAAACCCAAATAAAAAAAATAAGTAATAAATTCTGGATAAAGCACATTTCTTTGGGAACTTTCTCCCCCTTGCATTCCATTATTCAAGATAATATTAATTTACTCGAACAAAATAGTTCGTCGATTATCTCTTGTTTTGAATTACTTGAAGAAGACTTCAAGACAGATCATCTTATCATGTTCATCTTTCCAGTGGAATCATTCCCACCTAACATCTCGTTTTTTATCGAAAATTTGGATTTCCAAACAAAATCCCTACCAAATAATTGCATCCAGGCTCTCTTTAAAAATGTGACTGATCAACTACTCTTTAATCATCACCTAATAGCAATAGATGCATCCAAAACAAGCAATATTACAGCAATTGCAGGATATTCAAACAAATTAATAATCAAATACAGAATCAGCAACATCAACTCTATCTTTACTGCGGAAGCCTTAGCCCTATGCCAAGCATTAGATGAACTTATTGACTTTAACACTAATAACTGTATCTTCACCGATAGTAAATCTGTATTACTGGCTCTACAAAACTGTTCCATCAAATCATCGAAAGTAATCCTACGACTTAAAAACAAACTAATCAACACCGCAAAACTCGTTACAAATTTAAAATTAATCTGGGTTCCAGCACATAAAGACATTGAAATAAACGAAAAAGCAGATAAACTCGCCAAATCAGTAAAAGAAGAAGACATCTTTCTTGAATGGTTATCGCCGGAAGATACGACAAAATACATAGGAAACAAGTTGGACTTCTCTGATCGATCAATATTCAATCATAGCAAATACTACCAAATCTCAGGCAACCTTCCAAACATATATGACGTAAAAAACACTCTGAAGTCAAGAAAAGAAGATGTTTATTTTTCAAGATTTTTATCCCGAATGCTAATCACTCCAGATCTCCTATTTAGATTCAAACTAGCAGACACAAATCTCTGTGACAGCTGTAAAATTATCGACTCATTTCAACATATCATCTTCGTCTGCAAAAAATATTCACGCCCTAGAAAAAAACTCATCGAAAAAATAAAATTCCAATCTCAAAATTTCACCTTCAAAAATCTCATAAAAAGCATCATAAATAAACCACAACAAGCTAGAGACATAACTAGATTTCTCATATCAATTGAAAAGTTCTAATCTCGTATTTTTCTCTTAAATTTAGATCAATTAGGAAGATTGGAGACAAAAGCCTGATTCTGCAGCTAAAAGTCTCAAGAAAAAACCAACCAACCAAGAATTCAATGTTCTATGCCTTCAAAAGAGACTTGTTAATCCCAAATTTTCCGGCAATCGGTATAGTCTAATGCGTATCTGAATGGTTCTATGAATATCCTTGCTTCTGAAAAGAAAATCAAGTTCGCAGAGATGTTCTAAATTTCTAAACACGCCATTCCTAAGAAAAAGGTACAGTGCTATATTCAACATTTTTCTACGTGAAAGTATTTGTATCGTTCTTTCAAACGTTTAATTGGGGTGAACCAACCAGTAATTGATCAGTTAGTGCTCATATTTCACGGAAATTGGGCCGTCGTGGCTAGTTCTAGATGGCGCAGATTTGATTCCTGTCAGGTGCATTTCTTCCTCGTGTGTATTTCTCTTCTGTGTCAGTAAAAACTTTCATTGTGTGTGTCTATTACTTAATATTGTGTGTCTGGTGCAGCATGACTAAATATGACCCTTGTGCCATAAAACCCCAACCAACCATTTTCATGAAAAAAATTCCTAAAAATAAAAAAATGAGCTAAAGTACAATATTTAATAGTTTTATAGAATTTTTTCTCAAAGTTCTGAATAGTGATTGGACCAGTAATTAACAACCACACATCCAGGAATTGACCACTATTTATTTTTCAAATAAAATTCAAATTGAAACATTTATACTATTTTTAACATTTATTCTAACTTTTGTAACTATTTTAGCATGCAACAGTAAAATTGTATGAAACATAGTTAGGCTAAACATTTTTTACATATCTTAAATAAAACTTTGTAGTAAAAGAACAAACTATCAATATTAAACAAACTAACTATTTAAAATTTATAACAAACTAATATCAAACAAGTAAACGAATGCTGCAATAATATTAAAGAATTCTTTGACATTCAATTATAACAGAGAGTCAGTCTCGCTGCAAATTTTATCTCTTTCTCCAAAACATAACAAAGAAATTCGACATCTTCATTGCCATGAGACAAATCATCCTATCCCAACTTTCTTTTTGAAATGGATTTTCTTTTGCAGCAACATTTACAGCAAGCATTTCTACGCTATAATCATTTTGCCATTTACCATAACGTTTTTCACAAATTCATCACCTTCACCAATTAAATCTGGAATTATTTCCTATTTTGGTTTGAGGTAACCTGTGTTGCTTCTCTTCCTCTTTCAATTTTTTCTCATTTTATCCTTTCTTTCACAGTGTAATAACCACCCTTTAGATGCAGTTGTATGGATCAATCTCTTTTCTGTTTTGAATCTTCTTTTGAGGTGCCACCAGGGTATAGCACATGATTTAGTATTAGAATGCAGGACTAACAGAAGGTTTAGTGTAAATTGGGGTATCACTCTTTTCTAAAAATTTCATTGCAACTGCATTTGTTCTGAGTGCTAGATCACCTCTTCCAGTGTTTGACCACCTGATCAAGTATTAAGGGATTTTCTCACATTGTATTTACCCATGTTTAGTTACTCATTTTATAAAAAGTATTTGAGGTAGAAAGTTTCAATTTTCGTATTGGTAACAAACTGACATCATTAAAACCTCTAATTTTATTTGTTTGAAAAATATTAAGTATCAACCTCACAGATGTTTTTTAATGATTTTTCCATTGTTCCACTAAAAATTAATTTCATTTTGTCCAACATTCTAAAAATTAACTAATTTATTTTTAACTACCAGAAAAAAATTCAAGGAGTCTTGCATAAGTGAATGATAGTGAATAATTAATTTAATTATGACAAATTCTTGCTATTATTTATGATTCAAAGGAAAATAATTTAGATCTTAATCTATATTTTACATAAATACAAAATGTTAAATTGCATTAAAATTGTTCAGGAAATGTGGTACCTGCCTTTCATTTCTTTTGGTGTTCGAACTGTATACCTTTTTTATAAGGACTACAGTTGAAAAGCATTTTACGTTTTGTATTCTAGAAGCTTTCTGAATACTAATTTGTATTCTGCTTTCCTACAGGCCACTTTAATCCTACCCTTTGCTTTAGTGCTTTGCTGTACTTTATTGAGACATCTGAACTTTTTAAAGTTTTCAATGATAGTTATATTTCTAATTATTGACAAGTAATTGAGGATTTGTTGACAATTCTCATACAATCAACAATAATTATTGTTGACAAGCAATGAGATTTTTTTAATCAAAATAAGTAGATGTCATCATGTTTTATATTTTTGTAAACAGATTTAGCTTGCAGTAAATTTTAAAATTAAAGACATTTGATATGCATCTTGTACCATAATTGAAATTATACAGCTTTATTTATTTTTTAATTGATTGTTAGTATTCATAAAATATAAATATATTTTATAGTTATTATTTTAGAGAATTGTTGTGAATGATAGAATTAGAATTTTAACTAAATTTTGAGTCATTTTTTTAATGTGTTTCAATGCAGAATTATGAATTTGTTTATATTACGGGTATACGTAAAGTAAAAATGATTAAGAAAATTCACACATAAAGTTTTAATGACATGCTAAACATTAATGTTAATTTATAACATGGAGGTATTTCAATTGTCTCTTTAATGTTTGAAATGTTATTTACTTGTGTTCTTGATTTAATCTTCCCTATTTTTCAATGCATGATAGGCTCATAGTTTATTTCCTAATTTCGGTTTTCTAGAAGCATTATTTGGTCCTTAAAGGAAAGCAAACAAGGCATCAGGAAAGTTTCGCTGGAAAAAAGATAATGAAGTGTGAAATTTACTGTTAAACTTTTTCATGCAAATCACACTTGAATTGACATAGACACAGTGGAGAACTTTTTTTATCTAAATCCAGCACATCGATCTTTGAAATGTGCCCTAACGAGTTACAAAACAATACAAAATCAGATTGCTCCAGTAATGTATCAGGGGTCCTGAAGCAGAGGGACAATTTAGTTGAGAATTCTAATGGATTTGAGCAGGCTGGAGAACGTTTTACGCAAAAACAACTAAAACGTCATCGAACGAATCTCCACACTCAAAGGAATCAAGTCCAATGTACTGTTTGCAATAAAGTATTGCAAGATAAATGGATTTTGAAAATGCATATGGGAACACACAGTGATGAAACCCCTTATGAGTGTGAAGTCTGCAAGAAAACATTTGCAACAAAAGGTAATTTAGTATCACGTAAACATTCACACTCAGACGAAAAGGCATTTGCGATAAGGGGGAAATTAGAATCACATAGACATTCACCCACTGTTGAGAAACCATTTGAGTATCCAACTTGCAAGAAAACATTTTTACGAAGGAGTTCTTTTACAAACCATGTACATACACACACTGAAGATAAGCCATATATTTGTGAAGTGTGCGAGAAAAGATTTTCGCAAAGTTCGACCTTATATAGACATAGACGTGTCCACACAGATGAGAAGCCATATGAGTGTGAAATATGTTTGAAGCGTTTTGCTCAAAGTTCGACCTTACGAAGACATAGACTTGTCCACACAGGAGAGAAGCCGTTTGAGTGTGAAATATGCATGAAAGGCTTTACGCAAAGTTCGACCTTACGAAAACATAGACATGTCCATGCAGCAGAGAAGTTTGACCATCATAGGAACTGTAACAAACAAGAGGAAAGTTGTACTCAAAGCAAATCAATCCAATGTACAACTTGCTACAAAGTGTTCAGAAATAAATGGATTTTGAAAGTGCATATGCGAATGCACAATGTAGAAAAAACTTTTCAGTGTGAAGTGTGTAACAAAACATTTATGATAAAGGGTAATTTGGTATCACATAGATGTTCGCATACTGATAAGAAAACATCTGCGACAAAGGGTAATTTAATGTCACATAGACATTTACACACTAACGAGAGACCATTTGAATGTGAAACATGCAAGAAAACTTTTTCAAGGAAGAGTGGTTTGATACGTCATATCCATGTCCACACAGATGAGAAACCTTTTATTTGTGAAATATGTAACAGAGGGTTTTCTGTAATTTCTCATTTACAACAACATAGACGTGTCCACACAGGAGAGAAACCTTTTATTTGTGAAATGTGTAACAGAGGGTTTTCTGTAATTTCTCATTTACAACAACATAGACGTGTCCACACAGGAGAGAAACCTTTTATTTGTGAAATGTGTAACAAAGGGTTTTCTAGAATTTCGCATTTACAACAACATAGACTTGTCCACACAGGAGAGAAACCTTTTATTTGTGAAATATGTAACAGAGGGTTTTCTAGAATTTCTCATTTACAACGACATAGACGTGTCCACACAGGAGAGAAACCTTTTATTTGTGCAATGTGTAACAAAGGGTTTTCTAGAATTTCGCATTTACAACAACATAGACGTGTCCACACAGGAGAGAAGCCGTACGAGTGTAAATTATGCAAGAAAACATTTTCGCAAAGGTGTCATTTAGTAACACATGGACGTCTTCACACAAAAAATGTTGGTATTAAATTTGTAGAATCAAAACCCCCAAATGGAGTCCCAGCGGAGAGTTGTGAATAATATTTATTGGATAGTTTTTCTCTAAATTCTTTAACCACCTCCTTAAAGCACTCTCGACATGTACTCTTTCATTACTTACAGTTGAGTACCTTTTATACTTTTTTCATTTATACATTTTTATCATTTATATGTGAATTGGGTTGGTCTGGAAAAAGACATTTCACAAATAATAAAATATTTCATTAAAAATTCATAAATTCTGTGACATTTCGTTAATACGATGCTCTGCAGAATCCTGTGAATGAAATTCTTTATTTACACATTCAACTTTTGAGTCATCCACCTCTATAAACTCCATCTACAGTCCTCAATAAAGAAAAATCTATCATCAGAAAAGTAATTTAACTTTGAATGGAGTATTTTCATACCTGTGAGTAATTGGGTAATTTTTGTCTCAGTAAAGTCATACATTTTATGCATGATGAAAGTTGAAAAAGTATAGTTTATAATGTTAAGATCTTTCAAGTTTCGATTCTGGTGGTGAATATTTCATTTATACATATTTTTTATACGTCCCTTCAGATATGTATAAATGGTGCTTTGCTGTATTTAATGTTTCTGGGCTAGATTATGTGGGGTGCTATCTTTTAAAAATGTGAATATAACAAGAATAGTTTCATTAGTGAAGGTAGAGAAGAATTCTCAGATATAAATCTTTTAAGAGATGGCATCTACTTACTGTCCTACTTTGCCTTCATGGTATGCTAGAAAATACAAGTCTGATATTTAAAAGTTTGAATTTGGACTGAGTAAACTTAATGTATTGATAAATAAAAAGTGAGTCTTGTACAGGCGAAGTTCGAAAGAGGAGTGGGCCACCATATCTGTATTCTAAGCTTCATTAGGGCTCCATCCAACAGCCTGAGCTCTAACAGGGGCCCAAGTTTAAACGATGCGTGGAAAACATTACAATTTATCTTTGTGCCTCTGAATTTTTTTTTATAAATCTTGTTATTTTAAATAAACTTTTGAGTGTCTTACCACCTACAATGATTTTGTGTATTATTACGTTTTGATTATTTGTTTTTATTGCAGTTTTATCAATTGTCTTTAAAATGCAAGTTCTAAAATGAAATTTTCTATTTTTTGGATTAATATACTTTTTAAAGTTAGATGTTTTTATTCAAAATTAATTATACATTAAATGCTATTACACATATTTTAATGGCAGAAAATTTTTAAAATATGATTATTACAAGTGCATTTCACACATAGTAAAAAATAAATAAAATTGTAAGAGTAAAATTTGTTACATATATTTGAAACTTTACAAGATCCATACTATAAACATATTTCCTTGTACATTTCAAGAAGTGATGATAGTATTAAAACTAATAACCCCGAACATCTAAATGAAGTGTTCTTTTTTTTGGTACATCTTTCCTTTCATATTATTTTTACTTTAAAGAAACTTTTGCTTGTCTTCCTAAATTTTGGTGATTTAATTTTAATTATAGATTTACAAACTGCTTTTTCGATATTGTAAGTTCTAAAATGAAATTTTCGTTAATATAGGGATTTATAATTTTTCTAAAAGTTAGATGTTTATACTATATAAGATATATTTCATGTATTCTCAAAATTAATGTATTACACAGAAGTATTACAAACATTTTAATACAGATTTAAAAAAAAATTAGTTGACATTTTAAAAACGTGATTCTTAAAGTGTATTTTAGCATAGTAAAAAATAAAAACCTGTAAGGGTAAAATCTTTTATACATTTATATATATTTGAAACTTTGCAAGACCCCGTACTATTGACATGTTTCCTTGCACATTTGAAATAGTGAAAAATAGAAAAAACTTGAACCGTCTTCTTTTTTTATGTTTTTGCGAGTCATACATTTTATTTGGAACCTTGTGCATAATGTACAGTTTAAATTAAAGAGCAAAATACCAATCCTGTACAAAGTTATGAAGGATTTTACAAGATACTTTTTCTCTTAATTTTACGCATAATATATTGCTTTGCTAAAGGGATAGTAAGTAGGTTTTCTATTTTGAAAATAATGTGTACATTTCTGTGCAGCTATGCAAATTAACTTTCGTTCTTTCCTGAAAGTTAATGCTTAATATAAAGATTTACTTAATGATAGTTTTACATAAATGTAAAATTAATAGTAACTAAAAATTTCAGATATTAGTGAATTTAAAAACAAACAGATATTATTGAGATGATGGATATTCTATGTATTCTTAAGACAATCTGCAAAAAACACCCGCTTCTAAAATAGATTGAAAGAAGCCACATGGAAACAAAGAGAACGAGAACGATTTTTAATAGAAAAACATCATGATTCATATATTTTACAAAAATAATACATCTGTTAGAAAAAGGGCTTATTGTACATATTTGAATTTTTTAAGAGATATGTTTCCGACGATATCCAATTTGTAAAAGCCGGCATCTAAGCTTTTAACGATGATGTAATATATGATGTCAACATGATAGTCTCTTTTATCTTTTCATTACTACTTACAGCACATAATACATCGAATTTGGGACACTCATATTATTTCAAGTTGATGTTAAGAATTTTCGAAGCATCTAAGCATTTCTTCTCCACACGTCCAATTTTGTCAGCAACTAGGTACTGAGTGACAGTTTGCTGGTAGAATTTTAAGAGCATAGACTTTCTAAGGGATTGGATGTTTGAGTTATATGGCTCAAGGTCCAAACAGACAAGCTGCGCCATGTGCAAGATAAAACAATATAAAATTATGTAATTATAAAAGTTTTAAAAGAAAGTGACTTTCTAAAGGTGACAGTTTCCACGAGACAAACGAAGTTCACATACATAATTTTTAACGTTACAGTTTTGAGGTCTTTGGCACAAGTATAAGCTTATAAGGAAATAAGTCGAATCAAATGCTTGAATCTACTTACGTTTTTTAGCGTATTCGTATTCACGTACTAAGAAACTAATAATTGTCGACAAAAGGCACGAGGAACTGGACTATAATAGCACTATACACTTACCAATCATACTAATCAGTAGTCAAAATTTATCTTTTGTGAGTAACTATGAACTAAAAGTGAAGAATGTTCTCAGAAATCATGTACTTATAATAATGCGTCAATAAAACATTGTGTTATAACAGTGTTTTATACAAGAAGTTTTTAACAAAAGGGATATACTTGAATATGCATAAATTTTTTTGCTTTTATACGTTGATGCGCTGTATGCCATTTAAATCTACAACTGAATTTGAGCAAGAAAAAATAAATAAAACCATATAATATGTATCAGAAATGTGTTTTACTTTCTTTAGTGAACTTTAAAGTATACTGAATTCTTGATTCTGAATTTTTCTTTTTTAAAGTTACATTATTAACTTGGATTATTTATTTGTGTTTTTGCCTTTGTTGAAAAATAGGTAGGTAGTTTTTACTTTGCACTGGAGCAAAGCAACGGGCTATTTGTTATAAGGAAACTAGTATCTTTGACAAGTATCAGTTTTTTTAAAAATTAACAAAGATAACTTTTTCATGGGTAGGTATTTTAATTAACGTCACACTGGAGCAATACAACGGCTATTGCCGATGATCTGGGATCCATCTCAAAGGGAAAGATCCAAGAGCACCACACAATTTTGAATCACTGTCAGAGGACGAGGTCAACACCTGAGCTGGCACCCCACTCTCCAAACTTCCACGCCAATGTGATGACATTTGAGGCCACAAGATTTAACATGCACCAGCCCCCGTGTACACGACGGTCTTTGCCTGGACCGCGTTTCGAACTCACAACCCTCCGGTTGCTCTTCTAACCGGGCTAATGTGTCCCCCTGTTAATTGGTTTCAAGAATGGTGGGTAGTTTAATTGACTTAATGGAGACATTGTCCTCTGATCTTTCCCATTGGTGTTAATCCCTGACCATTGCCAATAGTCCGTTGTGTTCCTCCAGTGCCATGTTAAACTACCTACCGTTCTTGAAACATTAACAGGAGTCATAAAAATTCAGTCTTGCTAGTTTTTATACATATTCACTAAAAATTACAACCAAAAATTAATCTTTGAACAAAAACTAATGAGTATATTGGCATTTACAGTTCACAAAACATTAAAAGTTCTCGATTGGCCAGCATATATCCCTGAAGAAATCCAATCGAGACTTTAGGGTATTTTGTTATAAAATTTATGGAAATAGTTTATAGAAACTCCTGGATATAAACAGTTTGCATTGAAAGTATTTGGTACGAATTTGGGCCACAAATCATGCAAGATTTAGTTTCTTCGATGAAAGTTGTTTCAATTGAAAAAAATTAGTTCGGATTTAAAATCATGTTATTTCGTCACACTGCGATTTTTGCCTACAATTTTGCCCCGTCAAAGCTATTCTCTTCTATATTTTACGATCTTTAAAGTGTAAGATTTAAATCTTTATTCTACATAAAGTATATGTATAAGATAACATACGAGAGCAGATTTGTGACAATACATCCAGCATTTCTGGGAAATGGTACGAATACATTCAATGTCTAAACTTTCGAGTCACAATCATATATGCTTTGTTTGATGTAGAAAAATAGTCAAAGGTATACACAGGAATGAAATTTTATACATATTTACATAACAATCAAAACATTTACAACTCATGACATTTTAGTTAATTTTCAGTTTAAAATTTCATACCAGAAATCTATTTCTAAAAAAACAATTTTTTATAAGTCTAATTAACTTTCATTCAAGATAATTAAAAGTGGAATTAATTTGAGTAAAGGAAAAAATATTTTAGCAGGTAGGTAGATATTTTAATTAACATAGGACTGGAGCAACACAACGGACTATTGGCGACAGTCTGGGATCAAATCCGAAGATATTTTAGCAAAAAGCTAGATAAAAGTAATTTTTGAAGATGATACAGTGGACTGTCTAAGAATGATATGACAAAATCACTATTCATAAAATAAAGAAATAAATAGAAGTATTTAATGGAAAAATTTTTATTTTGAATCCGTAGAAATACAATTTTGCGCAAAGCATTTGAAAAGGATGTGTAATCTCTGACACATTACCTTGGGCTCTCATAATTTTACTTTTCAACTATACAGAGTGATTTAGAACTCATGGGATAAACTTTTAAGTGGTGTTAGAGCACACTAAAATAATCATTTGTATGTATTTGCAAGTCATGCATTTAGGCACAAACAAGAATTGCGCAGGAAATGAAACAAAATGTTTATTTACATCATTATTTTACAATCACTTATTTACAATGATTTCTTACAGTAACTGCTCTAAAGTGCCACCACCAACATTAACGCAAGCTTAGCAGAATGGCAAGCTCACATGAATGTTGGTGGTCTCCCACTGAAACTCGAATTGATGGACAGAGGCCACACTCTTTTTTGACTATGAACACATTTATATTTTATTCATTCTTAATTTAAATTTTCAAATACTCAAAGAAGTGTACCTACCATCACACAAAGATGGCAAAGTCAAACAGAAATAGGTCCCCATTTTCAAAAGAACTGCAAAAATACCCATTTCTCTATATTTAATAAAGTAACACAATTGGACATATATATTCATATCCTCAAAGATAAGACTCCAAATAATCCAGCCAAGAAACACTAAAAATTTAATGAATGCTTTTTTATTGGGTATGCATTAAGCATGTTTTTAGCAATTTAGAGAAAAATTATTTTATAATGAACACACCATTTCCAACTCCCTACAGTTGCAGGCCTCATTTGGGGAATTCCTGCAATTGGCTTAACCTCTTAAGTGCCACTGGTACATATACATGGTTCTCGAACCCTATGCATTAAGAGCCATGCCATTGCATCCCATTTCTAACTCCATAACAGGGATCCCTAGTTTCCACGATCCCATTTCATGCAAAATGTAGGGAGCCACTGTACAATTGGCAACCTCTTAAGTGCCACTGGCATATATACATGTTTCTCGCACCCTGTGCGTTAAGTGCCAAGGGGATATAAATACATAAGGCTTTTGTATCGTCCACATTTAAATGTTATTGACCTTAGATATACACTTAATGTTCATTATCAGATTAGAATGATTACGCTTTGAACATATGCAACATCACGATGTGGATTGTACTCATTTGTAGTTTATAGCGGTGTTTCAATGTAGGGTGTAAGCAGCAAGCATATCAAATGAAAGAATGCAATGTTGGATTTGTGTTCAACCTCATAATACGAAAGAAATATTTTAATGATTAGAAGACAATATTTTGTATGTGTTAAATCTTATATTATTTCCTTGAGCGAATTACACTATAACAAAAATCGATGCATCAAGGAGTTGTCCGATTGTGATAAAAATTGGTGGATGTGAAGAACATACATAGAAAAACAAACGATTAAAATTTCAGAACAATTGAATGATTTATTTCAGAGTTTGACCGCTACAAAGGGAGGAAGCCAATAAGGTGTTGGTTCATCTCTGGCTTATATGCAAGCTGTCAACCGGCGTGGCATAGACCGAAAAATTTCCCGGATGGTGTTCTGCGGAATTTCTTGTCCATTTGTCTCCAACTATCTGGCTAAATGGTCAACATTCCAGGATTATTGCAATTGCCTTCCCATAACGTCCCAAATGTGCTCTATGGGAGAGATCAGGAGACCTAGCTGGCCAAGGAAGTGTTGGGAAAGCTTGAAGACAATTCATAGGCAACACGTGCCATGTGCGGCCGGGCATTATCTTGTTGAAAAGTAAGTCCGGGGTGTTGTCAAAAGGAACGATAACACAACCGGTCGTAGAATGTCGTCTACGTACCGCTGTGCTGTGTGTCAGAAATGACTACCAAAGGGGTCCGGCTATCAAAGGAGATGGCACCCCTTTGCCCATAATGCCCTTTTGTGGGCATGTGTGGCGTGCGATAGTAAGGGCAGGATCCCCACGCTGCCCTGGACAGCTCCAGACACGTCTGCGGTTGTCGTCAGGACACAGTTGGAAAAGGGACTTGTCACTAAAGACTATACGTTCCCAGTTAGCGCTGTTCCAAGTTGATCGAGCCCGGCACCACTGTAATCGAACTTGACGGTGTACAGGCGTGAGAGGTAAGCGGCATAACGGTCGGTGCGAGCTTAAATTCCACTCTCTTAGTCGTCTGCAAAGGGTCATGTTGGACACATGTGCGGGTCACTTGTTGGATAGTTGCTAACGACGAATCCGGTGCTGTGACAGCTGCTCTGTCTTCCCGTTATGTTGTGGCCCTAGGTCGATAGCTGCCGTCCTGATGCTGACATCTGCTGTTCTTGTGCCACTCTTGCCAGCATCGTCTAATCGTCGCATCGCTTTGACCCACATGTCGAGCGATTCTTCGATTCGTCCAACCAGCCTCCTTCAATCCGATAGCACGACCTCTTTCAAACTTAGACACATATGCTCGTAATGAGCACGGATGTTTCGGTGGGGCATTGTTTTAGTCGACGCAAGATATCAGCAGTCGAAATGCAACAGAAATTTGGACCTCAGATTGAGAATCGCTCCTTATATACACCTGCTGAATGCGCAGTTCCGATGCGCTGGAGCTCCCACTATTCATTCATTGGACACCAAATTTTAATCATTTGCATATTCATTCAAAATGTCTTTGCATACGAAATTTCATTACAATTGGACAACTCCTTGGTGCATCGATTTGTTTGTCATAGAGTGTATAATTATATTTGTAACACAATCATAATAAACCTACTATTGAATTTTTCCACTGCTATATTATGATAATCTATGTTGCATGGTTGGTGAAATATAATTGGCACTGGAGGAAACTACACTGAAATACTGTAGCATTCAAGAGGTTAAGACTAGCTCTTCTGTATGGACAAGTCTATGTATCACTAAATTATGCTTTTGCGAAAATTTTTTCTTGCACAATTCACACTCATACGGAATTTCCCCTGTGTGGACACGTCTATGTTTCAATAAATTGCTCCTATCTGAAAATGTCTTCATACACACTTCACATCCATACGGTACTTCACCTGTATGAATACGCCTATGTCTTCGTAAGTTTGAACTTTGAGAAAACCTTTTCATGCATACTTCACAGAAATATGGCTTCTCTTCAGTGTGTGTACGTCTATGTGTTCTTAAGAGCACACTTTGTGAAAAACGTTTCATACATATTTCACACTCATATGTCTTCTCTTCAGTGTGGGTAAGTCTATGTCTTTGTAAATATGAACTTTGTGAAAATGCTTTCTTACATATTTCACATTCATAAGGCTTCTCTCCAGTGTGGATACGTCCATGTGATTTCAACTGCGAAATTTCAGAAAACCTTTTGTTGCACATTTCGCAGTGAAAAGGCTTCTCACCTGTATGGACACGCCTATGTTTTTCTAAATTACCCTTTAGTGAAAATGTTTTCTTGCATACTTCACACTCATATGGCTTCTCTCCTGTATGGACACGTATATGTTTCTTTAAAGCACTCCTTTGTGAAAATGTTTTCTTACATATTTCACACTCATATGGTTTCTCACCCGTGTGGATACGTCCATGACTTCGTAACTTTGAACTACATGCAAACTTTTTGTTACACATTCCACAGTTAAAAGGCTTCTCACCTGAGTGGATTTGTCTATGTTTTATTAAATTACTATTTTCTGAAAATGTTTTTTTGCACACTTCGCACTCATAAGGTTTTTCACCACTGTGTACTCGCATGTGTCTTTTCAAAGTCCATTTATTTCTCAACACTTTGCAGCAAATAGTACATTGGACTGGTTTCCCTTGAGTGCAGAGTCCATGATGTTGTTTCCGTGTAAAACGTTTTCCCCACTGGTCTGCATCATAACCATTTTGCACTGAATTTTCTCTCTGCTTCAAGGCCCCTGTTACTTTACTGAAATAATCTGATTTTCTACAGATTTGTGACTGGTTTGGAGGCATTTGAAGGATATGTGTGCTCAACTTAGATGACAGTGTTCTCCGCTTGTCTTGTTGAGTTCGATTTTTGTAGAAGCGTTTAACTCTAAATATCACACTTCAATATATTCTTTCCAGTAAAAGTTTCCAGATGCTTTGTTGCTTTCCTTTAAAAAGACCAAGTAGTGCTACCAGAAAACTGAAATTAGAAAAGAAAATATAAGTTTTTCAAGCAAAAACCCAATAAACAAATGATCATATAAACTAAAAACACAAGTAAATAACATTTCAAACTTTAAAGGGACAATAGAAATACCTTCATGTGAAAAATTTGAAACATCAAATTAAAAAATTTGTAATGTCATACATTATAATTACTCTACATACATAATGTAAAGAAATGTGTATATACATTAAGAAAAGTATTTTTAAGTTATAGTACAATTCAATAGAATTGTAACAAACATATCGCTAAAATATTTATTACAAATCTATTTATGAACATTAATAACTAATTTAAAAATAGTTTTATAGAATTTTCTAAAATTTTGATATTAAGACACATAACATGGTTCTAATTTTAAAATTTAATGAAAACTTGGTTTTTATAAAAATAATTTTAAGACCATAACATCTTAACACTTATTTTCAGTTAAAAAGGACCCATTTATGTACTTGAATCAATAAATCTTTATTTCATATACTTTTTAGAAATTAGTTTAGTTAGAAATATTCTTGAATAAAGTACAGCAAATCTTTAAAATCTAATATATTGTAGGACCAAAGTTGCAAGAAATCAAAAACGAATTCATATTTTAAGTCTCTTGAATGAGAAACTTGAAATACTTTTTCACTGCAGTTCTTTTAAAACAGGTAAAGTCCAAAGAATTGAAGGGCAGATAACACATCTCAGGAGAATTGAAGCAATTTTAATATGAAGTTTAATATTTTATAGATAATTTATTATAAAGATATTAGTTATCATTTCTTTCTTTTTAAATGTGATTATTTAAGATAATTTATCAAATAGAACATGAGAATTAGCCATAATTTAATTTGAGCAGTTTCATTATCACTCACCATCGTTCTTGCATTTTTGACAGTATAGGACATTTTTCTCAATTTCTTTAAAGCTAACTCTGATTTTCTTTTCAAGAGGTTAAAATTAAATTATTTTTAAAAGAATTTCATATCTTGGAAAAAATAATTTTTAGTGAAATGACCAAAAAATAAAAAACACCGTCACTTTTTTGACATTAAAAATATTTTGTACTTGTACCTATAAGTTTAGGTGTTGTTAGTGAGACAAGCTTGCTGCATAATTATGGGAAATTGTAACTTCTTATTTAGAATAAGGATAAAAAGTACACTGAAACATGGAAAGAAGTGTGAGAAATTTACATATGCCCAGAGATTAAAATGTTCTATTAGTATCTTCCAGCATCATAATCACCTTTATTTCACATTTCTTCATCACCTTGGTTAGGTTTCTACATTTTTTCTTAATACTGGCTTTTGGGGGCAGTTTTGCAGGCTGTATTTTCTTTATAGAAAAGCACTTCATACAGGAAATGTCATTGCATCTGCACTAGTACTAGAAATAATATACAGTTGTACACTGATTGGCAGCAAATTTGCACTTAAGGAAGTCTCTTTGCACATTTTTATGGTTGGTTGATTTTTGTTTTATGGTGCAAGGGCCATATGTGACCATGCTGTGCCCAACAGAAGACAGACAATGTCAAGTAATGGACATACGCTCCCAATCATTTTACTGACACAAATGAGAGAAATACACCCAGGGAGGAATTCATAGCATATTCTCCAAATCTTAATGTTTGGAGAATATGCTCTAATTCCAGTTTTGATTACAGTGCTTGACAGAAGTTTTCCTGCTTTAATTTTTGAGTGAAATTTATAATTTCACCTAAATCTTATATCAATGCAAAAATATTAGCCAGGGTGGTATTCGGAACAGCTGCAGTATAGACCCCCCCCCCCCTCCATTTGGCGACTTTATACGTCGCCAACCCTCGATTGCAATTGATGTTTTTTCCACTCCATTCTAGCAACCCTACAGGTTGTACCGTTTCAATCTTATTGGAATTTCATCTTATTTTTTAGTTAGTATTTTTATTTGTTAGTCATGTCCGTTCAAACTACTGTTTCAAAGTTTCAAGAGTTAGTTGGGAGTAAATTTAATTTTAAATTTACTAATATGAGACATACTTTTGGTAGGCCTGGCTAATCGAATTTTTCTTATACATTTGTGCCAGGAAAAAAAATGGTGTTGGATTTTTGGATGGAGGCGCGCTTGATTGCTAATAAGATGATTTGTTCCAAGTGCAATTCTGAAATGAAGCTTAAACCGATATTCAACTTATGTACATTTTTTTTGTAATACGTCTGTTAAAAAATGTCGCCAAGTAACGTCAAGGTTGGCGACAAAAAAAGTCGCCAAATGGAGGAGGGGGGTCTATACTGCAGCTGTTCCTGGTATTCAAACAGTGCTCCAGACACTCCTTCCAAATATTCCTGATTATACAAAATTAAATGCTGCAGATGGCGTAATCTACAAAAAATCAATGCTTTGTTAATCCCATTAGAAGAAAAAATCTGCAAATAAAATGTCCATTTAGCATTATAGCAAATTCAATTGGTTGGTAAAGCACACGAGGAGTAGGAGTAGGAGGAGTATTTCAATTAACGTCACACTGGAGCAACACAATGGGCTATTGGTGACGGTCCGGGATCAATCCCAAAGGGAAAGATCCGAGGACAACACCACGTAATTTTGAACCACGGTCAGATGACGAGGCAACACCTGAGCTGGCACCCCACTCTCCAAACTTCCACACCACGCCAACGTGAGGACATTTGAGGCCACGACAGATTTAACGTGCACCAGCCCCCTTTGTACACGACGGTGTTTTGGCTGGATTCGAACTCGCAACCCTTCGGTTGCTAGTTCGTTACTCTTCCAACCGGGCCACCGCGGCCCGGTAAAGCACACGAAGAGCCCATGGATGAATGACTCTAAAAGGAACAAAAACAGAAAAATAGCAATGCTTCGCTTCATAGCCAAGACTGAGCCACTCCAAAAAAAATTTGATACGTACGTGGGGATAACTGGTTTTGAATGTGTGAAATAATACTCCAAAATTATATGCTCATAACCAAACATCCACCGGGTTAAATCAAAACACGAGTAACAACAAAGAAAACGAAGAAATTTCATCCCACAGCTTATAAAATAGTGAAGGGTCGAAAATGAGTAATTCGTTCAGTTGAGGGGGTAGTTTAATGAACATCCCACTGGAGAAATACGAAGGGTTATTAGCGACAGTCCGGGATCAACCCCAGGAAGGGAAAGATGCGAGGAAAAGTTAAACCAGGGTACAATGACGGGGTAACACCTGAGCTGGCACCCCACTCTCCAAACTTCCACACCAAGCTAACGTGACTTCAGTAAAGGAGGTACTTAATTACGTCACATTGGAGCAACACAACAGGTCATTTCAACTGTCCTAGGTACACAACGCCTCGTAATTTTGAACCACGGTCAGATGACGCAAACATCTGAGCTGGCACCATAGACGTTAAATATAAGTAGACTGAGCATCGTATTGAGAATAGTGATTGCAAAACCGGTTTTTTGAAAGATGAAAACCGGGTTTTCGGTTTTACCATTGGCAACCCATAAGAGAAACTCACCACAACAAGGTATACTACGCAAGGTACGCACACTGATGCAAACAACTAAATGTGTAGTGTTTACTACCCTATTAGAATAAAAATTCAACATTATTACATGTCTGTGGTATTAAGGCCACATGAGTCACACATCACTTTCATGTGACACAGCATGACCTATTTCTCCTCTGACCAATCATAATAACATGTAGACGGATTTTCAGCATTAGTACCAATGAGCCAGACAGTGGATCCTCATTGGTACCAATAAAATGTAAAAATATAAATAGAGAAGAAATTTATATATCACATGTCATTTAGGAAGCAGCTCAACTCGGCTACCACTGCCGCAAAAAATAAACAATCATACTATAAAGGGACTTACACATCCTAGTAAAACTTTTGGGGGGATAGAGTGTGTGACGTCATGGTGGACATGGGAGTATTTCCGCTTTCACTGGGTTATCATCACAGTTGGTCCAGCTATCTTGAACTAGTACGAAAATTGGCATGCTTTCTTTGGCGTTTTTCTGAGGTCCTGTTAGTGACTCATTTCCGGAGACGCTCAGATTGCTGCCTACATTTCTGAAGTGAATTTGGCGGACGTGACTTTCTGTGGATTGCTTATTTTGTGCTTCCTATAAATTATATATTTTATCCTTTGATTCTGATAAACTTGCGTATTTGATTTACATTTTCATTGTGTTCGATTTATATTTGTTGATCATAGTATTTCTTTCTGTTGCAATAGTTGCTGAAAAGTGCGCGTCTTGGAACATGTTTCCAATTTCTTTAGTGAAAAACATTGTTTTTGTTTTACTACGTTTTCCATTTTTATTCCATCTATAATACCATTTATATTTGATTTAGTTTTGTCTTAAACGTTCTCCACTTCTCATCTTGTCCCTTAGTGTTAATAATGAGACTTCTCATAATTGGCGATTCAATGATTAAGTATTTGAACGAATACTTAATTAGCGAATTGCAGGATCATGAAGTTGATCTCATTTCTTTTCCAGGTGCGAAGATAGAAAGGATATCTGGGAAACTTAGTAGTTTAGGTAAGTATGAATGGATGCTCTTTCATGTAGGGACTAATGATCTTGCTGGTGATGTTTCTGAAATTCTTCAGGAATACACCAGCCTTTTTCAGGAGCTTTCTATTTTGTATCCTGCTGCTAAGGTGGTTATTTCTGGGATCATACCACGTGGTCCCAATTTTTTTCTGGATTCTGAGTCCCGTTCTTCTCTGGCATCTCAACTAGAGTTTTTAAACCAAAAGACCTCAATCGTCAATCATGAACTAGAAAAGGCTTGCCTGGGCCGAGAGGCATTTTATTTCTGTCAGTCTCTTGGTTCATGGAAAGGCTTCTGGGGACGTGATGGATTACATCTCAACAGAAAAGGGAATCTTCGTTTGGCGAAAATGTTTTCACAAACATTAGGAGGGCTGATTGCATTGGAAGCTGCAATCTCCAAGGACAGTCCTGCAGTAAGTACATTTTTTAGATGTTACTTTGTTAAATGCAGCTTTCAATCTTGTTCCAAGCCTAATATGTGTTCTGTAACCTTTCAAACCTGTCCTTTCTAAAAATTTTAATGTTCCTGATATCTGCTCTTTGTTAGAGTTTCCTCCTTTGCCAATAATTATTTCTAACAACACTAACATGAGTAATTTTCTACCTTCTAGTCCACCTGCAAGTACTAATATTTCTGCTCTTTCAGTTATTCAGTCTGTTCCTGTTCGGTACAGCTGCAGTCTCTGCCGCGCGCGGTGGCAACGCGTTTTTTTTTGGCGCACTTTTTATGTCGCCAAGGAAATCTTCCAACATCGAATATATACTGCATACGTACGGAAGAATTATGTAAATCTGAATTAAACATTTTGAGACTAGAAAAACACTGCAAATATTGATTAATTATATGGACTTTTGGCGTAGTTATAAGCGACTCATGCCGGTGAGGGTAACCCATTTTTTCTCCAATTTCCAACAGTGAATCTATACTGTACATATGGATGAAATGAATCAAAAAATGTACATAAGTAGAATATAAGTTATTTTAACAGATTGCACTGTAAATGAGGGTTTCCTGTTTAAACGGGGCTGCCAGTCGTGAACTGAACCCTCAGTCGCACCCCATTCGTTTTTTTTTTAATGGAACGAAATTTCAAAGCAAACCATTATAGGAACCCTTGCGTTTTCCCATGCGATCTGCAAAGAAATCGCACATTCGCCATACTTACCTACCCCTCCTATTTTTTGATTGCGTTTCAACAAAATCAGAAATCACCTCGTTAACAAACTGCCGCCAATCGGCTAAAGTGTGGGATGCAAAAAAATACTCCTCCCCTATATCTTCCGTCTTTGTACCCCTTAAAATCTCATATGTCAAAAAAAAAAATCTCCTCCATCTTCAAATTACTCTTACGGAACCATGACCCGTGTCTAATAGATTTATAACTACGACAAGGCTTATCATCCCGACGATTTCGACAAATGTGTGTAACCATCGCTAACAGCATTCCTAACTGAAAAAGTCATATCCCCGTTACATTTATCACATGAAACTTTAGATTTAATTAATCCCGTTTCCTTTAAAAAAACTCTTTATCTCGACACAACTCGTAACAAAAAAAAACGATTAGCTACTCCCTCAGTCCAGTAAGTTAGCCTACCACCAGAAAAAGAAAACTTTAAATTGCGAGAAAAATTCTCCTGAAACTTATCTACAATACTAAAAACAGAAGGCATCTTAAATAAGGAATTCTAGAAATAATAAAATAAACCGAAAAAATACAACCTGATGCAATATCCTGAAAAAAAAAGACCCGCTCTCCACCGTGTCCAAACTAAAAAGAACAACCAATGCTGGACAGAACTGGACGCCGGCAAGGTTGCCATAAAAACAGGTTAACCCTAACCAGGAGAAAATTCGAGAAAAAATGGGTTACCATCACCCGGCATGAGTCGCTTATAACTACGCCAAAAGCCGCGCCAAGAGTCGTTGCCACCGCGCGCGGCAGAGACTACAGCTGTACCTCCTGTCCTTTCTCCAACAAATACCTCTACTATTGTTATCTCGGTGGTAACGCTACTATCCCTTCTAGTAAATCTAATGTTCCTGACATCCATTCTTTGCTAGAATTTCCTCCTTTACCGAAACTTATTTCTAACACTAACATGAGTAATTTTCAACTTTTTATTCCTCCTGTTCCACCTGTAAGTACTGATACTTATCATCTTTCAGCTGTTCAATCAGTTACCACTCTTCCATTTTCTTATAACCTAGAATGTTATTGCTCAGTAAAGGTATGCTTATCTGATAGTTTGGGAAATAATAGTGCTAATAAACAATGTAAGGTGGAAGGTTTGATTAAGCATTGTAGAACTGGTGGGGGTAGTGTCGAGCATCTTGAGGTCGAAAGGGAATTATATCCCAGACAATGTGCATGTTGTCAAAAAATTTATAAGACAAGGGTCACTTTTAGAAACCATCTTAAAACATGTAATGTTAGTGTTAAAATTTCATATCCTCGGCAATGTGAGATTTGTTTTTAAGTCTTACCTTTCCAGAAAATCATATTCCAATCATAAGAGCAAGTGTAAAGTGCAGGAAAATAGTAGCTTACTGCAAGATCTCACCAAAGTTCCTGATACCATGAGAGAACACTGTTCAGCTAATGTTTGTTCAATTTCAGAAATCTCTATTTCTGAACTATGTAACAATTCTGTTTTGGAAACTATGTCTAGTGTTAACTCCAATTCATTTATATCACCTAAAACTACGGACAACCCATTAGCCTCTTCAATTAGTTCAAAAGAATATCAACGTAACTCGCCACTCCCTATTTCAAAATCGATAGATATCCTATCTCTTCCTAATTCATGTGTAGTAAATGTGTACCAAATTCTGATTTAAAGACATGTGAGAAATGCTTAAATATATTTTCAAATAAGTACAATCTTCAACGGCATAAAATGGTATGTGCAAGAGCTTATGTGAAAACCTTAAGGGCCAAAAAGTGTCCAGTTTGTGGCAAGTTTTTTAAAAGTGAGGCAGAATTTATTGAGCATGAGCAGTTATGTATTTTAATTAATGAACAGGAAATGCATTACTGTATTTTTCCAGACTGTAATAGGCCATTTAAGCACCTTGGAAATTTAAATAGGCATGTGTTTGAAATACACAATTCAGATTCTCTTCAAATACTTTCATTCGATTCAATGGTTAGTTTCCAAAATTGGTTAGAGATGGAAGGAACATCAACTTTTACATCTTTCACTAAAACAACAGGAGGCAAGCAGTATGGCTCTAAAACATTTCATTATTATTCTTGTCAATTTAATTTTCTATCATCTCAATTTCAAAATTCCAGGAAAACAAATCGCAAAAATAGAAAAGGTACAATACCTAATCTTAACTGTCCTGTCAGAATATGTGCTTGTGAGTAAAAGGACTTGGTTACTGTCTCTTACAGCTCTAATCATAACCATCCCCTACAATTTAAAAATTGTAGGTTTCAACCCTTGAAGCAAAGTATGCGTGACTTAATTAAAGCACAGTTATTGTTAGGTATTCCTGTGCAAAAAATTCAATTGCTTTTGAGAGAAAATTTTGGAGATCGTGATTGTAGGGAGTTTTTCCCTGTAAAAGAAGTGTTCCTTTCACGGAAAGTAATTAAGTCATATTCTCGTCATGGACTCGCATTGCAACCAAAGAGTGATGCAATTTCCATTGCTGCTCTTGTTGAGGAGTTAAAAGTTGAGGAGTATGACCCAGTGTTAATTTTTAAACCTCAAGGCTCTCGTACACTGTATGGTCCTGATTTAGACCTTTTAAAAAATTGTAACACCTCTTTTGCTTTAGGAATTCAAACTAAAGATCAAAAGGATATGATGGTGAAGTCTTGCAGTAAAATATTATGCATTGATTCAACCCATAAAACGAATCAATATGATTTTTATTTGATCAATTTGGTAGTCTCGGATGAGTTTAGTCATGGGTATCCAGTAGCACATTTTATTACAAATTCATTAACATATGAAACAATGATTTGCCTTTTTAAAAGTCTTAAGTGTAGAATTCCTTATTTAAATGTTAATTGTGTCATGACTGATGATGACCACACTACTTTTAGTGCATTTCAGGCTGTGTTTGGACATGAAGTAAAACATTTGCTGTGCAAGTGGCATGTGTTAAGAGCCTGGAATAGGAATTTAAATTCTTACATTTCTGATAAAATGCTACGAAATGAAATTAAGTTAAAATTAATGAATCTGCTAAATGAAAAAAACCTTACAGAATTCAATAGACTTAATGACTTTTTGAACTGTTCCGAAAATTGCGAGTTATTTGTAAATTATTTTAAAAGGGAATATTCTAACCGATGTGAATTGTGGGCCACATCTTATAGGAGATATTATCATGCTTCAGTTAATACAAATAATTATTGTGAATCATTTCATAATCAGTTAAAAACCGTTTACTTTGGACGTAAATTTAATAGAAGGTTAGATACCTTGTTAAAAGTACTACTTGATATCGAAAAAGATAACTTTTTAACGTATAAAAATAGAATTTTAAATGACATTCCACCAAAAGAAGAAAATCCAGACATTGAAGCCAGACATAAAAAAGGTAGCAAAATTCCTGATACAGATTTGCTTTTACTTAATACTAATACTTGGTCTGTGAAGTCCCAATCACAGAAACATAAAGAATACATTGTAAAGCTAGTAAACACTAAGTGTCCTATGATTGATCACTGCTATTTTAAATGTCTTGAAATTAGTTGCAGGTCATTATGCTGTCATTTATATAATTGCAACTGCCCAGATAGTTCTAATTTGTGTAAGCATGTACATAAAGTGCATTCCACTAATCCTAAAACTAATCTCAATAACAATGACCTTTTTGATGATGCTCCTAGGATTGAAACAGATGGTTTTAAAGAACCCTTAAAATCTACATTTATTGCTAAAGATTTGTACAATCCTCATTCCAAGGCTGATAAAGTAAAAGCATGTCAAAAGTTATGGGATTCCTTATCGCAAAAATTAAATGATCCGCGAGTTCAAGAATTCATGCTTGACAATGTATATACAACATTGCAAACATTAGTTGCTGGATGCCGTGGCATTTTAAACTCAGAGACTGATAAAAATTCTAATATTTTTCCTTCTTCAAAAGTGGCTCCAAATCAGGCTACCCGAAAAAAACAGAAAGGTGCAATGCTTCACAAGAGGAATAGTGCTAAAAGGTTCTTAGATTCGGAAGATGTTGATGATTATTTTGTAAATATGACCCCATGCAAAAAGGCAAAGATAGATTCCTATGAACCATTTACAAAATTAAACAATGAAACAGGTGAATCTTTTACTAAAAGCATTGGGGTCTACAAATTGTGTCAAACAGCTTTCAGATCTCTGGATCCTTTTATTACTATTAATGAAGAAAGTGCTATTAAATTGAAGTCTAAAGATTTTGTCAGAGGATGGTTATTTGACGTTATCATTGATGCATTTCTTTATGTGCTGTGTACGGTTAATCCAGACTTTGTTTTAATTGATTCTGCTATTACAAACCTAATAATAAATAGCATGTCATCAACAGATCAATTACTAGCTTGCAATCCTTTAATTTTATCATCAAAATATTTATTTCTGCCTGTTTGCATGGAAAATCATTGGTGTTTAATACTTATTAATAAAGAAAAAAGATGCATTGATTTTTACGATCCATCAAATAATGATATTTCTGACAGGTATTGCAAAATTTTAGATAATGTTAAAAATTATTTTGGTTGTACAACTGGGATGTGGACTATTAATTTCCCCTTACATGTGTTGCAACAAGATTCAATGAACTGTGGTGTGTTTGTATGTTACTTTGCCCATCAGATAATATACAAGTCTAGTGTTTATGTGCCATTTGATACAAATAAATTTCGGGCATACATTTACTGTGTTTTGTTAGGAACAGTGATTCCTTCAAAGGACTCATTTAATAAACCAACTGTAAATAATACTTTCGTAGATGCTAATTCCTGTAATTTTTCAAAATTTAAGACAATAGATAAAAGTAATGTTTTGACATGTGAAGTAAAAGTTAATGACATAGAGATTAAGACATACATGCTGAAATCTTTAGATCTCTTTATTTCATTAGAAGAAGAAACCCTTTTAAGATCAGCTTCTGCTTTTTGCAAAGGTTGGCTGTATGATTCAATAATTGATGCTTTTGTTTTTAATGTTATTAGGTATTCAAACACCTTTGGATCAATGGATGCAATATGTTCCTCTTTGATATTAAATGGTGGGAAATTAAATGGTTCTTATTTTGAGCAATTAAGGAAACATAGAATTTTACTCATTCCAGCCAATGTCAATAAACATTGGAGTCTAATTGTTGTAAATATTGATAGCCATACCTTAGAGTTTTATGATCCATTAAATGACTTCATAGATAAAACATCATCACTTTTATTGCTTAAATGGTGTTCAATATTAAGTAGTGTATTTCCTAACTCAAATAAATGGACTTTTAGTTTCCCTCCCCATGTCAAGCAAACTGACAATATAAATTGTGGTGTCTTTGTATGTTATTATGTTTATAAAAAAGTAAATAATACATCTTTAAATTCAGATTTCAACATACCAAATTTTAGACAATTTATTTATGATACTATCATTGGAACATAAAAGTATTTGTACATACCTACACAAAACAAGGAATTAAACAGATGTCAAATGTGTATGTAAACAATAATTTATAGATCATGCAGTTACAGTTAATATGTACTTAAACCTTAATAATTTTAATTAGTAGTATTTTGTGTTTGCATATGATTAATAACGATTTTTAGGTCAGTTCGAAATAATTTGTTCACATTTTTAGTAATTACTTATTACAAAACCCTTAACACAAATCAAAATTGAGTTTGCTTGAAACCTGTAATCAATTCTTCAGTAATTTGTTTTCAACTTATTGCTTGCTTTTCTAACCCACTGTTGCATGGATTTTATGTGTTGTAATTTTACTGGTGAAGTTTCTGCTTTGGTAACAATTTCTCATTTGGGTAAGGATGTTTTCAAATTGACCAGTTTTATGTCTTTAAATGAGTTTTGCGATGAGATATTAAGTTTTAAATCAAAGCAGAAATCTCCTGGTATAGAAATATTTTAACAGAATATAGCAATAGTTTTTTATTAAGTTTGCTTGAAACCTGTAGTCAGTTCTTCAGTAATTTGTTTTCAACTTATTGCTTGCTGTTCTAACTCACTTTTGAGTAGACTTGAATTAAAACAATTTGTTATAACAAAACAAGTTTATTAACAACAAATATAACAAGGTTGTGGAATGACCATTTTCTCATTGTAAGGCTAATGAAGCCTCTCAGTCTAATTCCTGAATCTTAACCCTCGTGCTCACACAGCACCCTCTACAATATACGGAGGATTTAACAAATAATAAACATCTTTTAGTTCAGAAGACTTATTCGAAAAGCAGCATTGAGAGAATAAACTGTTGAACATGGGGGGGGGGGGTTGCAGTGTGATCTTATAAATCAATGATTTCTGGTAGTTGAAACATTTCTAGTTTAAAATGTTTTTCTCAATGAAAGTATGTTGTGTATTGCCTTACGAGTATAACAGATTTGTGTTTTGTTATTTATTGAAATACAGTTTATATTTTACAGATATATTACAAATCTCTGATGTCTGAAGTTTTCCAACTGAAAAGAAAAAATAGACTTATTTGGTGTCACCTAGTCATTCAATATTTAGCAGTTAAAAACTAAATGATGTTTATTTTTGATGACCATTTCATATGGCATCAATAATAAATTTCTTTTAGTTAAGATCATGGTATGCCGATTTAAATCAAGATTTTAAATTTCATTTTCCTTTCTCTGTGTGTATTACGTTTATTACAATTAAATAATTATGAAAACAAGATTCATGTTATTTTATTCAAATAAGTTTAGAAATTTGCTCGTATTTAATTCACCTCAACCATTGTATTGAAAATCATCCTTCCCCTGAAGATACTGAATAATTTTTTGATAGGTATCAATTATTAGACAACTATGTATTTTCCTATTGGGCTGTTGATCAACAGGTGTCACTCACATGCCTGTTCATCAGTGTTGGTTTTATTTTAAATAAATCCGATGATTTTTTAATCCTGATTTCTTTGTACCCTGACACTTAGTCACAACAAAATAGTTTTCTGCAGTATCAAAAGTATTCAAATTTTACACATAAATCTTTATAATGGGAAATTTCAATATTTTCGTTTTGTTTGGTGTAATATGTTGGTTAATTTTATGCATTGATCCCTAGGAATTCTTTGCATTGCCAGCATAACTATTCTATATTTAAGGAATTGGAAGTTTGGAATGTAAAAGTTAATTCGTCCATCTGATAGTTGAATACGTTAAAATAAATTTGGGTTTTAAAAGCAGAAAGCTCTTATGATTATGATTGCAATGATGATTTTTTTTATTGCAGCTTCAAAATTCCACACAATTGGAATATTCTGGAGGAATGCTATTACTCTTATCCTATGCTGTTCATAGAAAAAAGCTTCATTTTCGTGTATGTTAGTGTAAACCCTTTATGTGTTTGTGCTTGGAAATACTGATGCTCAGAAATTTTTTTAAATAAACATTTGATTTCAATATATGTACATTTTCATGTCTTATTCATTTCTTACTATTCACTTACAAATAACATTTTTCACAAATAAGTACTTTTTGCAAGCTGAATATTAATGAGTTGGAATTTTTCCATGAATTTTTTGTACAAGTTATTTTTATTTTATTTTCCATTGGTTACATGATTTTTCTCTAAAACAAGTCTAACACATTGATTACTGAATACAAAATTAACTAAAGCAATTCTATACTTTTTATTCATATATGATAATTATGTAAAGCAAAAAATTTCATGTCACCGGGTATGGGTTAAAATCAAACTACACTGCTGGCCACCGTAAATGCAACACCCTGAAGGAAGCATGCAAATAATATGAAATTTACAACATGAATTAGCGGAGGTGAGATATGCAAATGATTAGAATTTCAGCGCAGACGCACATCACGCGCGCCTGTGGCGCCACTTCAAAGCGCTATTTAAGGCTTGGAGATTTCGACGATTTCAAGTACGGCAATTGTGTTTTTCTTGTGGTTTTTTCAAAAAAACGATCCATTATGCCTCGTAGAAAACAGCGATCATCTTTTGATCAAGTATCCGAGTTCGACAGAGGAAGGATAGTGGCCTACCGAGATTGTGGATTATCTTTCAGGGAAATCGGTAGTCGTGTTGGACGAAACCAAACAACTGTAATGCGGATATGTGATCGTTGGATGCAGGAGGGTACGACGGACCGACGTGTTCGATCACATCCACCTCAGTGCACCACTTCACGTGATGACAGGCATATTGTGCGTATGGCAGTGACGGATCGCTCAGCCACATCACGAACCATAGCACAGCACATTCAGTCTGTACCGCATCATCCAGTGTCTGCGCGTACCATTCGACGCCGTTTACAGCAGAGTGGTCTGTCCGCAAGACGTCCATTGCTTCGTCTACCCTTGACGCAGAACCACAGACGTTTCCGCCGCCAATGGTGCGATGAAAGAAGGATGTGGACGGCAGAATGGAATGAAATTGTCATTACTGACGAGTCACGCTTCTGTCTGCAACACCACGATGGTCGGATTCGAGTCTGGAGACACCGTGGAGAGAGGATGCTGAACAGCTGCGTTATGCACCGCCACACTGGTCCTGCACCGGGTATTATGGTATGGGGCGGTATTGGATATCACTCTCGCACTCCTCTAGTACGCACTGCCGGTACTTTAAACAGCCAGCGCTACATCTCCGAGGTGTTGGAGCCAGTTGTCCTTCCTTACCTTCAGGGCTTGCCCACAGCCATATTTCAACAGGATAATGCGCGACCACACGTGGCACGCATTGTCCAAGGGTTCTTCGTCAATCGCCAGATTGAATTGCTTCCCTGGCCAGCTCGCTCTCCGGATCTTTCGCCGATAGAAAACATGTGGTCCATGGTTGCTCAACGATTGACCCAGAATACATCCCCAGCTGCCACACCAGATCAACTTTGGCAACGTGTGGAAGCTGCTTGGTCTGCAGTACCCCAAGAACACATCCAAAGTCTCTTTGAATCAATGCATAGGCGTGTGGCAGCGGTGATCTCCAACAATGGCGGCTACTCTGGCTACTGATTTTGGCAGGAACCACACTTCACAGAAGTCTATAAATTTAATCATTTGATACTTGGTCAACATGTTATCTACAAAATAAATTTTGTTGTGATATCTCTTGTCTTTCTTGGTGTTGCAATTTGGGTGGCCAGCAGTGTAATTTAAATAACTCGAGTACCAGATGGGAAAACTATTGCTTATGCATGGCATTTGTTGTGCATGTCATTTATTTACTCTATCATGTGATTAACTATGCTAGTTCCTATATTGTGTTTAAATTTTTCAAAAATTTTCCCTGATATTTTTTTTATTAATGCTATTCATCAAATATTTTACTGTTTAATATGTATCAAAACTATCTAGAAACTACACTATTTACATGTCTCATGTCCAACAAGTTGAAACTTGTCCGGCAAGGCTCGAATTAAAATCATAAAAATCCAATTTAAATATTAAAAAAATCACATTTAAATCGAATGAATAGGAGTGTTATGATTTTTCCAATCATGATTTTTTTCTTATCCTAGTTAAGATGATTAGAGAAAGATTATGGAATCTGAACATTGAAAAAACTCACCTGAGCATTCAAAGAATTTCCCTGCAGTCATAATTACTTATATGTGGTTGACATATTCATCAAACAAGAATTGTGTAAATCTTTAAATATTGTTAACAGACATCAATTAGTTTCTATTATATATTTTTCCGTGAGTTCTTTTGTTTCATAAATTTATTTGACAGTCATGTGAATTAGATACATGAAGCAGGACCAACTGAAGAGGCAATTGAATAGTGCCATCGAAAAAGGCACATTTCGTGCTTAGAATCACCACCAATCATAGGTAAACTTGCATTTTCAAATAACTTAACTTTCAAGAAAGTAAAAACCCATATTTACCTAAAATTATCAGACCTCTATTCTTTGACAGAAAAAACTACTCACACACACAGATTGCTCTTAGTCCGTATTTTTTCTACATATTGAATATTACAGTTGAATTCGGGGTGAGATTTTGGGTTCCGTTATTTCGAACCTTGTGTTTTCCAAATAATTCAGAGATTAAAATTAATATTGAATATTAAGTGCAATTAGCGAGTTGTAAATATGATTTTTATTTATGTAAATTACACATTTTAACACTTCTATAAACATGACTAACAGATGCCGTCCCATCTACAGGGTGGAGCTTAAGTCCCCTAGTTCCGAAGTTTTATCGTTCGGTGCCGTAAGCCAGTGCTTCCCAACCGATGTGACGCGAAAATTTTTACCGCAAAGTCCTGATGATGGGGCGACGGTACCGGAGGGTTATCCATCGGCGAAAAAGCTATGAACATTCTTTTACCATTTGCTGCAACATACATGTGTGAGCAAAAGTTTCTCTTCTACGCTCACTATCAAGAATTTAAAGAGATCATCCTTGAAAAGTCTTGATCATGAATTGCGTGTAGCTCTTTCAACCATAGACCCAGATATAAAAAAGTGTTCACAGAAACAAGCTCAAGTATCTCACTGAAATAAGAAGGAAATATATGTATTTACTGTGACAAAAGAATATGAGGATATTTATATTAATACTTAAAATGTTTATTTTTTCATTAAATTATTATTATTATTAGCATATTTATACATAGTCAGTAATTCTTTTGTATATAATTAATTTTACTTTTGTATTTTTACATCAAAATTTTATAAAATAAGTGTTCTAAAAATTTAATCACAATTTCACTCAGTCAAATCTGACAATTTAGTCACTATTCTTAGTCCCCTTGTTATTGTAATTCTTAGTTCATAGATGAAGAGACGTAACTAGGCTAGTTTCCACCCGAGGAAAGAACTCGCCTTGCCCCCCCCCACCGTCCAACCAAACCAAAACCCTCCCCACAATACCTGATATCGCCACCACACATTAATTCCACTAGTCCAAATTTTTTTATTAAACTTCGATGGTAAATGCTCGATTTCAAAGGTAAATAGATTAATTTGCAGCAATTTCATTTTTAGTACAAGATAAAATACCAAATTAATTCTAAGATATTTCATTCACAAATAATCTAAGAGTAACATGTTTGGAATATTCTTTCATACTTATAATCGCTGCAAATGAAATGAAAAGGTTTTATCAAATGATATCGAGATACAGTGACTCCCAAAACTGTTCGTACACTTACGAATTTCAAAGAAATACTGCTCTATCCATTAATAAAATTAATATTTCAGAATGGGAATTTTTTAATAACATATATAACTTGTTCTTAACAAAACTACGTAAAATATTTTAAAACTTTTTTTTTGGAAAATCAATAATCAAAAAGTAACAAAAAACTTACCTCACAAAAGTCTTCGTACACTTTAAAAAAATTTCTACATATTAGCAAATATTGTAATATTTCGGTAAATTAGTACTTAGTAGGATATCCTATAGCATCCACAACAGCTTTTAAACGTCTGGGAATAACGTTCACTAGTTTTTTCGTAATTTCTGCATCAATGTTCCACCATTCTTCAATAATTACTGTTTTTAGTTCGCTTTTTGTTTTAATGCCGTGTCTTCGTACTCTAACCTCTAGTTCTCTCCAAATGTGTTCTATTGGGTTTAAACGTTACCACCGAGATAACAAGGCCAGACCGCTGTGACGTTTCGATCACGTGACTCGCTTACTAGTAGTCATAACAAACATCGCCGCATGGCCGACTACTTGTGGATTACCTTTAATGTAGCGTAAGAAATTAGGGTTTTTTATACTATTTTACCGGAAAGCAAGTGCAGCTGCAGTTAAATATTGTTATATAACATTTGTGGAACATTACAGTGTCAAGGTGTTAAAGGCTTTCGTCAAACAACACGTTTAACGTGTGTCCAGACCGATTTCTTTAGTCTTAACCACGAGGCTATCCAAAATGCACTTTAGATGCTGTTGTTGTTTAGATGTTGCGAGACTCTATCGGAATTACTTTACTGTCGTTCTCTACTATCTATAATATTAATCTGACTCCATATTTATCCAAACAAAACCACTTTTATTTCAACGGCACTTCTCATGTTCTAAAAACGTCGCCATTTCTTTCATAACAAGAAAAACAAAAAAACCGGCAACCAACTCGTTGCCATTCACAAAAGCATAAAGTAAATTACAAAATGACTTAAACAAACCAAAAACGTAACATAAATAAACTAACTCTATATATTTGTACACCTAAGCATTATGAAGTGAAATGTATAGTTTTAATTCAAAATGAGACATAAAAACACCAACTTTTAACATCCTCCCACCTTTTGATTTTCCCTAAAAATTCAAGGAAATCAAAACAAACTCTTCTATGCTCAGAAATACAAATAAATTTGTCAAGAACCATGAAATCAATATCAGTCATTATAACGTTTTGGCTTCACAATAGATCTTCCTCGTTTGGTCTTCATAGGAGGATTCATCTTCTCGATCAGTTTCTGTCCTTGGTCTTTAACAGTTTTCTTTTTCCCATGCTCGTTCAAAGTACTACCAGGAGAAGGATCACAAGTGGACATCACTAAAGGATCACAACTGGACACCTCCAGTGGATACACTCTTTGCACAGGTCGGGTCAGTTCTCCATTTGTGGTCTTTACCTTGACCACACGTATGCAATTGTCTCTACCAGGAATAGTAGACACGATGCGCCCCATAGGCCAGTCTAGGCGCTTCTTATTATCGCAACCAACGAGAACAATATCTCCAACTTTCACGTCTCTTACTAAATGTTTTTTCTTGAGCGGTCGTTGCACTAAAAGACTGAGGTATTCTTCTCTAAACCTTTTCCTGAAGGTTTCTCGTAATGATTGTTGATGCTTAAACCTACCTGAAAGGTTTACCCTGTCCAAGTGATCTAAGTCTGGAACTTCCACTGTTCGCAGGTCCCCCACAAACATTGAAGGGGAGAGAGGAAGCAAATCGTTAGGATCTTCAGTAACATAGGTGAGAGGCCTAGCATTGATGACAGACTCAACATCGCACAGAATGGTTAACATTTCTTCATATGCGTGAAGCCCTGCCCAGAATTCTTCTTAGCATTCGTTTAACCATCTGCACGATTCTCTCCCACCATCCTCCCCACCACGGTGATGCAGGAGGGTTAAACTTCCATTGTATCCTGAGAACTGAAGCATCAGCAATGATCTTGTCCCAGTCGATAGCTCTTAGGAGATTCTCAGTCCTCATAAAGTTACTTCCGCAGTCACTGTATACTACTTTTGGGCGCCCTCGTCTGGCAACGAATCTTCTGAGGCCCAAAAGGAAACAGTTTGTTGATAGGCTTTGTATCAGCTCTAGATGAACAGCACGGTAGACGGCACAGGTGAAGAAGTAAAATCCATGCCTTTTGCCCATCTTTCAAGTATAAAGGACCTGCCAAGTCTACCCCTTCAATTTCAAACACAAGGGCATCTCTAATTCTATCTTCTGGTAGTGGGGCTGGAATAGACTCGACTCCTTTTGCGTCATGTCTTCTGCATCTTACACATCTCGAAATAACTCGTTTCACTGTTTTTCTGCCTCTTACAATCCAGAACTTCTGCCTAAGATCAGCCAACACAGACTGCACTCCAGCGTGTGTTTTCCGATGACGATCGAATATGAGTTTCTCAACAATTTCGTGTCTTGACGGCAGCACAGTAGGACACAAAAAGTTTTCATCATCCTTTCTTCTTGTAATTTTTGTTGTTAATCTCAGAAGTCCTTCATTATCCGTAAAGGTGCAGAGCGATTTCAAATCCTCTTTGATTAGTGCTTCTTGTTGAACAATTCTTAAAAGTTTCTTTTCGGCAGACTCCAATTCATTTACTAAAAGTTCCTTCTCTTTCTGGACATTACGCTTAAGCGAATTGTTGATGAATCTCCACATCCAAGCATAAATTCGCAAGATTTTAGGATATTCCGAAAATCTACTGTACCAATTATCTTCTTCGCTACAAACAAGAGTAGAAGTAATGCACTTTTGTTTCTCTTTAGAAATTTCAACTTCTTCTGCCTGGAATTTGGTTTCAGGCCACTTTTCTTCTCTTAACTTTAGCCATGGTGGCCCCTCCCACCATCTGGATTTTATGAAAGCTTTAACTGAACAACCTCTGGAGGGCAAATCGGCAGGGTTATATTCTCCTGGTACATGTTTCCATGAATCTTTTGATGACAGCTTTCGAATTTCTTTTACTCGATTGTTGACAAAAACTCCCCAATTGTCATCTCTTTTTATCCAGCAAAGTGCGGTAGATGAGTCGGACCAGTAAGTGATAGAAATATCTTTGCGCTCCATGGCTGCAGTTATATTAGACGCAAGACGTGCTCCAATGCAACAGGCAAGTAGTTCTAACCGTGGTATAGTCATCTTGTGTAAAGGAGCAATTCTACTTTTCGCTTGTACAAAATGTACTGATATGTTCTCATCTAGCTCCTTCCTAATGAATACAACTGCGCTGTATGCAACCTGACTGGCGTCGCAGAAAACATGAAGATCAATTCTTGCATTAGGATTGCATATACCGATGTTTCTAGGAATTTTCACATCGCATAGTAAAGGCAAATCTTTAGTCCAGTTCTCAAAGTCTCTTTGGTTGTGTTCTGGTAACTCCAGATCCCAACCTATTTTGAGTTTCCAGGTCTGTTGAACTATAAGCTTAGGCGGTAAAATGACTGGACACAAAATTCCAAGAGGGTCAAAAATTTTCTGAACAGTTGATAAAACACTTCTTCTGGTTGCGACAGATTTAACTTCTTGTAGAGTGCTCAAATCACAGAACAGATAATCTCCCACTTTATCCCATAGGATTCCTAAAACGTGAGTGGGTTTTTCTAAATTCGAAATTTCTTGCAGAGCAGTATGTTCCCATCCTCGTAAGTCAAAACAAGCACCTTCCAACAATCTTCTCGATTCCCGAATGAATTTCCCCAATTCTTCTTTGTTGGACACAGAAGTTACGCAATTATCCACATAAAAGGATTTCTTCAAAATGTCTGCCGTTTCTTTCATAGCTAGTGGACTATCTTCTAAAACAGAATCCAAAACGGCAGCCAAGAGAAAAGGACTACATGTGAGACCGAATACTACTCTTTTGTGCCTAAATACCTTAAGCTTTCTTTCTTCAAAATTTTCCCACCACAGGAAACGCAGAAAATCACAATCTTCCTTCATAACAGAGATCTGCAAAAATGCCTTTTTGATGTCGGACGCAACTCCAATGTTATCTTTGCGAAATCTCATCAGTAGTGGGGTTATTTCTTCTAGAAGGTTAGGTCCCTTTTCCAGACAGTCATTTAATGATGGGAAACCTTTTTCATGACTGGATGCGTCAAAGACAGGTCGAACTCTTGTCGTTGAATTCTCTTTAAAAACACCTCTATGGGGCAAGTAATGTGATGGAGTTTCCAGTTCATTCTCGGGCACCACTTCGATTATACCAGATTTCTCCCAGTCTTTGAATACATCTTCATAATCAGCATACCTGTCTTCTTGTTGAAGTTTGATCGACATTGATAAACATCTTTTTTCTGCAGCATTCCTATTTTCTTTCAGAAATTCCTTGGATTCCAGCCATGGTAAATGAACCTCATAGCGTCCATCTTCATTCTTTAACACAGTGTTTCTGAAATGATTTAGTGCTACAAATTCCCTTTCTTCTCTTGATTTTTTTTCAACTGGATCTCTAATTCCTAAAATGTCGAGTTCCCATAGATTACTAATTGTTGAAGTCTGAGAAAAAAGGGATGTTATAGTAAAGTTTGCCAATTCACAATTCACCCTGTCTGGAACCTTTCCCATAATCAACCAACCTAATCTTGTTTCCATAGCTACCAGTCCACAGGTAAGTTGGCGTACATTTCCTGTAAACAAAGTTCCACAAATATCTGCCCCGATGAGTAATTCAATTTCAGGTTGTCCTTCACCATAGTCGGAAATCCAGATTTTCATTTTTTTCAATTGTTTCGACCAAGGTCCTCTTCTTATTCTTGGCAATTTTCCACATATGGTACTTTGATCCAGAACTTGAAGTATACAACTAAAGTTACTACTTAAGCTGCTCACATTTATCCGGTAACATTCATGAGATTGACTTTGTACTTTTGTTCCACCAAACAAAATGTGAGTTAACTCTTTAGAACCAATTGATTGATAACCCATCTTGTCAGCTGTAGATTTCAGGATGTACGACTGCTGGGAACCACTATCAACAATTGCACGTACTGTACGACTTCCCTTTTTTGACCTGAGCTGTACAAGCAAAGTTTGCAGAAGTATTTCTCCAGAAGAACTAATACTTGACAACGAAGTATTGGGATTATCTTCTTTTTTCTCTGTATCCTGCAGTTCTCTCTCACTTCGGCTTGCTGTAATTTCCCGACACATGACAGCCCAATGTTTGCGTCCACATATTATGCACTTAACAGTTGTTCGACAACTCTTAAAACAATGTCCTGTCTTTAGACAGGCGAAACAGACTCCTTTTTTCTTAACTATGTCTTGTTTCTCCTGAAATGACATCTTTCGAGCTTGAAAACACTCTTTGCTTTCATGCCTTTTTTGACAAAAAATACAGGCGAGGAAATTCTCCTTTCTTTTATCCCCAGCAAATAAATCATTTGCGGTTGCTACAAATTCTTCATCTTGTTTCTTTACTGAGGTTCTTCTATTTCCTGCTTTAGATTTCTTTAAATCAAAACCTCCCACAGCCATAGATATGCGCTGCTCATTTCCCACTTCCTTTCTGATGAATGCCATCAAAGTTTCGAGTCTGTCTTTAGGTGCTTCCACCAAAGTTGTCTGTCGCTGCCATATCCTGAGTAGCTCTTCTGGTACACAGGATTCCACTAGCGGAAACAATATCGCATCATACATCTTTGTTGAAATGCCTAAGGAATCCAACGCTCTTAATTGTGACTCGAGCTGGTCATACATGCTAGAAAGTGAGAGTTCTGTTTGTGATTTTGAATTCTGTATCACAAGAGACAATAGTTCCCTGATGTACAGCTCAACCAGGACATCTTCTTTCCCAAATCTACCTTTGAAACTTGCAATGACTTTTGGATAGTTTTCTGCTGTGGCTGGATAACTTTGTACCAGTTCTCTTGCTCGAGAATCCTGTACTGTACTCTGTATGAGATACTGGAATTTGTCACCTGGATCAATGTTGTTATCTTCATCAATTTTTCTGAACATTGCCCAAAATGATAACCAGCCTTTCAAATTTCCATCATATTTTTCCAACTCTATTTTTGGAAGTTTGAACTTTCGATTACATACCGTTTCTCGTTCGACAGACCTTACGTCATCGTTTTCTTTCGATTTCCGATCAAGAACAGCCGTGACTTTAAAGAATTTGGTATTGTACTCATCAACGGTTATACTTTCCTCTTCAAATTCTTCATCTGTTATCTTTTCATCTTGTAACAGATGTTCCAAATATTCACTGTTTAAGTACTGAAGCTCTTCGTGTTTTAGCTTTAGTGTTTCGAATTTAGAGACAGCTTCTAATAATTTATCAGGTTCCTCCGAACTCGTGTCTCCTAATATTTGATTACACAATCTTGTACAAGAACTTCGAACCAGTCTTCGTTGCTTTAAAAGCTTATCCATGACGAACAGATCCAAAAAACAGAAATATATACTTCAATCACGTCCGCCGGGCACCACAATGTTGCGAGACTCTATCGGAATTACTTTACCGTCGTTCTCTACTATCTATAATATTAATCTGACTCCATATTTATCCAAACAAAACCACTTTTATTTCAACGGCACTTCTCATGTTCTAAAAAAACGTCGCCATTTCTTTCATAACAAGAAAAAACAAAAAACCGGCAACCAACTCGTTGCCATTCACAAAAGCATAAAGTAAATTACAAAATGACTTAAACAAACCAAAAACGTAACATAAATAAACTAACTCTATATATTTGTACACCTAAGCATTATGAAGTGAAATGTATAGTTTTAATCCAAAATGAGACATAAAAACACCAACTTTTAACACTGTGTACCTACTTGCTCTGGAAATTATAGATATGGTGATGCACCAAATATGGCGGTTCTCTCCTTTCCAGAGGATAAAAATATTAGAAAAAGATGGCTCAGGGCGATTCCACGAGCCGACTTTACACCATCAAAACGCAGCTTAGTCTGCGAACTTCATTTTCAAAACGATGATATCGTCCGGAATGTATCGAAATTCAACAAAAAAAACTGGTGAGTGTTCTACCTTTTCCATGAAACGTCTCCGTTTAAAAGTTGGTACTATACCAAGTATATTTCCGAATTGCCCTAAATATCTCTCGAAAACTTGTCCCACCGTTCGTAAAAGCAGGGAAGATAAAATTCGTGAAACTGATCAATTCAATTTATTGAGAGCTATCAACGAAAGCAAATCTGAGTTCATTGCTCATCATGAATCTATTTCTTTTCAAAATTTTAATAGGCTACTAGAAATTCTGGATTCATTACCCCATAAACAAAATTGGTTTAAACTAATTGAGGAGTCAAAAGTTACTTTTTTCAAAATTTGTTTTAATCCAGGACCTGCAACAAATTACACTGTTGTAATACATTCAAATCTGAAAATGGAAACATTTATATGGCCAAGAAATTTCTGTTTAGATAACAATCAAATCAAAACACCCTGTCACGTTAATAATTTGGAAATTATTGAAAATTGTTTGAATTTTATAAATGAAATATCAATGAAAAATTCTTCAGCCAACTATGATAATAATCGCTTCAATTGCTTTTACAGTTCAATTGCTTTGATTTCCCATTTTTACAGATTTAATGATGAAGAAAACATTAATTAGATTTCTTTAGACTATGAGAAAGGGTTTTCTTTTCTTTTTGATTTATGGTCACATTTGAGAAACTATGATATTGGGCGGTATTAAGCTTGATTGACGTGTGTATTTTAGTTAATAAAAGTCATAAGCGAGTTTTTCGCTATTTTTTAATTGAATTTACGATATAATTTTGGCTGGTTTTTTAATAAGTTATTGCTTTTACTATTTACGCACACTCTCTGTTATCGTTAGTAAATAAGGAAGAAAGACGCGAGGGTGTAAAAGTTTCATTCTGAGATTATCATAGTTTTGACTAGGGAAAAACCATATTTACAAACTGCTATAATAATTTGCAATAACGTATAACAATATTTTCCTGTGGTCTCGACGTATATAGAATATATTATGTATCGTTGTAGACAGATTTCACTGTATTAGGCTTTGAATATTCCAATACGGCGGTGGTCGTTCGTATCGCACGTATGACTACTAGGGAGACGCCATGACGGCAGCGGTTAGGCCTTGTTATCTCGGTGGTAACGGTTTAAATCCGGCGATTGAGGTGGTGTTTTCAGAACTTGTGGACAATTATAGACTCCAGAGGCGAACGCTGAGAGCCGTGTGCTTAGGATCGTTATCTTGATAAAAAACAAAGTTGTTTCCAATACCCAAATTTTGGACTGATAATTTTAAATTGTCTTTTAAAATATTTAAATAAAGAGCATGATTCATTATGCCATCAATAAATACCAAATTACCTAGTCCTGATGCTGACATGCACCCCCACACAAGGACACCTCCACCGCCTTGGCCTAAGTTCTTGGGATTTATTAATCATTTTTTCTTCTCCATACAATTATACGCCCATTGGAACCAAACATGTTAAATTTGCTTTCATCTGCAAATAAGACATGATTCCAATTAGTTTCGGGCTTATTTATCATTGATTTTGCGAAGGAAATCCTAAGCTTTCTATTTTTCGTACTTACAAAAAATTTTCATTTAATCAAAAATTTTCAGTACATTCTGTAGAAATTTTTACAGCACTCAAACGTGGATTTTTCACAAATTTTCTAACTATAAATCTCTGATCACGTTGAGTTAACTTTACAGGACGACCTTTCCTTACATTGTTTTCGATCCGATTTTCTTCTTTAAAGCGTTTTATCACATACTGCACCGTAAAATGGGATAAATTTACTAATTTAGAGATATTCCGAACTGATTTACCACTACTATGATGAAAAATAATCAATTTTCGAATGCTGTTCGTTGTTTCCATACGACTACGAGCCATTTTTAAATAATTCATAGAATATTACGAAGTAAGCAAGCAAAGATTAAAGCCAAACGATTTTTTAAATGTCACCACAATGCAAAAATAAAAAAAGCGATAAACGATAAACGCAGCAGCTAAATAGTTAAAATATAACTTATCGCCTGCTAACTCAGAGTTTACTTCAAAATGGCGCTTTTAAATAATCAATGGTTGGAAGGCTGTTTCTGCTCTTTCCGAAGAGAATTATGCGTATTCAAGTATTCAAAAACGCTGTAAAAATCAGTTTTTCGATATCTAAAGGTACGATATTATTAATGAGAAAGGAAAAAAACGTAAAAGTGAAAAAATATTTCCAAATACGTATCCAAAAAAGAAGAGAGTATATTTGTAAGGTAAGATCTTTAATTTTAAAAGAGAATCTGCCAATCAAAGGACTATTACAAAGTCATTAAAAGTTCAGTTTGAACTGTAAATAAAATAATTAACAGTGATTTGAATCTTAAAAAGGCCAAAAATTACAATGTTCATCGTCTATCTCCACGACATATTGCAGAAAGCAGAACTCGCTGTAGAATTCTGTATGAGAAACATTTAGCTGGAGAAAGATGGAAAAATGTTGTGACAATAGACGAGGCGTGGGTGTATTTAAAAGATTGCAATAAAAAAGAACAATTTATTATCATAAAAGAGGAGAAAAATCTTAAAACGTGGTTCAACTTTGTAACTTTAACATAAGAACTTTCTCTAAGAGATTTATGATTGTTGCCGGTTTTGCATATAATGAAAAATTAAAAGTAAAAAGGAGGGGGAAATGGGTAAAAATCAACTCCCACATATTATCAAGACCCTATTTTATCCCCAATATGCAAAAAAGAAATACCAAATCTTTACCCAAAGTGCCAACAGTCAGTAGAACTGCATCAGGATAAAGCAAGCAGCCACACATCTAAGTCCACTATTAAATTCGTGGAAAAAATGGAACAATAAACTGGTATCAAGTCAATAAATACCCTTTACTGATATTCCTGCTAAATCTCCAGATGTCTCACCCATGGACTTTTGTGCTTTTGTACTTTTAAAAAGAGAATTATCGAAACGTCGACCGAAAACCATTCAAGGATTTTGGAAAACTGTGGAACAAGAATTAATAACAGATTTTGCTTAAGTTATTATCCTAAGTATTATACTTAGACATTTTTCACAATCTGTTAATCTATTGACAAAATGTGAAAAAAAAATTTAAACACAGAAAGTTTGGACTAAAACCTAACTTTACGGGCTTTTTCGGCTGCAAACATTTTTAAAATGTCCTCAAAAGATAGCTTTGAAGCTAACTTGTGCTCTATAGATATGATGCTCAGGTTGGTTAGTCGTTGTTGTCCTGTTAGGTTTCTGAGGTAATTTTTTATGATCTTTAGTTTGCTAAAACTTCTTTCATTTGAGGCGACTGAGACTGGTATTGTGAGGAAAATTCTCAACGCTGTCGTTATGTTGGTGGACGCGTCTTCAAGTCCGTTCTTGTAAATTAGCGTCAGAAGACCTGATGGTGTAGCCGTTTTTATATTAGGGCTTAAATCCAAGGCATGATACTTAAAACTCTCCACTTCTATCGGCAGCTAGTCCTTGTCTAAGTCTTCTTTATATGCGGTAGCTAACTCAAGTGCCTGGTTCTTCGATTCTTCTCCATTCATTGTTTCAAACCGAGCTCCATTGAGGAAACCAAATAAACTATTCATGTTTTGAATGACTTGAAACCTTTGCCTCAGTTCATTCAGAATCCGATCTATTATTTGTCTAATCAATATCTGATATTTTTTCTTCTGAGAATTCATAGCTTTCAACTTCGTCCTTCTCATCAAACCTCCGCTTCTTCCCCCTCCGTACTTCTTTAAAAAGAGGATCGAGGTTAAGTTTTCCTGCTATTTCACACATTCTGTATTTAGCTCCTTTTATAGTTCTTGTAGTCTACCAATAAGTTTTTCCTCTTCATTTTTTATCATACGTAAATATCTATAGTAAAAAAAATACTCGGCCAATTTAGCGTCCACCCCCTCTAGTTACGTCTCTGCATGGATGCGATATAAAAACTATGTCAAATATCAATCACTGAGGATGTATGGATGAGGTATTTTCATTCCATTTGTTTTGTTTTTTCCTTGCTTATGACTGCATAAGAAGACTTATCTGAAACGAATGTCTAATTGGAATGTTTATGTTTTATAATGCAAAAATATTTGAAAGAAGGATCTTACTAATTGAATCCCTAGTATGAAATAGAACAAATTAATCATGTTAATAGAAAAATGTTCCTTCATAGTGTGTCTTGAAGTTATTTATGCTTGTAGGTGTGCAGTGACGTGAAAAATTTTGTATACAATAACACGCACTCTGTTCCAGATTATTCTTTTTCAATATTATTATTAAATAGTTCCTAAGAAAAAATGGAAAATTGAAAATATATTTAAACATGATTTTTTTAAATAAAAATCACTGATTTAAATCAAGTTGATTTAAATTCGCATACTCAGGAAAGACGTTTTCGTAAATCATGCTCAATTTTTAAATTTTAACATGATGAAAAACTGATAAAATTTGCTCAAGCAAAACGACACAAAAACACATTAGGGAGAATATTATTGTGCAGGAAAATTCAAATAAATACTTTTAATTATTTGTATAGATAAAAGTAATGCATAGCTATTTTTAGAGCTGTTGTTACAGATAGTATTTTATACGATAAGTAAACTTTGAACGCCTATCCTATTTTCTTTCCTTTTGGCTTGGTGTCGAAGTTTGAAGAATGAGGGTGGCAGCTCAGGTGTGACCTCGTCATCTGACCGTGGTTCAAAATAACGAGGTGTTGTCCTCGGATCTTTCCCTTCGAGATAGATCTCGAACAGTCGTCAATAGCCTGTTATGTTGCTTCAGTACGACGTTAATTCAACCACTTATCTACTTTGTTTTCCCAGTTATAACCAAATTAAAACTCTCAAAGCTTTTTTAAATGGCATGAAATCACTTGCACTTTTTTGTGTATCTTACAATTTATGGTTAACAATCTTAGTCCTTTTTTGAAAAAATAACAAGAACAAATATTAAAAATAAACAATGTACTCACAGGATAGTCGTTTTAGTCTCACAATTTCAGGTGTTACTACTATTTATACAAAAAGCAAAACATCTAAAACTTGAGACTTGGTGCTTTTCAGTTAGAGTATGTTAAACAATCAACTTTTGCAAATTTGATGTGATTTGAACAAGACCGACTTTAAAAATAGTGAAAAAATTACAATTTTCTGAAAATTTTCCCATTTAATTCTTAAAACATTTTTTAAATTGTAGCACTTACCATTATCTGATTTACCAGATATTCTAATAAATTTTTGCTTTAAATATAAAAGCAAAAAAGTGGTTTCAACAAAGAATCAAGTGACCAGATCTGTTCTTGGAGCTTGAGTGGAATGCTAAATTACATGACATATTTGTGCAAGTATTATCATGTGTAATGAAATTTGAAAGTAATTTCGTCGGTATGAAAAAGATATTCTTATCGAGTTAGTTATGAATAATTGCGACTTTTTTCTGTGGAACTGGACCAATTTAAACACAAAACGACTCAAATTTAGGTGTATTAAACAAATATGTATATGGTAACTCATATATTCAAAATAATGAAACAACTTTGATACTCTTATAAAGGTCGCATGTCCCGAGGTATTTTTTTTTACATTTTAACTCCACTTTATGTTATGTGTTAAATAGTCTCCCGTTTTATTTGAAATACTTAATTTATAGCGAGTGATGGTTATACAAACAGCGTATAACTTTGTTTGGGTACCAATTAAAATTCGAACTGTTATTCCACTTAATCACGTATAAGTAAATAATAAATAAAACCAGGGCCGTTCTCAGATATTAGCTGCCTTCGAGCAAATATCAAACCGCTCCCTTCTCGAAATCATTTGATTTTCTCAAACGCCTTTCATCAAGCACCTTTCAATGGTTTTTTCGACTGCTTACGAAACCGATTTCCTCTCATGACTAGATTTTTCTAACGATTTAAATAAAATATATTTCATTACAGATCTGCAGAACAGTTTATTCATAACTGATGAAAAAACGAGCACAAATGCTCAGGGTAATTTTAAATGCAGTGAAACAAAAAAAATCGTGTTTATTTTCTCTTTTTAAAAACCATCATAGGTATCCAAAAATGACATCACTAAAATCTTGCACCACTATCTGTAATTAAAAATAAATCAGTTTTCGAATGCGGTGATCAAATTATAATTGCTTTTATTTTTCTTGTATAAATTATTCGCTTTCGAGCAAAACCCTTTTAATCTTCACACAAAAAAATCAAGTTTGAATATCTTCTAGTTCTTTTAGCTAAAGATCTCTTGACAATGCATGCCTTTTGATGAGTTAGAAATACTGATTCAATTCAGAAGAATCAATTTCAAGCGATGTCTTATAAGTAGAAAAAAATCGAAAAGCATCAAAATGTCCATCCACCGCAATCACCTCCGAGGAAGAAGCCGAGAACTTTAGAAACCGGTTCCGACCGGTTCCGACTTGAACTCCCATGTCCACTTCCTTTTATCATTCTAAAACTTGGCGTTCTGTAAAATCACCTAAGCGATAAAAACACAAAATTGCAAACACACTGTCCACTGCGACTACGATGTCCACCGGATGTGCACTGCACATTAACTGCATTAGTCTGTCCACTTGTGCGCTTTTATCCCTCAGAGTTTTCCTAGAATGAAACCCGTTCCTACTATAAAACCCTTCCTACTCCACAAGGACCAACGTAGTAGAAGACTTTCTACGCCACGGCCGGATCCCTGCGCGTAATGCCACAATGCCATTGTCAATTACTTCTGTTCGTTAGGTAATTCTTATTTGAAGAATTATTAGTTTTTTGCTCAACCTTTTGTAGTTTATAATATGATCGTATTTATTCAGAAATAAGTAGATGTATACTTCACAAACTTGATTTCCCAATCGTTCATTGGCTAGAAATAAAAATAAATAATATTTTTTTTTATTTCAACCTATAATAGAGCATGGCCAGTCATATTTTCGAGGAGTTTAAACGTAACAGCGGTGATGATTATTCCATTTGGTGTCATCTTCGTGAAAGAAATGGTCAACTAGCCAAATACAAAAAATGTTCTAAAGAAATAAAATGTGTTGGCGGCTCTCAACAGGTGCATTACATAAACACCTAAAAAAGATGCATAGTATTTCCATTTTGAAAATAAAAGAAGTACCTATTTCGGAAGAAAGTCCAGCAATATCATCTTAGACAAAAATAAAATATTTTAATAATCTAGTTGATGACACGTTGCCAGCAGTTTTATCAAGAATGACTACGTTGGATGGACTTGCTTTTTCCGTATTTTGCACTTTAACTGATCTTCGTAAATCTCTCATTGCAAGGGATTTCAAAATATTCCAAAATCCTCAAATACCATTCAGAAATGTGTGGTCGCCTATTCACGCAAAGTGCGGGCAGCTGTTGTCAGTGAATTTAATGGGCTAAAGTTAAAAGGATATAGAACGAGATAATAAAATACAGGTCTTTGATATTTAAAAGTTCGAATTAGGACTGAGTAAACTATTAATGTATTGATAAATAAAAAGTGAGTCTTGTACAGGCGAAGTTCAAAAGAGGAGTGGGCCTCCATATCTATATTCTAAGCCAACCAAAGACCGTCGTGTACAAAGGGGGCTGGTGCATGTTAAATCTGTCGTGGCCTCAAATGGCGTGGTGTGGGAGTTTGGAGAATGGGGTGCCAGCTCAGGTGTAACCTCATCATCTGACCATGGTTCAAAATTATGTGGGTTGTCCCTTGGGGACTGATCCCTGTCCATCGCTAATAACCCATTGCGTTTCTCCAATGCTACGTTGATTAAAATACCTACCTGTATTCTAAGCTTCATTAGGGCTCCATTCAACAGCTTGAGCTATAACAGGGGCCCAATATTTTATATGAAAACAATGGGTATAGCTTTGATGTAAAGACTTGGCATGCTTTTCATGTCGCCAAGGAAAAATGTCTTAGGAAAACACTTTTTAGATTTAGTAGAAAATAATTCAAAAATAAATTAAATGAATTTTTAAAACAAAAAATCCACACAACTGATTATACTTACTACTGATTATACTACTTTCTGAAATGTTGTTATAGAAGTTTGTCCAAGTTAAATAATTAATTAGTTAAGTCTAATGAAGCCAGGCTATAATATGAATGCTATAAAAGATCGTTAGAGTTATTTAGGCATGGTAAAATAAGAAAAGTGTTATTTACAAAAATTTAAAAATTCAAATAATCGCGAAGTTGCCGTGTTGCTTCACAGTGTAACGTTAATTAAAATACCTACCTGCCATAGTCCTGATAAAGCGGTTACCTGCCTCGCTTTTGCCTGGTTGGAAGGTAGGTATTTTGATTAACATCACACCGGTGAAACACAACGGTCTATTGGTGACGGTCCGGGATCAATCCCAAAGGGAAAGATTGATGGCCCGGTTGGAAGAGTAACGGACTAGCAACCGGAGGGTTGCGAGTTCGAATCCGACCAAAAGACCGTCGTGTACAAAGGGGACTGGTGCATGTTAAATCTGTCGTGGCCTCAAATGTCCTCATGTTGGCGTGGTGTGAAAATTTGGAGAGGGGTGCCAGCTCAGGTGTGTGACTTCGTCATCTGACCGTGATTCAAAATTACGTGGTGTCCTCGGATCTTTCCCCTAGGATTTGATCCCGGACAATCGCCAATAGCCCGGTGTTTTGATCCAGTGCGACGCTAATTAAAATACCTACCGATATCTTGGGCTTCCATTAGGGCCGTTGGAGAGTGGGGTGCCAGCTCAGGTGTTGCCTCGTCATCTGACCGTGGTTCAAAATTACGTGGTGTTGTCCTCGGTCTTTCCCTTTGGGATTGATCCCGGGTCGTCACCAATAGCCCGTTGTGTTGCTCCAGTGTGTCTTTAATTAAAATACCTACCTACCAATGACAGGCAGGTATTTTAATTGTCGCACTGGAGCAACACAACGGGCTATTGGCGACAGTCTGGGATCAAACCCGAAGTGAAAGATTCGAGAACATCACGTAATTTTGTACCACGGTCAGATGTCAAAATTTTTGTGATGTGTGCTGTTTTTTAATTTGTAAATCTGCCTGTGATGTAATATGCAGTAATTTAAAAATAAATTTGTATTGCTATTATTTTATGAATCAACTATTTTTATGTAAAAATATTTCTGCATTATATTTCAATTTTCTTGCTTTTGGTATGCTTTTTTTAGGTAGGTATTTTAATTAACGTCGCACTGGAGCTACACAGCGGCTATTGACGACCCAAAGGAAAAGATCCGAGGACAACACATAATTTTGAACCACGGTCAGATGATGAGGTCACACCTGAGCTATTAGAGGTCTTGAAATGGCAAAACTTTTCAAGAACTTAAATTTGTTTGTGTAAGAGAATGGGTTCTCATAACTCAAATTTGGTGTTCTTGTAATGTCTCATGAAGCATTTGACCACTAGCTTACATGGTTTTCAATATTTTAACATCCGTGAATGAGAAGCCTTTTAAATCATCTGAATCCAATAGGAACTGACTGAAACATTCGGGTAGGTAGGTTAAGTAACGTCACACTGAAGAACGTGAGAACATTTGAGACCACAACCGATTTCACGTGTACACGAGTCTTTGGCTTTACCGAGTTTAAAACTCTCAACCCTCCGGTTGCTAATCCTTTACTCTTCCACCAGGCTACCACGGCACATCAATTTATTTGGAAATAGACTTCCTACCAGATTTTATAAAATACATATTTGTGATGGTCAAGTATCAGATTGATAATCTAGAAGCCCCAGGAACTTGTAAGAATATGACTAAGGATTATATTTGGTACGTGAGGTTAAAAGCAGTAAGATAACAGAAAGAACGGTTGAGCACGGATTCACAGATAAGGATAAGTGATTCAAAAGAGATTCACTTAAACAACCGATGTACACGTATTGTGAGATAAGGGGAAACGTTTGAAACTGATTAGATGTACTGTTTGGTAAATATGAGGCTCTTGAAAATAGAGTTGGAGCACTAATTCTTGGTATTTCTATTACGTTGCTTTTGGATTTTTGCCTATTATTTTAAATGATGGATTCTAGTGACATTAGACTTACAAAGAAAATGCGTACAGATAAAGAACAGTGTTTACAGAAATATTGTAAAGATTCTTTGTGTTATGACTATGGTCAATTGTTTACGGATCGTGAAGGCTGGGTATATTTCCGTCGATTGGAAAGGGAATTAACGTATTTAAAGAAAGAGGAAACTACTATAGAAATTAACGGTAAAAAATGTACTGTGCCTCGGCAACTTGTAGCATACGGAGACGAAGGATTAAGCTATACCTTTAGCGGATCTTGCATTGTAGCCAAACCTTGGTCTCCTTTACTAATGGAAGTAAAGGAAAAAGTGGAACGAATTATTGGTGTAAGATTTAATTTTGTGTTGGTGAATCGTTATAAAAACGGTAAGGACTGTATAGGTGCCCATAAAGACAACGAGAAGGACTTGGATCTTTATGCACCCATAGCGTCTGTTTCATTTGGACAGAAAAGACAATTTGTGTTTTCAAGAAAGAACTACAATTCTTTAAAACTTTTTCTAGAAAATGGGAGCTTGCTTGTGATGAAGTATCCAACAAACAAATTTTGGTATCACAGCTTGCCCCGTGGGAATGCATCATGCCCCAGAATTAATTTAACATTTCGTAAGATTCTTGCATAAATCAGCGATAAACCACTTGTGCCCGAACTGGAATCGATAGGGATGTACACTTTCAAGTTTTAACGATATTTGGAAAACATTACAATTTATCTTTGTGCCTCTGAATATTTTTTTAATAAATATTGTTATTTTAAATAAACTTTTGAGTGTCTTACCACCTACAATGTATTTTTCATTATTTGTTTTTATTACATAGTTTTATAAATTGTCTTAAAATGCAAGTTCTCAAATGAAAATTTCTTTTTTATAGGAATTATATTTAAAGTTTAATGTTTTTATTCAAAAATTAATTATGCATTAAATGCTATTACACATATTTTAATGCAGAAGATTTTTATATTATGATTATTATAGGTGCGTTTCACACATATTAAAAAATAAGTAAAATTGTAAGAGAAATTTGTTACATAAATATTTGAAATTTTACAAAATCCATACTATGAACATATTTCCTTGTACATTTCAAGAAGTGATGATAGTATTAAAACCAATAACCCAAAACATTAAATTAAATGTTTTTTTTAGGTACACCTTTCCTTTCATATTATTTATTACATTAAACAAACTTTTGCTTGTCTTTCTAAATTTTGGTGATTTAATTTTAATTATATAGATTTACAAACTGCTTTTTCTATATTCTAAGTTCTAAAATGAAATTTTCGTTAATATAAGGATTTACAATTTTTTTAAAAGTTAGATGTTTATACTATATAAGATATATTTCATGTATTCTCAAAAATTAATGTATTACACAGAAGTATTACAAACATTTTAATACAGATTTTTAAAAAAGTTTTAGTTGAGGCATTTTAAAAACGTGATTTTTAAAGTATATTTTATGCATAGTAAAAATATAATAAAAACCTGTAAGGGTAAAATCTTTTATACATTTATATATTCGTATATTTGAAACTTCGCAATGCCCATACTATGAACATGTTTCCTTGCACATTTGAAATAGTGAAAAATAAGAAAAAACTTGAACCTTCTTTTTTTGGTACAGCTGTAGTCTCCGCCGCGCGGAGTGGCAACGACTTTTGGCGTGGCTATTGGCGCAGTTTTAAGCGACTGATGCCGGCTGATAGTAACCCGAAATTTTCTCTGATTAGGGTTCTCGTGGTTTTTTTTGCCAGCGTCCAGAAGTGTCGATTCTTCTTTTTTCTAGATTGTTCTATTTTTTTCCGATTTCCGACATGGTCAAGTGCTCTTGCATAGATTGTTCTTTTCAGTTTGGACACGGATTTGGATTATCCCTGCGATTTCTACAAATCCACGTGTAACCATCGCTCTGAATTCCTAACAGAAAACGTCATTTCCCCGTTGCATTTATCGCAAGAAAATTTAGATTTAATTAATCCCGATTCCTTTAAAAAAGTTTAAAAAAAGCTCTTTATCGCGACACAATTCGTAACAAAAAAAAACGATTACCAACTCCCTCAGTCCCGAAAGTTTGTCTATCACCAGAAAACGTAAACTTTAAGTTGCGAGAAAAATTATCTTGAAACTTATCGACTACACTAAAAATAGAAGGCATCTTAAGAAATAAGGTATACTAGAAATAATAAGATAACTAATGAAACAAAATAGACAGGAAAAATACAACCTGATGCGACTGCTCGACCTTTAATTCCGTTCAATTTTTTTGCATATTTGTGTATATTTAATCCAGTTTTGCAATGTTTCACTAGTCAAGATGTGATTTCCGTTAAAAAATATTTTTTGTATTTTGTGTATATTTAATCCAGATTTGCAGTGTTTTACTAGTCAAAATGTTGTTTTATCAAGATTTATATATTTAATCCATATGTATGCAATATGTATTCAATTTTGGAAGATTTCCGTGGCGACATAAAAAGTGCGCCAAAAAAAACCGTGTTGCCTCTCCGCGCGTCGGAGACTGCAGCTGTACCAAAATACCAATCCTGTACGAAGTTATGAAGTATTTTACAAGATACTTTTTATTGTTCTCTTAATTTTACACATAATATACTGCTATAACGCACGCTATACTTCCAATCCTGAAATGTAGATGTCGCCACCATACAGATAGATTTTGGAGTGAACTTCCATCGTACTGTCAAATTTTGATCAGAGAGAGCTTGGATTTTGTCGAGAGCTGACGGTCCCGGTCTGATGCCCGATTTTGGACTATGTTAACTTATTTTTTCCTCTAAATGTTTTCTTTCAATTGTTTTGTACTGTGTAAAGTACCGTTCTTGTTAAATGTAATCCGTCCCTTGTAACTGGATTTCTAGAGTAATTAAACATGTTCTAAACTTGACCCCGAGATTTCTTTTTCATTACTTTTGGTTTAACACCAGTAATTACATTAATGATAGTTACATTGCTTTGTTAAAGGGATAGTAAGTAGGTTTTCTATTTTGAAAATAATGTGTACATTTCTGTGCTGCTACGCAAATTAACTTTGTTGTTTCTTGAAAGTTAATGCTTAATATAAAGATTTACTTAATGATAGTTTTACATAAATGTAAAATTAATAGTAACTTAAAATTTCAGATATTAGTGAATTTATAAACGAACAGATATTATTGAGATGAATATATGTAGTTGATATATTCTATGTATTCTTAAGACAATCTGCAAAAAACACTCGCTTCTAAAACAGATTGAAAGAAGCCACATGGAAACAAAGAAAACGAGAACAATTTTAATAGAAAAAACATGATTCATATATTTTACAAAAATACATCTGTTAGAAAAAGGGGCTTATTCCACATATTTGAATTTTTTAAGAGATATATGTTTCCGACGATATCCAATTTGTAAAAGCCGATATCTCAGCTTTTAACGATGATCTAATATATGATGTCAGCATGATAGTTTCTTTTATCTTTTCATTACTACTTAGAGCATATAATGCATCGAATTTGAGGCACTCATATTATTCCAAGTTGATGTTAGGAATTTTCAAAGCATCTAAGTATTTCTTCTGCACACGTCGAACTTTGTCAGTAACTAGGTACTGAGTGGCAGTTTGTTGGTAGAATTCTAAGAGCGTAGACTTTCTAAGGGATTGGATGTTTGAGTTTTATGGCACAAGGTCCAAACAGACAAGCTGCGCCAAGTGCAAGATAAAACAATATAAAATTATGTAAATATAAAAGTTTTAAAAGGAAGTGACTTTCTAAAGGTGGGTTTCCACGAGACAAACGAAGTCCACATACGTAATTTTCAACATATTACAGTTTTGAGATCTGGCAATAAGTATAAGCTTATAAGGAGATAAGTCGAATCGAATGCTTGAAGCTACTTGCGTTTTTTAACGATGTATCCGTATTCACGTACTAAGAAACTAATAATTGTCAACAGAAGGCACGAGGAACTGGACTACATAACACACCATACTAATCAGTAAAGTATCTTAAAAGTCTTTTGTATCTTTTGTAACTGAACTAAAAGCGAAGAATGTTCTCAAAAATCATGTGCTTGTGATAATGCGTCAATAATACATTGTGTTGTAATACAAGAAGTTTTTAACAAAAGGATATACTTGTATGTGCATGCAATTTTTCTTTTACTCTACGATTGAATTTGAGCAAAAATAAATAAATAAAACCACATAATTTATCAGAGAAACGTGTTTTACTTTCTTTAGAGTGAACTTAAAAGTATACTGAATTCTCTTGATTCTGAATTTTTTTTAAAGTTACATCAGTAACTTGGATTATCTATTTGTGGACATAGTTTTTGCCTTTGTTAAAAAAATAGGTAGGTAGTTTTTTTGCGTCGCACTGGAGGAACACAGCGGGCTATTTGTTGAAAGAAAACTAGTATGTTTGACAAGTATCAGATTTTTAAAAATTGACGAAGATATCTTTTTCATGGGTTGGCTGGTATTTTAATTAACGTCACATTGGAGCAACACAACGGGCTATTGGTGACGGTCCGGGATCCATCTCGAAGGGAAAGATCCAAGGACGCCTCGTAATTTTCAACCACGGTCAGATGACGAGGCAACACCTGAGCTGGCACTCCACTCTCCAAACTTCCACACCACGCCAACATGAGGATATTTGAGGCCACACCAGATTTAACGTGCACTATCCCCCTTTGTACACGACGGTGTTTGGCTGGATTCGAACTCGCAACCTTCCGTTTGCTTATCCGTTACTCTTCCAACCGGGCCACCACGGCCCCATTTGATGCAAGATTTAGATTCTTCGTTGAAAATGTTTCAACTGAAAAAAATACGTTTGGATTTAAAATCATGTTATTTTGTTGCAATGCGATTTTTGTCTAAAATTTTCCCCCTGACAACGCTATTCTCTTCTAAATTTTACGACCTTTAAAGTCTAAGATTTAAATCTTTATTCTACATAAAGTATATGAGTAGTATATGGGGCGGTATAGCGCCGGAAGTGACGTCACACCACGTGACCGGAAGTGGGCGTGTCGCGATGACGTCATCGGAAGTGACGTCATACCACGTGATCGGGAGTGGGCGTGTCATCATGACCGGAAGTGACGTACCGGAAGTGGAGTTTAGTTGTTTTCCTTTTTACCGTGTAGGAGTTGGGTTGAGTTATTTTCCTCCTGCTGGGAGTTGAGTTGTTTTTACTTTTCAGGGAATGGCAACATGCAAAACTGAATGACGTCATACCCTGTGACCGGAAGTGGAGTTTAGTTGTTTTCCTTTTTTTTCCCCGTGCAGGAGTTCAGGTGTTTGGTGTACTGCTTATTTTTATTCTTTTTTCGTGATGGTTTCAAAGTTTAGTGTTAAAGAAGTGGCAACGATGTGAGTGATAAGAATGCATGCTTGTCCAAGAGGACGTCAAAGTTTAGTTTGAAAAGAGTGGCAACGATTTTGAGTGAAAAGAATGCATGTTAGATCTTGTCCAAGGATACGTCAGCGTTTTGAACAATGCAAGCTCCTCCCTTTTGCTTCGGAGAATTTGGCGGAAGCATGTCAGATCACGTCCACAATGACGTAATTATACAAATACCCTACATGTATTGTATATGAAACAGGTACAGCCATCTAGTGGTGAAAATAAGAGTAGAAAAAAGCATCTAAATGATATTTTTAGGTAAACATTGGGTCTTCAAAAAAAAAGAAACCGAAAAAAGTCCAGGGTTCGATCTCATGACAAAAAGTATCCATAGCCCACTGATTTAACGCACGTTAACCATTGAGCTACGAATACCCGTCCAAGAACCTTTAAAAATAGTACCGAACGAAAAAATATTTTTAAAAAAAGATGGTATAAAGTTGTAGAAACAATGAAATGTAAATTGATTTGTTTTGTAATCAAGTGATATATAGTTACGGTTTGTAAGACAAAAAATCCTAAATCAGATGTTACTTACAAAGATAAAAAAAGACTTCTTCGATAAGAAAAAAAAGTCTGATTTCATAAATTCCTTAATGATAGTCACAACTTGAATGTTAAATCATCTATCCCAAACGTTTCATTATGCTACGTAATGGCCGAACACCAAATAGTCATTTGAAGGAATTCGTCCTCCGTGGGAATGTTAGCAAGGAAGCAGAACTGAAAGGCGAAACCCCAGTGTCCTGAGGGGTGAGAAAGGAAAGGAATGCCCTCTCCTTCCAGGTTAACAAAGCCCCTATCCCCCCCGAGTAATCGGGGAGACCGCGTGAAGTTACGTTCCCTCACTCCTCAGTTTACAAAAGAACCAGGAAAAGAATGTGCAAACTAATGGTCATTGTCGGCACTTAAGAATGACTTCACAGTTCAGACGCAATCTTATGCAATTGACTCTGACAGTGACAGCTATACGATGCAACATTACCTAACGCTTACAAAAGCCCTTTGAAAAGTATTTTGAGAGTGCCCACTGGTCATTCGTACCAGTGAAAAGCGTTCTGTTTACGCACAATGGAGTTAGAGGGAACACTGCTCTCTGGGCTATGTGAATAGGATGATTGGATTGTTCTGAAGTTGAGGATTCAAAGCTTAAAGGGACAACACTTCTTGTGAGGCTGTCTTGAATGGGCAAATGACCTAAATTGGATCGTTACTTTTCGGATCATAGTGATGGCTCTTGTAGTTGAAGTCTCCAAACAAGTAGACGAACTGTCTGCTCTATTGTACAGGGGCTAACCATGAATAGGTCCAACTAATGGTAGAAACGGAGAAATTCAGCTATTATCTAAGAGGCAATATATTTTTAAGTGTTACATCACTTTAGGGAACAGAAATGTTCTAGAAGCTTCTGGAAGCGTTCAACCTTCGAGAATTTAAAATTCGGTTGTGATAGGGAGAGGGGGTATAAACTGACGTCATTTTATGCATCACCCTATTGGCTAAGCGTATCGTTTAGTACGATCGTTGATTTCTGTTGGTCAGGGTTTTGTCTCGACTCTTATCGTTGGTTGCGATTCGTCCTCACAATTTTTTTAAAGGTCAGATTTTACGTAGCTTCACTGATTTCTCCAAGCTCTATCTTCTGTTGCATTGCTGTCTTGGTCTGTCTACAAGCGTTATGGATTTGAATAAGGCAAGTGTTGATTTCTACATATGTTCATTTTCCTATTGAAACCTTTATTGTATCGGTCGTTTAGTTTAAGTAATATTAAAGCCTATTTTTAATTCATGTATCTGTTTATCGAATAAATAATTAGAAGTGAATGTTTATTTGGAATATTGTACTTAAATTAGAGTATCTTTTATCTTTCTGTCTGCATCATGGAATCAATCGATGAAAGAGCTGATTCCTTACTAATTAAATCATGTATTAGTAAAACTATACTAAAGGATCCTAGTTATTAATGCTTTGAGAATATCTATTTTATAGCAAACATGTGTGTGTGTGTATGGAATAATATCTTACTTCGAGTTGTTAATTATATATATGTATAGCATTTAGATGATACTACATTTTCTGCAAACCCTTGGCCATATTCGGATGATGTCAACCAAGCTATGGAAGATTTGTCTCTTGTGCACGAAGAAATGTTTTCTTCTAATGCCTGTTTTACTTCTCAAATAGGAGAAGGACATCAGGTTAGTTATTTTAAGTTACGATTTCACTATTTTTCTATAAGACCTGTGTTAAACTATTTATACTGATGTTGATTAATTATTTTACTACTGAAATTTTAAGTTTAAATACACACAAAATTTTATTTATTATACAATAGCGTAGTGTTTTAAAATGCTTAAATATACTGTTTCTTTGCACGAATAAATGTTTTTTTTCTAATACCTACATTACTTCTCAAATAAGAGGACATCTGGTTAACTATTTTAAGTTACGAGTTCACTAATTTTTCTATAAAAGATGTGTTTTAAACTGTTTGTTCAGATGCTGATTTCTTTTTTACATTTAGATGCAATTTTATTTATTTATTATACAATAATGTAGTGTTTTAAAATGTTTAAACATAGCGATTTCTTATTTTTACTGTTGAAAGGTTATTTGATACAATCTTATGTGTTTTTTAACTGATCATTCATTCGTAACTTTTTTTCATGCCAGAAACGCAAGCGTACTGATGATGCACAACCGAATACCTCTGCCTATTTTGACAGAATGGAAAGGAATGGTGTTGAGGAACCAACACAAGGGGCTTCGTCTAATAGAGTAAGGATTAGATCATTTATGTTTATTGTAAGTAAGTTTCAAATCGTACATTTTGTTTAGTAGTCTTTTTTATTCACAGACTGACTTCAACTTTACTCTCAACGAGCGAAGAAGAAGACAGATTGTGAAATATAAAGCTGAAGAGCTCATTTACGACATTGTTGTGTCCAGTAGCGCTAGAAACGTGCTAAGTAATATTAATAACGGTTTACTACACCTTTTTGATAGAATTATTGACACAACCACTGGAAATTTAAACCCGAACGACTTAATGCGTATATGCATTTGTTCCGATGGTTTAGACAAGCCTATATCTACCCGACTGATGCCCATTTCGGAGATGACATCGGAGAAGATAGTCTCCAATATCGAGAAAGTAGTTCAGTCAGGAAAAGAGATACAGTTGGATTCCTCTCTATTAGTAAATGTTGTATCCGTACGTCAGCCGCAAGGCAGTGGATCTCCCCGCATCAAAGTGATCAATTTGGCTTTGAGCACATTGAAAAAACATTCAGTTATCAGCATCACTAATAATGACTCTCTATGTTGTGCTAGAGCAATAGTTGTGGGTGTAGCCTGTGTGAACAACGATCCGAAGAAAGCTTACATAAGAGATCACAGAAAGCCCCTACAGGAAAAACTTGCTAGGGAATTGCACATTCGCTCTGGAGTGTCTGAAGGGCCCTGTGGTTTTAAAGAAATCGCCATCTTTGAGGATCATTTGAACATACAAATTCATGTTGTGGATGCTCAAAGCTTCAACAAGGTATGTGTTGAACTTATTTTAATTGTTTTGACTTTTGAGGATTTCAGTTTCCAAAAAAAAAATCTAGGCAGAAATAATTTTTTTGTGCTTTGATGTTTCCTCAGGTAGTTTACAAAGGTCGGGACAGGGAAAAGAAAATTTACCTGTGGCTTCAAGATAGCCATTACCATTTAATAACCAGCATGACTGGATTTCTAGGTGTGAGCTATTATTGTTCCTTTTGCGATGTTGGCTATAAAACCAAAATATCCCATCGTTGCAAAAATATATGCCCCACCTGCTTTTCCAATGCTTGTATATTCATCGCACCCATAATATGCCCTGATTGCCATAAAACGTGTCGATCGGAAACATGTTTTACGAAACATCAGACAGTTGCAGGGAAACAAAAATCATCCTTTTGTGATCAGATCATATTATGCAAAGATTGCTATAAAGTTTTCAAAAAAAATACCCCACACGTATGTGGAGAGGTGTATTGCAGAAACTGTGCCCGTACTTGTTCCTTAACGAACCACCACTGTTTCATGATGAAGAAACAGATCCCTCAGGTCAACCAGAAATATATATTTTTCGACTTTGAAGTTGACCAGTCTACCTCGGAACACGTCGTAAATTTTGCTGTATGCCAGTATTCAAATGGCAGTGAAAAAATATTTGAGGGCTACAATACACTTAATGAATGTGGAAAGTTTTTATTTTCGGAGCAACATAAAAATTACACTATTATAGCTCACAATATGCAGGGCTATGATGGTGTATTTTTACTTGGTTATCTTCTTGAACAAAGTGTGAAGCCACAGGTAATTATGAATGGATCAAAAATACTGTCCCTAATGGTTCCATCACTGAAGATACGGATGATTGATTCATTCAGTTTCCTACCCATGGCCCTATCAAAGCTACCAAAGACATTTGGAATCGATGAGTTGAAGAAGGGATATTTTCCTCATCTGTTTAACACTCGGTAAGGCACATTTTTATTGGTGTTATAGGAATTAATTACTAAAGAGTAAAATTTAAATTTATGCCTTTTTTTTCGTATAGGGAAAACCAAACTTATGTTGGAAAATTACCAGACAAAGAATATTACATGCCTGATTTTATGTCGTCTGAGAGCAAAGAAAACTTTAACAATTGGTACAGCAGCAGGCAAGCAGAACCATTTGATTTCAGGAGTGAACTGAAGGAATATTGCCGGTAAGATTCAATGAATAACTTTTTTAGGGGGTTCAAGTATTTGAAATAGCATACAATGGAAGCAATGGATAATATAAATGACATAATGTAACTTATAATGTTTTGATTGACTATACTTTATTTTTTAGCTCAGACGTGGACATTTTAAAAAAATGCTGCCTCCTCTTTAGAGAAGAATTTGTCGACATTTCTGGCTTGGATCCGTTTCAATACATCACCATAGCCTCTGCATGTATGGGTGTTTATCAGTCTCTGCATGTAAAAGAGAATACCATAGCGGTTGTTCCAATGGGTGGATACGTCCCACGCATAAATACAAGCAGAGCATCTTTGGAATGGTTAATGCACTTGGAACACCATGAAGGTAATTTATGTTATATTTAGCTGAAGTGTATGTTTCAGAACGCAGATTTTGAGAATTGTTGATGTATAAAGAATGTTTTTCAATAAAACTAATTTTTTTTGTTTACAGAGAAGACTATACAACACTATGGAAGAGGCTATGGTGAAGTAAAGGTACGAGGTAGATATGTAGATGGATACGATCCTGAATCCCGAACTGTGTATCAGTTTAAGGGATGTTTTTATCACGGATGTCCATCATGCTTTGGCACCTCGACCATACATCCTCTAACCAATCAACCGATGTGGAGGATGTTCAAGGAGGCAGAAAATCAGGAAAAGGATCTGCAAGAGGCAGGCTACAAAGTGGTCACAACATGGGAGCATGAATTTGCAGCTCTCAAAAGGACAGACTCTGAATTAAAACAATTCACTCAACAACTCAAGGTAAGATAATTTTGTAATTTAGGCCTATTGTTACTATTTTACGAGCACATGGAATAATTAGTGGTCTCTTAAATTAAAAGTAACACTAGTATCTATTATGCTTGCAGTTTGTCCCTCGACTGAACCCCAGAGATGCATTTTATGGTGGCAGAACCGGCGTCTCTAAATTATACCATATGATATCAGAAAAAGAGAAAATTAAATACATAGATTTCACTTCCTTATACCCTTATGTAAATAAATATTGTTTATATCCCGTAGGTCACCCTGTCATAATCACTGACAACTTTAGTGACATAAAAGTCTATTTTGGTTTAGTGTCTTGTACCGTCCTCCCTCCCAAAAAATTAATCCATCCAGTATTGCCCTATAGGTCCCATAAAAAATTAATTTTTGGTCTTTGCAAATCATGTATAGACACAAGATGCAAAAGTATATGCATCCATTCAGATGAAGATCGTTCAATTACAGGAACGTGGACGACTATTGAAGTCCAGAGAGCTCTGAAAGAAGGGTATGCTCTTGTGAAGATTCACGAAGTGTACCATTTTTCAGAGCAATCCACTGGATTATTTAGTAATTATATTGATATGTTTCTTAAAATGAAACAAGAAGCCTCGGGATGGCCTCGGAACTGCAATACAGAACCAGATAGAGAACGTTATATATCGAATTACCTAATAAAAGAAAATGTTAAATTAGATCCCGAACACATTAAAAAAAATTTAGGACGCCGGGCTGTCGCTAAACTCATGCTGAACTCTTTTTGGGGAAAATTTGGACAAAACGATGACAAAACACAAACCGTCATCCTTTCGTCAGTGCCTGATTTCAATCGGTATCTAACAGATAAGACAGTGGAAGTGAGTATGACGCATTTAAGATTTTCTACTTTGAGTTTTTATACTCCAATATCGAATTTTCATTGACGAGCACTTTTCCTTACTTCTTTTCAGATACATGATATCGCTTTCCCCACCCAACACGTAGCAATTCTGCAGTACAAGCAGAAAAAGGAGTTTGTACCCACAAACACAAAAACAAATATTTTTATTGCTGCTTTCACTACTGCATACGCCCGATTGAAACTGTACGATGAATTGGCCAAATTGGGTGATAGCGTTTTATATTACGATACAGATTCTGTAATATATATATCAAACGGAAAAAATGATCCTCCTTTAGGTGATTTTCTGGGTGACTTCACCGATGAATTAAATGGTGACTATATTACAGAATTCGTATCGTTAGGTCCCAAAAATTACGCATACAAAACATCCAAAGGTAGCATTGATTGTAAAGTGAGAGGTTTTACTCTTAACCATAAAACTTCTCAACTATTAAATTTTGAAGCGATGAAAAATATATTGCATAATTCGATACAAGAACCAATCTTAAAAGAAAATTTTAAAATTAAAAGAAACATTAAAAAATTAAAAATAAGTAGCATAATGGAAAAAAAGAAATATGCATTTAATTTTGATAAACGAATTGTGCTGGATAATTATTGTACTACACCTTACGGTTCAGCATAAAAAATGTTATTTGGTATTTTTTCATGTTTTTCCTAACTATATATATATAGAGAGAGAGACAGAGATGTCTATTTTATATAAATGACTATTTTACTATGTTATTTAAATGTTACATTGATCATTTACGTTTTTTCATGACGATCTCTATCAAATTTTTTTTCTTGTGTGTGCGTGTGTTGTACATAAATAACTATTTTTGCTCTGTTACTTTGATCACAATTTTCCTTGACAATTATCTTGAGAATATGTTATGCTGTATTCTATTGAACTATTTAACAGTTTTAAGTATTGGGTGTTTGGACTCACCGTTTAAAATTTATATACATCCATTCTACAAATTACAAAAAAAAGTCGTTTACTCGTTTATTATTTTTCATGCGCATACCCCCTATAGTAATGATCTGTCCTCATATACCTAAACTATATAAGAAAAGAACACTAGAAGATGAATTCATTAGACATGGACATCTTAAAGCTGAAACATCCTTTCACCATGATGGTGTGTGGGCCTACGGGTTGTGGTAAAACACATTTCGTGAAAAAGATCATAGACCATAGAAAAATCGATCCCTTTCCTCCAAATGTAATTTGGTGTTACGGTGTCTACCAAAGTTTATATAGTGAAATGCCTAACGTAGAATTTCATGAGGGTTTACCATCCAATTTAAGTCAACAGACAAATGCTTTAATTGTGATCGATGATTTAATGATTGAATTGGGAAATGATTCAAAATTAGCAAATTTATTTACTAAAGGTAGTCATCATAAAGATTTGAGTGTAATTTTCATTGTTCAAAATCTTTTCCATAAAGGAAGGCAGATGAGAGAAATTTCTCTCAACAGTCATTATCTGGCCATATTTAAAAATCCCAGAGATATGTCTCAAGTGTCACATTTGGGCCGTCAACTTTATCCCTCTAAAGCAAAATTTTTTCAAGAAGCATACCAGGATGCTACCTTTAAGCCCTTTAGTTACTTGTTAATTGATTTAAAATCCTCAACAGACGAGGCTATGCGTCTACGGACGGGATTATTTCCCGGCGATAAGATTTACGTCTACATGCCTCGTTAGCTAACGTATTGCTTCTAATGCTAACATTGCTATAAAAGACTGACTACAACAACTTTGCGCCATTTAAGATCAGTATGCCCCAATGCACGGAACAACAGTTGCAGCAGCTGCGCTTGATTCTGAAAAGTAAAAATAAAAGAAATATTCTGAAAAAGTGCCCAACCAGTACCATTAAATCCTTGTGTGAGTGTGCACTTAATTTATTGCACGGCAACATACCCTTATCCAAACATCAAAAACGTAAACTTGTGCCCTACAAAAGCAGTATTCGTAAATTATCAACTAAGATAGTTCCTCTTTACAAAAAGAGAAAATTGTTTACTTCGCAGAGAGGACAAGGTATCTTGAGTATTTTACTCCCAGCTGCTATTTCGGCGATCTCATCCCTCATACATGGAGCACGCTAAAAAACTTTTGCTCGTTCCTGAGGAACGGGCTAAAGCATTTGTGCAGAGTCATTTGTCGGAAATGGATGAAAAAATGCACCACATTTTACAACGAACGGATTTAAACGATAGTGATAAGGCTGCTTTATATTTGCAAATACTGCAAAACTACGTTAATTTTTCAACTACTACTCCAGACCTTAGTACGATACCTGGCCCTGAATTAGAAAGTATCCCTCCCGATTTCAAAAGTGCCGAGAATACACCTTCAAATATCGAAAACGAGGATGACAGTGTTGAAAAATCTATAGAGGTAAAAGCACCCGTCCGATACAAGATTTTTGCAAAGGACATTTTGAAACATTTGAAAACCCGAGACGACGTGATTAAATGGTTATCTACAGGAGAAATTTTGTACAAAGATAAAATTATTCCGAGGTCAAATATCGTGACCCTTATCAATAATTTTTTAAGGAACCGTAAGAAACACTCTCAGGGACAGCATGAATTCTATTCCATTTTAAAAGAAACGCATTTACCCTCTGTTTACGATGTGTATCGAAAATTGTCTGTTGCAAATGTGAGTTCAAATAGAAACATGTATGTTCAAAAACCAACAATGTATGCTAGAAAAAAGTGGATTAAAATTTGATTATTTAAATGATATTTTGTTGCTTCATTCATTTCCTTTGTGTGTATTTTGAACAATAATATTTCAATAATTTTTCTTTGTAGATGCCAGTTAAATAAACATACTAAAGTATCCTATAAAAATATGTATTCTTAATCAGTTAAAAAAAAAAAGGTTGTATATAGTTACTTACGAATCTTAAAGTTGTATTTACTTGACTTACTAAATATATACATTCTAATACAACTCTAAGTGGCCATGATTAATATGGTTCTGCATTAACAGTAACTTATAATAATAATAATAGGAATTCTATAATTTAGAAAGGAAAATGTTTTAAAGTATGAAACATTTTTTAATTAAATGAATGTTGATTCGAGTCAGGTAACTAAAAGATAAAACACTATAATTTCATATGAATATTTTTTATTTTCTGAAACTCATTCTTACACCATATCGTTTTTTCACAAACTGATACATTTGAAAATCTCGACTTTTACATTCAGCTAAATTTCTGACTATAGAGCATAGTGAATTACCTTGTGCTTTCTTAACGACATAGTAAATACAGTAAGGTCCACATACATTGGATGTCAGACTTTGTAGACAAGTAGAATTCCAACGAATTTCAGGAAAATGTGAGGTAAACCAAAGGAAACGATCTCCATAAAAATCAGGAGAATGCCCATACGAATCAAAAAACTCCAAAGTTTCTTGACTTTCCACGTAGAATGCAACCCAATGTGATCCTGGATCTGTTGAAACGTCGACATTAGCCACAATAGCAGATTTTTCCCTCAAGTAGGGTATTTGGTCCGAAGGGAAAACTCCTCGGAAATAAGGTGCAGCAATGGATTCTTTTAGTAGTATCGTTCGAATCTGGTTTCCATTCATTTTTTAATCAGTTCCCGAAGTCGTACAAAACGTTTCGTGTTTTATTTATTTCAATCACGTTGTCGAACTCCGCAAAAACAATAACACACACTGTCTGTTCTAGGGCTTTACTGAATTTTAATTCTAATCGAAGATTGCTGTGCTTTATAAGATTCATATGATCTCCATTACACAGATCAGGGGATAAATCAAATGCGTACAGGACATTGCCTTGTGCATACTCTTCTCTTGAAATGTGAATACCTTGGTCGTTCCCCAATTTTTCGTTTCCTGAAAACAAGCTATGATAGGCTCTGATGAAATTGTTTTTAGTAAAATTCAACTCCATAGGATTGTGAGGTGCAGGTTGTCCATCCACATAAAGGCCAACAAAATTCAAATCGTAATGTTTAAACTCATAGGGTGACTTTGAAAGAGATCCGTGAAATGCGTCGTTGTCCACACATCCTATAATCACTCTTTTTGGCATTTGTCCCACGAAAACGTTATCTTGAACTATTGACATGCTACCCTGAGGCACTGAATACACCTTACACAAGACTCTGTTAATAGGATATTTAGCCGTGTGCCTTTCCAAGGCTTTGGCATGTCCTAATACGACTCCAGGACTTGTGCGTACTTTTCGTACAAATAAACTAATGTGATCTAGCACAACCTTGTGACCTTCGACACCCATCAAACAAAATTCGGGTTTGCTCCGTATCAATTTTATTTTTAAATCTACTAGATTCAGTAAAAGTCTTTCTTGATGAAATAAATCACTATGTATTCCACCTATCATATCAACTGTAGCACTCAGCTCAAAGAATTTTGACCGTTTTCTCAAACCATCATCCGAATCTTTATAAAACATTTCAGACGTTAACTGCGAAGTTTTGCTGTCAAAGCCATGATTCAATAGAGTTTCAATGTAAGCTCTGTAAGGATAAGTGTTACTTGAATTGGAAACCAGACGGTCGTTTAACGTAATATCTACTTGAGAAAAAAGTGAATGAAGGAACAGGTTCACAGGTCCTATTTCGGAGTCTTTAATTACGGGCAGTCCATCATTTCGCAAAATTTTTGCTTTAATGTACAGCTGAGTTTGGCTTAAATCGATGTACTCTTCTCCACTTCCGGAAATATGAAATTCTACAGGTCCTCCATCAAAAACGTTAGAGAGAGGATGAAATTCAACCCATTGTCCATTTTCAATGACTGTTTGAGTAGGGGGTAATTGAAACAGTTCAAGTTCAGTTTTCACACATTCGGGTGATCCTTTTAGAAGGAATGCCATTATGCCTCAAAAATATCGTGTCTTTTCACCTTCCGAACTTTTTTTGAAATGATTCGTTTTGGGTTCGTGCGTTTCCTTTTATGCTTTCCTCGTCCTATCATGGATTGCACTTTATCGAGAGCTCTACGAGTTAAGCTTCTTCCCGCTTCTCTTGACCTCTTCTTGGCAGATGTTTGGAAGTCTTGTCCTGATAACACATCGTTGACAACCTGTGTTCCAGTGACTAAAGCTTCTTTCCCCACAGTTTTACCCGTTTTGATTAAAAAAGGCAATGCAGCACGAAATAAACGCCTAAAAACACCTCCTAACCCATAACCTTTTTGAAAAGAGGCTCCTTGGTAGTATGAAAGTCCGGACCCTGCTTGTCGAGCATAATGCTCTTCAAAACGCCTCGTACAACAAACGTAAGGTTCCTTCATGATGTATTCTTTTTAATATCCACTCCTCAAATGACGTTTTTGATTCAATATCTGCCTATTTATAGGATCTGTCTCATTCTGAAATGTAGCACTACAATAACTTTACCTCTTTCAAAAGGTACAAGAGTACCCGAATTTAGTCTAAGTATTATTTCAATAGAGTGAAAATAGTGTCTTATAACAGGTATGTAATGTGGTCTATCGTAGTGAGCGCTCACAATATCTCCATCTTTTCCAGAAATTCTAACAACTCTAAGCAGAGGAGCTTCGACATGTCCTACCACTACAGGCTGCACGATATCACTATACACGTAAAATATTGGAAATGATGCATGCGGATCAGCAACAAATGAACTTTCAACAGTTCCTTGGACAACTTGTGGTTTGAAACCCAAGAGGTCGCATAGACCATCGACGAAAAGGATTTTTGCGTTCTTTTCAGTGTTAACTTTCACACGTTTGTTGTTAGGATTAAACTTAAAACTAACATTATTTTCGAGAGAAGGTATTGACATGGCTTTAAGAATATCTGGAATGGTTTCATAAGAACCAGGAGGTATCTTCCTAGTGGTATTCTTTCCATCACCCAAGTCAAAGCCAAAAGTATTATTGCTTTCATTTATATTGTACCAAGTATGTGGGTAAATAATTTCTGAGAGTCCCACTTCCCACTCACCATTCAGCACTACAGGAGTAGGTAATTGCGTTACGAAGTGAGAAATTTTGTTCTCTGGAAAGTAATGCAATGAGCTATCAGAGGGTAGCGTCAGGTAGAAAGACATCTTGAATACTGAAAATCTTAAACTAGAAGCTATGTATTTATATCATTTTAACATCCGACACCCAAGCATTAAATTTATCTGGATATCCTTGAAATTTAACGAAATATTCTGTTTCTCCTCTTCTTTTCCTTTTTTGCAATACTTTTTCAACAGGGTAAAACCCTGAATCTGCTACTTTTTGAATTTCTTCTCCATAAAATGACCCCTCAATAAGTTCTCCAGATAAATCTTTTAATTTATAAACGATTGGATTCCTAAAAATGATTCTATGTATAGTGAATAATTCTCTTGTCCAATTATTTTCGTATCCTTTTTCAAACTGTTTTTTCAATTTGCTAATGCGTACCGTATCACCCACTTTAAAATTTGACTGAAGAGATTTAGAATCATTTATGTCACCGTACAGATTTTGCCAAACATGTTCTTGATTGCCAAAATTCACAGAAGCTGGTTCCATCTTGATACTACGATGCCATGTGTAGTTATAGCTATGAACTAATTTTTGAATGACATCAATATACTTACGTGTATTGAATTCGGTAAAATATCTCCAAAGTTTGGATTTCAATGTCCTATGAAAGCGTTCGATAACGCTTGCTTTCGTTTCGTTGTGTGTAGTGAAAAAATGCACGTTCACTTTTTTTAGGTAATTTTGTACAATCTTATTCTTAAATTCCATTCCCTTATCCGTTTGAAGTGATTCAGGTTTCCTCTCTTCAAATATCTGTTGGAATGCATTTAATATACTTCGTGCTGTTTTATCTTTCAAAGGAATGACCCAGACATACTTGGAAAAAATATCAATACATGTTAACATATGTTTATATCCTTCGTTAAACTCAGCAAGGGTCTGTAGATCTACCAAATCAGCTTGAAATTGCTCATCTATACCACCAACAATGACCCTATTGCGTTGAAATTTATGTCTCAAAGGTTTGTGAATGGTATAAGAATCCTTCTTTTCAATCCACTTTTTGATGTCCTTTACTTTGACACCGCCTCCTGCAGCTCTATGTAATGTATTCAATCCACTGAAACTTCCAGGATGTTCTGGAACACTATACACCTGATTCAATGTCTCTTCCATCCTATCTATATATATAGTTTTGATTAGCAAATAAAAAAAATTCTTTCATACAAACACATACACTATGTAAAGACTTAATGGCACTGTTTACTTGTTATTTCTATATATATATATATATATATACCTGGAAAAGAAATAGTTTTAAAATACAAATAATAAAATATTGTGATTGGTTCTAGCTAAAAGTAATAACACATAATTAGAGACATCAATATTTATTGATACACGTTGAGCATAATATACATTTACACAGGCAATTCAAATAATACACATAGTTTTTTTCTTTATACAACAGAACTAAATCCTATTTCAATGGTTCTCTGACATACATTTCCCTAACTTTGTTAAAAACATCTGTCACATTCAAACACTCAAAAAAGTCACCCTGTAATATTAAATAGTGAAAATTTAACAGTCTGAGGCTTTCTTTTACAAACTTTGTTGCAAAATCCTTCCAATCGATTGCATACAATGCAGGTGTGAAAAGTTCACAAAAGCGTTCGTCAGGACTCATATTCATACAAGCGTGTATAGATTGGTTTATCAGATCGTCTTTACAGCCCAAGCAATCTATAATTAGGGCAATGTTTTTCACAACGCTATCCTTTAAGCACTTGCACAGAGATATTGAAACGTCTAACACCCCCTCAGGATTATCGGGGTCTCCGTCGTAAGGCACTCATCAGGATAGTTCTTTTCAAGTTCTATTTTCACATAGTAGCACAGTGAGTATGTCAAAAGGGATCGGTTCATTATGTCTGAAAGGTCGTCATAGCGTCCACACATTCTAAGATATTGGTCAGGCTTACACAATTAGGCAGGAACTGTAGAGAGCGGTCTCTTTTTTGAAATACGCGCTGCAAAACCAAGTTCACTTTTTCACCCACACACACTTTAGAGAGACAGACGTCTTTCTCTATGACTTTAACATCAGAGGGTTCAGCAAAGGAGTAAAACTTGCACACCTTTCTTGTAAGAAGATACCAAGTTTTAGGATGCTGCGAAACACCATCCTTCGTTGGCTGTAAGGCACCCTGTTCATCCTCAGCAAATCTACGGATGTGAACCCTTGAAGAGCCTATGAAATTGTTCACTAGCAGAAAAAGATGTTCACCGATATGAAACATGTAATCGGGAAGAGATTTCATCGTTATTTTAGGATCTTCCTCGGGAACAATGGGTTGAACCATTTGAAGCAACTGTCTTGCAACACTTCAGGCTGATTCTTAAAACGTTTCATTCTCAGGTAAGAAATTTGTAAAGTCAGTAGATCAGTCAAAAGAGCGAGTGAGGTACGTTGTTCTCCAAAACGAATGCAGAGTCAAAAGTCATCGTCCAAAGCTGTAAAATCCGCAAATAAAAATCGATACCCTTAGACATCCAATGAAAAAATCCCAAGCAGGACTTTTACAACTCCACATCAATCTCCGTAGCAAAAAGGGAGGAGCTTGCATTGTTCAAAACGCTGACGTATCCTTGGACAAGATCTAACATGCATTCTTTTCACTCAAAATCGTTGCCACTCTTTTCAAACTAAACTTTGACGTCCTCTTGGACAAGCATGCATTCTTATCACTCACATCGTTGCCACTTCTTTAACACTAAACTTTGAAACCATCACGAAAAAAGAATAAAAATAAGCAGTACACCAAACACCTGAACTCCTGCACGGGGAAAAAAAAAAGGAAAACAACTAAACTCCACTTCCGATACGTCACTTCCGGTCACAGGGTATGACGTCATTCAGTTTTGCATGTTGCCATTCCCTGAAAAGTAAAAACAACTCAACTCCCAGCAGGAGGAAAATAACTCAACCCAACTCCTACACGGTAAAAAGGAAAACAACTAAACTCCACTTCCGGTACGTCACTTCCGGTCATGATGACACGCCCACTCCCGATCACGTGATATGACGTCACTTCCGATGACGTCATCGCGACACGCCCACTTCCGGTCACGTGGTGTGACGTCACTTCCGGCGCTATACCGCCCCATATACTACTTATATGTATAAGATAATATACGAGAGCAGATTTGTGACATATCCAGCATTTCTGGGAAATGGTGCAAAATCATTCAATGTCTAAACTTTCGAGTAGAAATGGTATATGCTTTGTTTGATGTAATGAAAAAAATAATTAAAGGTATATATATATATATATATAAACAGGAATGTAATTTTATTATATATTTTTACATAGAAATCAAAACATTTTACAATTTATGACATTTTAGTTAATTTTCAGTTAAAAATTTCATTGTAATACAAGGAATAATATTTTTCTAAATGGACATAATTTTTAATAAGTCTGTAATTAACTTACATTCAAGATAACTAAAAATGAAATTACCTCGAGTTAAGAAAAAAATATTTTAAACTTTAAAAAAGGTGTTAAGTAATAAACAGGAAAATATAATGAATTGTCCTTAAAAAGAAATAAAGCGAAAAAGTTTTTCATAACTTTGAACTGATATTTCTTTATTACTCAAAACAAAGTGACCACATTTTTGATGATATAACTAAACATTTTGATGATAATTCAACTTCTAGTATAGTAGTAAAATTTTACTTTTTCTTCAGTAAAATATTTTTCAAATTGAAATAGATCCAGGGTTATTAATTGCAATGAAAAATGTAATAGGTATGTAATAAACTGTAAAAAGGTATTAAATTGCCTTTAAAAATAAATAGAAAAAGCGGAGATTTATCACTATAAACTTAAATACGTCCTTAATTCGCAAAACAAAGTGATCAAATTTTTTATGTAAGAACTGAGTAAAAGCCATGAGAAATTCAGAGTTCGGTTGTGTGTACGCCATATACAGGATGTCCCAAAAAGATTGTTACGCACTTTATCTTTTTACCATTTGGAGATAGGTAGGCAATGTAAATTGCAAAAGTACACTAAATAAGGTAGGTAATTAAGATGTGAATAAAATTATCACGTGATAACAATTTAAGCGGATTCAGTTTTTAATTTTTATACAACCCCTCTAGATAAAAAATCCGAGATAGCAAAAATGTTCCTTACCTGCATCCCTATCGATAGCAGAAAACTGCATTTCTGTAGGTTGAACAGTAACGGAGGCATAAGGACGCAAATAAGTTGACTTATACCGCTTGTGCACAGCTGTTCAAGCAGTCAGATTAGGGACCGTATACACAATGCTAAAAAGCATTTTTTTCGGTCAGAAAGTGCAACATTGTGCAAAGTAATGTAGTATTGCAACTGCAGATGAAAATCGCACTGAATAGTAGACAATGTAATCTTCAATACAAATATTGTAGAAAAAAATGGTTTAAATAAAAATAAAAGGAAATTTACAACGCATGTTCAAAATGTTTTCCATCTGCAGTAATGCAGAACTTCGCTCTTTATTTTTGGCCATCGTTCTAAATTTAGATAAGGCCCCCTTAAAATGGAAACTCTTGTATCTCCGTTACTATTCAACCTACAGAAATATGGTTTCTTACTAACGATAGGGATACAGGTAAGGAACATTTTTGCTATCTCGGATTTTTATCTAGAGGGGTCATATTTAAATTAAAAACTGTATCCGCTTAAATTGTTATCACCTTATAATTTTATTCACATATCTTAATCACTTACCTTATTTGGTGTACTTTTGCAATTTACATTGCCTACCTATCTCCAAATGGTAAAAAGATAAATTGCGTAACAACCTTTTTGGGATACCCTGTATAGTAGCTACTAGTTTAAAATTTCCCTTTTTATCAGTGATAAAATCTTGCAAAGGCTCGAAACATTCCTGTTTTCTTACTCATGACAAAATCTGTCACTGGTTCTTGCAAAAAAAATTATTTTAGTGTTTTTTCCTTTCATGTAAATTTGTCTTTGAAATTAAAACAAGAGGAATAGCAAGCTTCAATCATGAAAATTTTTGAACACCTAATAATCAAAATTAAGCCAAAGTTCTATCAGCAATTTGTTCTGAGTAAAGGGTGTTTCGTTTTTTGTGATTTGCTCAATCAGGGGTGGAGTCATAGCATTTTGCGTACTCCTCAATTGCAAAAATGGAGCTTTCGCAGTTTCTTAATATCCCCCTTCCAAACGGTAAAGAAATCTCAAAAATAAAATTTATTTTGAATTTTCAAAACATGGTACACACAAGTGTACAAAAAATGAAGATGTTTATAAATGATGCAAGACCACCCTTTAAGATTTCTTCATAGAGATAATTCTATTCAGCAATTCTTCGAAAGACGGGGCAGATATGACTCACTAATGACTTCAGCGAGCAAACGTCTCAAAGAAGTCAGTCAAAAGATGCGCCAAAGCATTTGCCAAGAAAGCGATAACTAGTGAAATGTAACAGTTGCAAAGCACAATAAATTGCCAAATATGATTACCTTGAACATACCCAAATTATCCACCTCGGGCGCTGCATTTTCGCTCCCATTTTGACACACTACCATTGACGAGTCACGTTCTTGGTCCACCTAGTTTTCGCACCCGTGGTCAGTTTCAGTTGTGGCTGAGCTGTTGTGCTTCAGTGCTGTACGTTATTTGTTGCTTAATTGTTTCGGCACACTATTTTAAAATGTGAATATGTATGTACATCTAGAGCGTAAGTTCATGTAACAATATTTACATATATAGGTACTTAATGTAAATTGTTTGTTTCTGTAAAATAAATAATATATAAATATGTAGTGTATGTCACCAGTTTTTATCGTTTCGTTCATATGCAATGGATGGGGGTGGGTTGTTTAAGGTTTTTCTGTTATCCGTCTATTCGATTAACCGTCATGGTCCCGGTCCTGACAAGTAATCGGAGTTTCACTGTACAGTGGTACCTTGAGATACGATCCGTCACTAGGTCGATTTTGTGCCTTGAGTTACGAGCGAGAATTTGAGATAAGAGCCTGCTTCGGTGAAGTTACTACCACCACTCCGCCCAGATTCCCGAGTCTTGCGCGTCGTTCAGTTCACATGTTTACCTCACCCTGATGAGAGTTAACGTCTGTCACAAAATCAATTTCTTAATTTGGTTTGACATTTTTTGTCAACTGCACTCACTGGGAGGCACGAGTCCCTTTCATTTTTCTTTTCTCCGACCAGATGAGTCAATTCTGAAAACGGAAATAAACGGGGTGTGTAGTTATTTAGCTAATTTATTTTCGTATAACCATGAGTCCAAACAAGGTGGGTGTAAAGTGGTGAGAAAAGGAAAAAAGTAATAATCCATGGAATTAAAACGTGAGATAATAGACAAACATGAGCAAGGCATACTTGGCAACGCAGTACGATCGCACTACTTCTACGATATGTACTAATCTGAAGCAGGACTTGATAAAAGCTATTACTCCAGCTACAATATTTGTTCATTATAAAAAAATTGGAGTGTGTTTTGGGGGGCTGATACGAATTAATCTCTTTCAATGGAGAAAATTGATTTTGAGATACGAGCATTTTGACTTACGAGCTCTGTCATGGAATGAATTAAACTCGTATCTCAAGGTACCACTGTACTATTTTTAACCAAGAATGGGGGGGAGGGGGGATTTCAATTAACGTCACACTGGAGCAACACAATGGGCTATTGGTGACGGTCCGGGATCAATCCCATAGGGAAAGATTCGATGACAACACCAGGTAATTTTGGAGAGAAGGGAGAATTTCAATTAACGTCACACTGGAGCAACACAATGGGCTATTGGTGACGGTCCGGGATCACTCCCAAAGGGAAAGATCCGAGGACAACACCACGTAATTTTGAACCACGGTCAGATGACGAGGCAACACCTGAGCTGGCACCCCACTCTCCAAACTTCCACACCACGCCAACGTGAGGACATTTGAGGCCACGACAGATTTAACGTGCACCAGCCCCCTTTGTACACGACGGTGTTTGGCTGGATTCGAACTCGCAACCCTTCGGTTGCAAGTCCGTTACTCTTCCAACCGGGCCACCGCGGCCCCAGGTAATTTTGAACCATGGTCTATTGACAAGGCAAACCCCCTTTCCAAATATCCATGCTAACGTGAGGGCATTTGAGGCTAAAATAATAATAATAAATAGCTAAAAAATAGAAAAAGCTTCAGAATTCAATATTTACAAGCAAGAAATGCACACTTCCATCGTTCAAAACATGAGCGTCAACAGAAAACAAAGAAATCTCTTCCCACAGCTTATGAAAAGAGCGTGTAGCTCAATGAAGTTGGTAGGTATTTTGATTATTCTTCCAATTGGAGCAACACAGCGGCTGTTGACGACGCTCCTGGAACAATCCCAAAGGGAAAGATCCGAGGACAACACCACGTAATTTTGAACCACGGTCAGATGACGAGGCGACACCTGAGCTGGCACCCCACTCCAACGTGATTTAACCAAGAATGCTGCGAATGAAGAACAATGGAGATACCCGTTATTCATAACATGAACAATTGTTTTAAAAAGGATTATCAAGCAAACAAATAAACACAAAATTTAATTTTTTGCAAGTGTTTTGGTGCAAGGGTCATATTTGGCCAAGCTGCACCAACCACAAGACAGACAGCACGATGATGAGGAAGAAAAAGCAAAAGGGTAGGCGATGGTAAAATCGAAAGGGAGGGAAGATCACTCGGGAACCTCAAGGTTGTGATGCCTGTACACACCTAATGATGAGTCCTTAAGGACCATCAAGTTTTAAAGACATGCAACACTTTAGCTCGCATAAAGCAGTTGATCTAATTTTAGTTTTTGAATAACTCATTAATAATAATTTAATCCTGGGTGCTTTTAGATGTAAGGTACAAAAAGATTTTTATTTTCAAAAAATCTTGAGATTGATTGAAATTTATCAAGTAAAAACTCCCTTTATTCGTCTGCAACTTTCACAAAAGCTATTATGAGAGCTGAATTAAATTGCCTTATCAGGTTACATACAAAATAATGGGCTCATGCTCGAGTTCAGGATATTGGACAGCTCCAATGAAGCTCAAAATATTGGATACTCCCACTGAAAATTGGATTAATAGACAGAGAACCTCCACTGGCTGTACTCACTTTTCTTTCAATGATACATTAATATTTTTCAGTCCTAATTAGAATTTTTAAACATTCCAAGAACTGTACTTACTAACACATGAAGATCCCAAAATAGGACAGTAACAAGGTTCCATGTTTTTAGGAGAACTATCCAAAAGAACATTCTCTATTTTAAAAATAACACTATTTACCAGTATATATTCATATTCTTAAAGTTAGTGCTCCAAATAATCTAGCCCAGCAATGCCAAAAACTTAATGAATATGTTGTCGCAGGTCATGCATTAAGGATGTTTCTTAAACAATATAAAGATAAAAATTCAATAACTATACCCTTCCAAGAGGGTCCCCTGGAGTGGGGGGACCCCATTTGAGGAAATATACAGATTTGACTTTTGAATGCCAATGGCATATATATACTGTTCTAAAAAACTACATTAAATGACAAGGCGATATATATATGCACAATGCTTTTGCATCTCCCAAACTTAAATCGCATCAAGCTTATATATACCCTTAATGTTCCTTATCAGTTGAGAATGCTTGTGCTTTGAACATAAGCAATGTCATGATGTTGATTGTGCTCATCTGCAGTTTATAGAGATGTATCAAAGTAGAGTGTAAACAGCATATGAAGTGAAAAAAATTGTTGCCCTGGGTGTGAATCCTGTCTTTGAATAAACCATAGAATATTTCAATACATACTCAGAGCAGAATATGAAAAAAATTATAACTTTTTTAAAATAAAAACATTGGATTTATGATTTAAATCACATCTCTATGGTTTCAATTAATTCCTTGCCCGTACAAGTTTAAATTTGTTAGATATGAGAAACGCAAATTACAGTGTAGTTTCTAGATAGTTTTGATTTATTTAAACATTAATATATTTGTACGTAAAACATTAATGTATTAAGAAATATAGCAGGGTAAATTTTTGAAAGAGTGAAATGCAACATAGGAAATAGCAAAGTAAATTATTGAAAGAGTAAAATGCGACATAGGAAATAGCGAAGTAAATTACACAATAGAGTAAATAGACAGTGCCCAAATGCCAAGATGAGCAATGTTTATCTATCTGGTTCTCGAGTGGATTTGTTTAATTTAATCCATAACCTGTGCCATAAAATTTATTGGACCCAGATAAATAAGGTTGCCGGATCCCAGACACTATATTATGAATTTTTTCAATCATACAAATTTCAGAATTTTTTTGCATTATATATTTATCATATATGAATAAAATGTGTGTGTGTGTGTGTTTTGAATTACCTCAATTATTTTGATACAAAATAATAAATTAGTTCAAGACTTGCTTTTGAGAAAAATCAAATAAAAGGAACTTGCATCTTGAAAAAAATTCCTAATTATTAATTTATAGCTAGCAAAAATAACTTATTGGTGAAAAAATTGTTATTTTTGTAAGTTGACAGTAAAAAATGAGATGAAAATACATAAATTTGAAATCAAATATGTTTATTTTTCAAATTTTTTGAGCACTGACAATTATTTCATAGGTATATTCGAAGCACACAAAAACGGTTTACATATAAAACAAAAAATGAAGCTTTTCTCTACCAACAGCATAGAACAAGTGTAATAGCATCCCCCAGATAATGCCAATTCAGTGGAATTTTGCACTTGCAATAAAAAATGTATCAATTCCAATAACTTTCTGCTTCGACCCATCTTTTCTCAAAATACTCACTCAATTATTAGATGAGTGAATTAACTTTTACATTCCAAATTTCAATTCATAAACATTGAATACCATAAACAATTCATAAACATTGAATTCATAAAAATGTTCTACCAGGTTAAAGAATTCTAAGGAATCAAAGCATAAAATTTCCCAATAAATTGATATAAAAATTAACCAATATATTACACAAAAACAAATGAAACTATTAAAATTACCAATTATAAAGATTTATGTGCAAAATTGGAATGCTTTTTGATACTGAAGAAAATCTTTTCATTGTAAGTGTCTTTATATTTCTTATGAACAGAATACAATACTAAATAGCTAGAACATCTTAAAAAAGAAAGCAAGTTACCCCAATTTTAGCAATTTGAGTGAATATTTTGAGCATCTTCACTCAACACATGGTGAATGGTTTAAAATTGGCCATGTGTGATTTCTAGTCACACAGAATGTTTAAAACGAAACAAACACTGATGAGCAGGCTTGTGAGTGACACCTATTGATCAATGGCCCAAGATAGTAATTATGATCCCAATCAGCAAATACTGTTATTTAGTGTCTTCAAAGGAAGTATGATTTTAAATATAATTCTGGGGTGAAAGTACGATCGAAGTCTTAACTTATCTAAATAAAATAACATGCATCTTGTGCAACATTTCATTCACATTATAAAACATAACAGAAAGAAAAATATTTAAAAACTGAAATCATAATAAATCTATCATTGTATTTTTTACTTGTCTCTGGTATGAGTATGCATATGGTGCATTAAAGTATTCTTATCTGCATATGTTTTACTGCACACTTCACACTCGTACGGCTTCTCTTTAGTGTGGACACGTGCATGTCTTTTTAAGAAAGGAAGTGCAGTAAACCCTTTGTTACACATTTCACAAATAAAAGGTTTCTCTCCTGTGTGAATAGGTCTATGGCGCAATAAACCACACTTAGTTGTAAATACTTTCCGGCATTCTTGACACTCATACGGCTTCTCACCTGTATGTACACGTCTATGTTGTGCTAATTCATACCTTACTGAAAATGTTTTAATGCACACTTCACACTTAAATGGTCTCTCAACAAGGTGCACACGCTTATGCATTTTTAGAGTATACTTTCTCGAAAACGTTTTCTTACACATTTCACACTCATAAGGTTGCTCTCCTGTATGAATATGCATATGTCTTCTAAGAACACTTCTATCTGAAAATGTTTTCTTGCATGTTTCACACTCAAATGGCTTCTCACCTGAGTGAATGATTAAATGAGATGTTAAATTACTCTGACTAGAAAATGTTTTTTTGCATATCTCACATTCAAATAGCTTCTCACCTTTATGGATTTGTCTATGAGTTTGTAAGTACGAATTACACACAAACTTTTTGCTACACATATCACAGTCAAAAGGCTTCTCACCTGAGTGGGATCGTGCAATATGCCTTACTAAACTACTCTTAAGCAGAAATGTCTTCTTGCACACTTCACAATGAGACTTTTCGCCACTGTGCACCATTCGCATATGTTGGTTCAAAGCTTTGTTATGTCTCGACACTGTGTTGCAAATAGTACATTTGACTGGCTCCTTCCGAGTGTGAAGATTCCTGTGATGCCGATTTAGTTGTCTCTTTTTTGCAAAGCTTTTCCCACACTGGTTACATTCATAACCATTTTCCACTGAATTGTCCTTCTGCTTCAGGACTCCTGGAACATTACTCAAACAATCTGATTTTCTACAGGCTTGTGATTGGCTTAGGAGCATTTTAAGGATATATATTTATTATGCTTGGATAAAGAGTTTTCTCTGCTGTGTGATAGCTTACATCTGTTCAAGCTAGAGTTACATGAGAGCTGTAATTTTCACATTTTAATGTCTTCTTTCCAGTGAAGATTTCTGGATGCTTTCTTGTTTGCATTCCTTTCAGACCAAATAAGGCTAGTAGAAAACTGAAATTAGAAGACAAACTATAATCCTTTGATACACTGAAAAACTAATATGAAAACTAAATATTAAAGAATATGTAAATAACATTTCAAACATTTGATTCTATTGGTACTATGAGTAAAATAAATCCAATTTTTTTCACACCCTGGTGAAAAAGAGAATGATTCGGTCGTAGCAGGAGTCGCTTCCCCTTACAAAAACCAACCAGTTTGCCACCCCTCGAACTTGTAAATATCACTGTTGCTGGGAAACTGGTCAAAGCAACATTATATTCTGGTTGTCAACTGCCTACAATTCATTCGAACATTGCCTCTAAATGAGTGAACATGGTGATTTAGAATTAGTTTCAGCTTTTGGTGAGAAAATAAATGATGTTACAATTGTCCTAACATCTGCAATGAATGATATGGGAGGGGCATCCCTTTCCTCTTATAAGTAATGATTGCTGTGACAGAAAAATTAAACATTGAGTGTCTTCTCCCACCTGTTATTTACAGTATGTTGAGGACGCCTGGCTCAGAGATCATATGGTAAGTGGAAGCAACGCAGCAATTGGCTTGTTAAGAGAACACACAAGACAGTCATTAAAGTTCAATGAATGTTGGTGAGGTTGAAAGCAAGATGGTAGTGGAAAGTTTTGAAAAGGAAGATGAGTTTGGAGAAATCAATTGTATCCCTCAGTCATCAGGAGGAAAAAGTCAAAGTGCTACAAACCCAACAATTCAAACACTTAGATAAGTTGAAACAAAACCAGTTGAGGTAGGTATTAAGTTAATGTCACATTGGAGCAACACAACAGGCTATTAATGAGTCCGGGATCAAACCCGAACAAAACCAGTTGAAAAATTTATTGAGAAGACATGAATCAATATTTATCAAATTAGATTGACAGATTTCCAGTTGAGTTAGGAAGAAACCTAACGTGTATAAAATTCCGGAAACTCTAAAATTGATGTACCTTTCTCCTTAAACTTAATTGCACCATAAAACCCAAATCAACCAAACTCACTTCATTGAAGAAAGTTCAACAGATTGCTTGTATCATTGGTTCCAGGAAACATGAAACAGATCCCAATAACGAAAAAGTGATACCTCAGTCACCAGATCCTACTAAGGAACTCGTTGGTTAGGGTTTTAAGGCACAAGGACCTCTAATGCACAAGCTAAGCCAATGCAAGACAAAAACTGTTAAGGAAGAACTAAGAAGTTTTCTGGGTTTGTGTAACCATTATCATAGCAGTGGCAGATTTACACACTAGGTATGTGCTTAAGATGTTGCGGTCTAAAAAGCATTTTTCGTATTTCCAGCAAAATGCTTTTTTTCAAATTTTATTTTTGATTGAAATTAATTTGGTTACTTTCATTGAACTACAGCAATAGCATTGTTTGGCCATTTTTGTCTCCGCCTCAATCCACTGGTTCAAGAAAAAGGCTTTTCATTGACGCCAACTGAGTAAAACTGATTGAGCTCATTTGAAAAACCAAGCATCCCAAATAGTTGGTAGGTTTTGGTGTTTTATGGCGGAAGGGCCATATTTGGCCATGCTGTGCCAGACACAAGACATACAATATCAAGTAATAGATACACACACAATGAAAGTTTTACTGCCACAGAAGAGAGAAATGCATCTGACAGTAAATCGAATCTGCGCCGCCTACAACTCGAAGGTTGCTAGAGCCGGGTCCATACCTACTGAGCCATGATGGCCCAACATCCCAAATGGGTTGCTCTAATCAAAAGATTCCTGCTGAATTGATGCTTACAGCTGAAAGATCCTGCACCAGGCTGTTTCATGACAAAAAGAGGAAGCTGCAATTTCTGTAGTCAAAAGACCCAAGGCACCAACAGGTAGAAGTCTGACTTTAACAATTGCATGCTAGCATTCGCTGGACATGATGGAATGGCTTTCACGCAAAGTGACCCGCCAGGGGAAAACTCTCCAGATGCACTTTGCCCATTCTGCGCAGTGCCTCTCCCCCATACCAGCATAGCAGGTCTTGGGAAGGGGATTGAAATCATACAATCGAAAATCACCCATTACTTTTGTCAAAATTCAGAAATCACCCATACTAATACTTAAATTTCAAAATGGACATAAAAATTTTCCTCTTCGTCCCGATTGCAAAAACTCAGACTTTCCCGACTCGCATGCTTTCTTGTGGCGGTTCGGATTTCCTTGACTTTTTCAAGAATCTATTGATGGTTTTGGACTTTTTAAGGACAAGTGGTTTTATGCACTTGGTTTAGCATGTGCTAGACAAAGAGGAACTAGAAACAACATTAACATTTTGTTATGACTATCCTGAATTCGCAAGAAACATTTTGAAGTGCTTAACTGTTTCCCACATATTAAAGTGAAATGGCATTCAAAATCCCATACATTTGAAATCTAATTTAAGAAATAAGACTTGAATTTGAGAATGATGTTGAAATTGCTAGACATTAAACTAAACATGGCTGAGCTAATTGCTATAACGAAGCTTCTTTGGTCACCTTACGATTTATTGTTTATTTTACTTCCGAAATTTACTTTTTTGTTGCAGAGCATTAGTTTTTTGACGTTTAATATATTTGACATTAAGCTGCATATTTCACTCCCTAATTTAAGATAAAAAATAATTACCACTAGTATTTCCAAGTCAATACATGACCTTTCCAATGTTATAATATCGAGTGGTCGAAAATATTTTTAATTTTCTAGGGACGTAAGAAAGTTCGAGAATCACTGGATTAATCATACAAGGAAAGCATATGAAGAAACGTTTATCATTCAGTGGGAAGACAGCCCCGAATTTTTTTTTGCGAGGTAGACGCACCTTATAATAGCTAAAAAATAGAAAAAGCTTCAGAATTCAATATTTACAAGCAAGAAATGCACACTTCCATCGTTCAAAACATGAGCGTCAACAGAAAACAAAGAAATCTCTTCCCACAGCTTATGAAAAGAGCGTGTAGCTCAATGAAGTTGGTAGGTATTTTGATTATTCTTCCAATTGGAGCAACACAGCGGCTGTTGACGACGCTCCTGGAACAATCCCAGAGGGAAAGATCCGAGGACAACACCAAGTAATTTCGAACCACGACCAGATGACGAGGTTACACCTGAGCTGGCACCCCATTCTCCAAACTTCCACACCACGCGAACGTGGTCATGAGGCCACGACAGATTTAACGTGCACTAGCCCCTTTTGTATACGACGATCTTTTGTTGGATTCGAACTCTCAACCCTACGGTTGCGGATTAGCAAACGGAGAGTTGCGAGTTCAAATCCAGCCAAAAACCGTCGTGTACAAAGGAGGGTGGAGCTCGTTAAATCTCTCGTGGCCTCAAATGCCCTCACGTTAGCATGGATATTTGGAAAGGGGGTTTGCCTTGTCAATAGACCATGGTTCAAAATTACCTGGTGTTGTCATCGAATCTTTCCCTATGGGATTGATCCCGGACCGTCAACAATAGCCGGTTGTGTTACTCCAGTTGACGTTAATTAAAATACCTACCCTATACCTTAAAATATCTTTTATCGCCGTTTGGTGTAAAATCATTTTTAGCAATGTTCAATGAACTGTCACAAACTGGGAATTCATTGGCGCTAAGAATAAGGGATGTGGTATCACGTTCCGAAAAGCGTTCCGCCGACTCGGGTTTTATGCCTCAAGGGCCATATCTGGCCAAACTGCGCCAATAACAAGACCAACAACATAGGTATAACTAATTAATGTCACATTAGTTCAAAACAACGGGTTAATGGCGACGGTCCGGGATCAATCTCCTAGCACAATGAGTAAGAAAAGGCAAAATGGTATGCGAGGATAAAAATGAAAGATCAGTCTTTTTTCAGGTTTACGTCATCTGACCGTGGTTCAAAATTACGTGGTGTTGTCCTCGGATCTTTCCCTCTGGGATTGATCCCGGACCGTCACCAATAGCCCGTTGTGTTGCTCCAGTGTGACGTTAATTGAAAATACCAAATACCAAATTTTTCAGGTTTTATTAAACTTATGTAATTGGATAGAGCGACTCCTTCCATTGCGTTGCTTGAATTCGATGTTAATTACCAACCTACCATTACGAAATTGACAGACCAACGGTTGATTTTGATGGCGCAAGGGCCATATTTTTCATTCAACGCCAGACACAACATCAAGACATACAATGAAAGTTCTACTGACAGAAGAGACATACACCCAGTGAGGAATGCACCTGACAGGAATTGGAAGAGTCGCCGTTTAGCAGTCGGAGCTGCGTTGCGAGTTCGAAACTAGATCCAACCTAATACCTCGAGTATGAAGGGGTGGTGCACGTTAATTCTGTCGGGGCCTCGAGTGTCCTCAAGTCAGTGCGGATTGTTGGCACAGGTGTCGAGCTCGTCGGTAGTTCAAAATTACGGTGCTCTCGGATCCTCCCTAGGACTCGCCAATAGCCCACTGTGTATTGCTGCAGTGAAACGTTAATTCAACTACCTACCTTCCATGCAATTTAAAGCCAGCAAATAAAAATATATTCTTTTTCTCAAAGCGAAGCACACGCTGCCACAGCCAAAGTACTTGTGAAATAGCAGCATACATTCTGTAAAAAAGTATTCTTTCAAACGTAGCAATTTTAGTTGCTCAGATCGACAAAAACAATGTGGAACACAGACGTTTAAGATCTCGCAATTTAAAAAAAATTAAATATATTCTAAAGGGTTTCATGACAATCTAGAAAACAAATTCAAAATCTTTTTTCATGGTTTCTTTTGCGCCAAAACTTATTTAATTGGCATCCCTTGTAAAATCTCCCTAAAGAAAAAAAAATTTCGCCCACTATTAATTAAAAAAAGCTAAATTTTCTTTGGTGAATTTTCAGTCTCAAAAATTTTCTTGATGGAGCTTTTTTTGCTCCAAGTCGCCTGTGGCAGCCCTGGAAGCATCCAAACTGCAGATTCGAAATTCTACCATCAATTTTCACATTTCGTTTCTTCATTCCATTTGAAAACTGATCGAATAAATTCCTTTACTCAGACTAGTGGAAAAACGAAGATATTACGCTTTTTTAGATACTTTTTAAAAGTTACAAAAATCTGAACAAAATTCTTTTTGTTATCGATCTTTCAATTTTCATCATTAATCTGTTACTTTCACATTCTAAGAAATAATTATATTCCATTTTATTATATTATTAAGACAATCCCTTAAAAATTATTACCAAATATTGCAGGTATTATGACCCTTATTTAAACTTAAATTTAATTAAAATCAGCTATCAATATCTTAACTACTTGTTGATCAACAATATTCTTTGAACATATATTTTCTCAAAACTCAATTCTAACATTCCATAAAAATTTAACAAATGAAATATAGGTCAGAGATGGAGTCGTTTCATATCAAAAATACTTCTACATCACTCTGAACACACCAGTTATTTTATAAGACACACACCTACGGGATTACATTTCTATACTTACGGCTTCAATTTTTAGACACATCTTTACAGAACTTATTTCTTTTTAAGCAGAATTTGTAACTCAGTAGAAATACTGCAATGTTTCTGTTTGATAATTGGACAGTATGAATTCTGGCCACAAATTAAGCAAGATGTAGTTTTTTCGATGGAAACTAAATTTTACTTAATTTCTGGACTTGATTAAACTGATTTTTAAAAATGGAAATTAATGTTATCTTTTTAGTCATTTATGATCTGTACAGCTAATGTCAAATATTCCTTATTGTATCCAAAATAGGTTTCACAATATATGAGAGCAGATATGACAATTCATTGAGTACTTTTAAGAATTATGTCGAATCCAACGTATGTATATAAACAGGACCGGCTTTTATTATAGATACAAATATTTACATACTTAAAAAACACATAAAAATCTAAATCAAAACACATTTACAACTCAGGTCCATGCTAGAGGTCAGGATATTGGAAGTTCGAAAACCATCCAATGAAGCTTGAAATATTGGATAGGGGCCCCAACTGAAAATTGGGTTAATGGATGGGGCCCACACTTCTTTTGTACTAATGCTGTATTGAATTCATTAATGCATTTGTGATGCATTCAACATGGTATTGTGAAATGTTCATTTACATCGTGACGTCATTTTATGTTGCATGTAAATACCTGTTTCCTGTCAAGTAACAATGCTATTTGAATTGTGCTTGCATGCATGTTGTCAGTGCTGTGTTCAAGGCCACGAATAAATAGGTTTGCTTAGAATCATCTGGCTGGCTCAGTTCCTAGTAGACTGACTAATAATGGCGACGAGGTGGAGAAAACCTTGAGGAAATCACTCCCTGTTTATCAAGCTCCAATGAACCATCTATAATGGAATGACTTGAGTTCTATTTCTCAGCAAACCATATAGCCGATGATAAAATGCGTGCTGTATTTTTGAGAACCTGTCGTTTGGAACTCTATAGTATTACACGGGTCCCTCTGTACACCTCGAGTCACGGGGATTTTTCCTTTTGAAGAATTAAAACAAAAGATTGACGACCACTTTTCAACTCGACAGAGTGAAATTTTGTCGAGATTCAAATTCCACAAGCAACAAGGTGATTATTTATCCGTTTCTGTATTTTTTTGTAGAGCTTCGCTTTGAACTTACTCAAAGTCATGATGTGGATTATGATCATTTGTAGCTAGGAGGATGTTTGAAAATAAGGTGTAAACAGGAAGCATATCGAGTGAAACCAACCATAAATATCACACTGGTTGAGGAGTTCAATCCTGTTTTCGAAAAAACATACTAAAGGAATATTTTAATAGGACAATACAAGAGTACTAATGTTTTGTAAAACAGTTAAATCTTTTTACCTCATTTTCTTGCATGAATTGTATTTTTGGAAACACAATCATAATACACTACTGGCCACTGTAAATGCAACACCCTGAAGGAAGCATGCAAATAATATGAAATTTACAACATGCATTAGCGGAGGTGAGATATGCAAATGATTAAAATTTCAGCGCAGACGCACATCACGCGCGCCTGTGGCGCCACTTCAAAGCGCTATTTAAGGCTTGGAGATTTCGACGATTTCAAGTACGGCAATTGTGTTTTTCTTGTGGTTTTTTCAAAAAAAAACGATCAATTATGCCTCGTAGAAAACAGCGATCGTCTTTTGATCAAGTATCCGAGTTCGAAGGAGGAAGGATAGTGGCCTACCGAGATTGTGGATTATCTTTCAGGGAAATCGGTAGTCGTGTTGGACGAAACCAAACAACTGTAATGCGGATATGTGATCGTTGGATGCAGGAGGGTACGACGGACCGACGTGTTCGATCGCATCCACCTCAGTGCACCACTTCACGTGATGACAGGCATATTGATATGGCAGTGACGGATCGCTCAGCCACATCACGAACCATAGCACAGCACATTCAGTCTGTACCGCATCATCCAGTGTCTGCGCGTACCATTCGACGCCGTTTACAGCAGAGTGGTCTGTCCGCAAGACGTCCATTGCTTCGTCTACCCTTGACGCAGAACCACAGACGTTTCCGCCGCCAATGGTGAGATGAAAGAAGGATGTGGACGGCAGAATGGAATGAAATTGTCTTTACTGACGAGTCACGCTTCTGTCTGCAACACCACGATGGTCGGATTCGAGTCTGGAGACACCGTGGAGAGAGGATGCTGAACAGCTGCGTTATGCACCGCCACACTGGTCCTGCACCGGGTATTATGGTATGGGGCGGTATTGGATATCACTCTCGCACTCCTCTAGTACGCATTGCCGGTACTTTAAACAGCCAGCGCTACATCTCCGAGGTGTTGGAGCCAGTTGTCCTTCCTTACCTTCAGGGCTTGCCCACAGCCATATTTCAACAGGATAATGCGCGACCACACGTGGCACGCATTGTCCAAGGGTTCTTCGTCAATCGCCAGATTGAATTGCTTCCCTGGCCAGCTCGCTCTCTGGATCTTTCGCCGATAGAAAACATGTGGTCCATGGTTGCTCAACGATTGACCCAGAATACATCCCCAGCTGCCACACCAGATCAACTTTGGCAACGTGTGGAAGCTGCTTGGTTTGCTGTACCCCAAGAACACATCCAAAGTCTCTTTGAATCAATGCCGACGCGTGTGGCAGCAGTAATCTCCAACAATGGCGGCTACTCTGGCTACTGATTTTGGCAGGAACCACACTTCACAGAAGTCTATAAATTTAATCATTTGATACTTGGTCAACATGTTATCTACAAAATAAATTTTGTTGTGATATCTCTTGTCTTTCTTGGTGTTGCAATTTGGATGGCCAGCAGTGTAAATCTATTGAATTTTTTCACTTGTATATGGTATGAGAATGCATATGTTTTTTTAGAGTACTCTTATCTGCAAATATTTTATTGCACACTTCACACTTGTACGGCTTCTCCTTTGTATGGACACGTGCATGTCTTCTTAAGATTGGAAGTGTAGAAAACATTCTGTTACACATTTCACAAATAAAAGGTTTCTCCCCTGTGTGAGTGCGTACATGACAATTTAAAGCACTCCTGGAGGAAAATGTTTTCTGGCATTCTTCACACTCATACGGCTTCTCACCTGTATGTACAAGTCTATGTTGTGTTAATAAATTCCTTGATGTAAATGTTTTCATACAGACTTCACATTTAAAAGGTTTCTCAAGTAGGTGCACACGCTTATGCATTTTTAGAGTATACTTTCGCGAAAATGTTCTCTTACACGTTTCGCACTCAAACGGCCGCTCTCCAGTGTGGATACGCAAATGTCTTTTCCAAGAATTCTTATTCGTAAATGCTTTCTTACATAATTCACACTCAAATAGTTTCTTACCCGAGTGGACGACTCCATGTGCTACTAAATTACACTTAGTAGCAAATGCCTTTTCGCATAATGAACACTGAAAGGGCTTCTCACTCGTGTGAATTCGTCTATGAGTTTGTAAGTGTGAACTAGATGCAAATTTTTTGTCACACATTTCACATTCAAAAGGCTTCACACCCAAGTGGACTCGATCAATATGTTTTACTAAATTCCACCCTTTCAAAAATGTTTTCTTGCATATTTCACACTGAGGTATTCCAAGAGTGTGAGTGTGCATATGGTTCTTAAAAGCAAATATACCTCTCAACTCTTTGTTGCAAATAGTACATTGGACTGGCTTCTTTAATTTGTGGACATTCCTTTGATGCCTTTTTAGTTTATTTACGTTTGTAAAACTTTTACCACACTGGTCGCATCTACAACCATTTTCCACTGAATTGTCCCTCAGTTTAAGGAGCCCTGGTGCATAACTGCTACAATCTGATTTACTACAGATTTCTGACTCGTTTGGACGCATTTCAAGGACAGGTGTATTAAGCTGAGATAGAAAAAAGCATTCTCTGGTATGCGATTGCTCACGTCTAATCAAGGTTGAAACCGCTCCACTGTGTATTTCTCACTTCAGTACCTTCTTTCCAGAGGTTTTCTGGTTGCTTTCCTTTGAAAAAGGGACCAAATAATGGTATCAGAAAACTGAAATTAGAAAACAAACTATAAGCCTTCTACCCATTAAAAAAACATATGAACATAAAAATTAAAACTGAAGAGCACAAGTAAATAATACTTCAAACATTAAATATGGACAACAGAAATACTTCATGTTGTAAAATATTAGTCATTGTATTAGAACTTGGAAACATCATAAATTTTAATTTCTCTAGCTGTATTATACAGAATGGAAACAAATGTGTATTTGTGCATTGAAACATATTAGAAATTAAGGTAGATATTTAATTAACATCACACTGGAACAACGCAACAGGCTATTGGTGACGGTCTGGGGTCAATCCCGAAGGGAAAGATGCAAATACGCCTTGTAATGTGTTCTACTTTGATTATAAGATCAACATCTGAGCTAGCACCCCACTCTCTAAACTTCCACACTATGCCAATGTGAGGACATACCAGGTTTAACGTACACCAGCCCATGTATTATTTACAAAGGCCTTTGCTTAGACTGAATTTCAAACTCGCAACCCTTCTGTTGCTAATCAGTCGCCTCAGTAATCCATGGGGATGAGCCCCGAAATATATTTTATGCTAAATAACAATTAAAAATACAACTGAAACTAGTTTAATTAGAGTTAATCGAACTTTGTTTGTTCAAGTGTTGTCCACGACAAAATTGTACGGGTCAGCAGAAAACAAAATATTTTACTAATCAAAAGAGAACTTTCAAGGAAATATAAAATCTCCTGAATTTGAATTCTAAGTTAATAACTAGACTTCAATTAAGAATGTTGAGATTGTTAGAAATTAAACCCAACATGATTGAACTTATTGCTAAAAAGAAGCCTTTGTTTACATTACAATTAAAGTATATATTTTGAAATCATTAATTTAACACATTTTAATTAGTAAAAGGTGATACAATACAATAGGTAGTGGAGCCCTCCCAACTGTACAAAGATTAAAAATTTTAATAGAATCTACAAACTATTTAGACCTATATTAAATATTTAGACTTATATTAAATAGATTATAAAATGTTGTACCGTTCACACTGCTCTAAAGAAAATCACCAATGAATTTTTCAAAGGCCAATTAGAATGGTTTTTATTCAGAAGTGCACCAACCATAGGAACTGGAGTGTCACCAATCGTGTTTCTTTCGATGACCCATGAGAAGTTGTTTGACTAGAGTGGAGAAAAGGAATCTGCCAAATCCAAATGAACCCCCTTCCCCACGGGAGATCAAGTCTGATTGCGAAAGCTTGGAACCACACCCAAATGGATTCAAAGTACTGTAGAATCAGTTGGAGGGGAAATGTTGGGAGTACGTACCCCTTATCGACTAATGTTATGCCATTTTGATTAAGTTTGTCAGAATTGCCATGCCACTAGTGGAAGTACTCTTGTAGACACTAAAACCAGCATTTAGTTTCCCTTCTACCAAACGGAACAGATTCCTCCAAACTCAATCTAAATTACTACGAAGACATCAAATGATTCCTGTCTAGATGAGTTTGAGAACCCTGCTGATCCTGAAATGGATGCAATCCTATCTACTGTAAACAAAACAAATTGTGCTAGTTTGCCACTACAGGACATTGATCAAGACATTGTCGACCACCCCAACGCTAAACATGTAATGTAAACTTTTTTTAGTGAAAGGGTATGTTGAGATGTTCAATACCAAGACTAGTCCAACAGTTGAAATTGTATAAAATGTGATTGGTTTTGTTGCGACGTATAGACGTTAATCATTGGTGGAAAGGCAGTAACCCTCGAAAATATTTTGTGTGAAACATAACTGGATTTTTTATTTAGCTCCGAAATTAACTGCTTTCATGCAAATACACACTTCCATCGAGTTTAATCAAAATACAAATGAAGAGCGAAGCAAAATCTTCTATTTACGGTTACAGTTAAAGTAAACAGGTATTTAATTAATATTGCACTGGTAGGTTGATATTTGTGTATTAGCATTTATGTAACTTTAAGTGGCAACGGTTTTCGAACTGTAGATCATGTGACCGAGATCGGATAACTAATAAAAAAGTCTACTGTGTTCTTTGACTCGACGCTTCTTTCTCTAGACTTGTATGCGAAACATAACAATAGTTAATTAACTTCGCATTGGAGCAAAATTCCGGGCTATTGGACGGTGCCACAGTTGTTCGATTCGCAGAGTAATGGACTAGCAACAGGAGAGTTGCGAGTTCGAATCCAACCAAAGACCCTCGTGTACAAATGGGGCTTGTGCACTTTAAATGTCGTGGCCTCAAATGTCCACATGTTGGAGTGCCAGCTCAGGTGTGACCTGGTCATCTGACAATGGTTCGAAAGTATGTGATGTTGTCTTCGCTTCTTTCCCTTCGGGTTTGATCTCTGAGTGTCGCCAATAGCCCGTTCTGTTTCTCCAGTGGGACGTTAATTAAATACATGTCTACCCACCGCGCTATTGGCGACGGTCAGGAACCAATCGCGAAGAAAAGGTCCACGGACAACGTCTCGTAATTTTGAGACGAGAGCAACACCTCAGCAGGCACCCCACCTGCCGCGAGGACATTTGAAGCCCCTAGATTTAACGTGCACCAGTTCCAATGTACACGGTCTTCTATCCGGACCTAGTTTCGAACTCGCACCCTGCTGTTGCTAATGCGTTGCTCTTCTAACTGGGCTATCGCGGCCTCAACAAAGGGAACGATCCTGTTCAGTAAAAGTAGCAAACGATAATTGACATGCTCCCTCTTGAATTTTCGGACTGTGGTAGTCCGGTTGGTGAATTCACTTCTCACTGGGGCAACACAGAATGCTACTGATGAATCCCGAAGCGAATGGAAAGACCGTGACACGGAGGGCTGGTGCTTGTTAAATCTGCCGTCTCAATTTCTCTCACGTTGGCTTGGCGGTTATACGTCATCTGACTGTGGCTCAATATTTGGTAGGTAGATATTTTAATTAACGTCACGCTATTGGTGACTGTCCGGGATCAATCCCAAAGGGCATTTTCTCTTGCAAAATTTGCATCTTTCTCTACGCTATTTATCCCGGACCGTCGCGAATAGCCCGTTCTGTTGCTCCAGTGCGACGTTAATTAATTGCCTTACTTCCAACCGAAAGAGAATGGTGGTAATGTTAATTAACGTCGCACTGGAGCAATACGACGGGATACTGGCGAAGGACCGGGGTCAATCAGCAAGGGAAAAATCCGAGTACATTTCGTAATTTTGAACCAGTCAACGAGGATAGCCCGGTTAAAAGAGTAGCTTATTGTCGACCGGGGGTTGCTACATAGACTGAACGTTGCTATTGGGTGTGGCTGAGTCACGTGACTTGTTTCGCCGATTTGGCATCTTATAGCCTCGTTTATCGATATTAAACCACTTAAGAGGTAATTGAATAGACATTTCTGAGTGGCGAGAAAAGTGGTGAAATCGCCGAAGTCTACTAGATAGCGCGGACTAATCACATAATGAATGTTAGTTTCCACCCGGGGCAGACGAAAGTAGTCTAAAGGTTGCATTACTAGTTTGGGACACATCCTGAGCGCACAAAAAGGTTAGCATTGCTCTTTTATATTTCCTGTGGTCAAACCACGTCCATGAACTATATAACAAGCCTCTCATTAGACTCGAGACGATTGCTGGAACCAAGTAGAATTGGTTAAATGCCCCTTTTGGATCTTCTAATCCAGATTTTATCGGTTCATACTTGTGTGAACCAAATTTAAAATTCCTGTGTTTGTGGCTCTGGTACTACTTATTTCATTATGAAGTGCCAGAAATTGTTTGGAGAGGCATTACTAGTGTTGAATGACACCGATTAAATATTTTTATTCTTAATATATTGCGGAACCCTTTCAATGTTTTTTCTCCGCTGACACCAGCAATGAACACCATGCTTGACTGGCCCAGGAATGTGTGGAGAAAACTAATAACGAGGATTTAATGAACAGATATGGATATATTCATATTTATTCCAAAGTGTAATCTGCTCGTTTTTTCAGATAAGACAAAAGCATTGTATAGTTATATGATTGCACTTTTTACAAAACTTTGTCCTCCACTACCCTAAATGATCAGATACCTGCTCCAGAATTTGAATCTAGTCCTCAAGTCTTCCCAAGCACTTGATTCTCCTGTATGAAAAGAACCTGAACCAATACCATGGACACAAGTCATGAGCCGAAATAAATTGAAATATTAATAAAAATAAACCTCTATCTAAAAATTTATATTCTTAAAATGCCGTATTTTTAAGATTGCTATTTAGATCTTCGGAGAAAATTTCAACTCAACAAGATTCTCTCCCGTCTCTCATCAAAGGTACAAGTATTTTTTAATTAACGTCACACTGAAGCAAGACAACGGGCTATTGGTGACGGTCCGGGATATATCCCAAAGGGAAAGATCGAGGACACCACGGTCAGATGACACCTGAGCTGTCTCATCCAAGAGTTAAGGTAATATTAAATTGTAATAATCTATACATATAAACCAGGGTTGGCATGCGTCTGTCCGTTCTCTATACAAATCTACATCGTTTGACCAATCGACACTAAATTCGGTACTTATTCTTTGGAACCCTGCGGGTAACGTAGGTTACATATTAACCCCCGTTCTATTTGTCTTGGGTGTGCAACGTCTAGTCATCATGGATAGAGTACTTGCTAGGGGGCGCTCTCTCCCGGTCTGGCTGTGCAGATGACGTCAGAGATAACATCTACAGGAGTTGTCTCTCAAAACGACCTTGGAGGTTTTTTAGAATCTTAAGAGCATGATGCAATGGCAGATGGGTGCGGTTGCGCTGAAAATCACAGTATCGTATGGCTTATGTATCCCATCTGTGAATTCTTTAACTGTAGCTACATTAGAATGTAAATTTTTATCATTTTATAGAAAGTGGTCCTTTTCTTGTAGTCGATATGGTACAGAGGGCTAAAGACAATTCGAAATCATCATAGGAATAACATTGTGTATTTATACTATCAATGTCAGACCAATTCACACTAAATTTGGTACATTCATCCTGTGGAATTCTGCGGGACACATAGGCTATATATTAACCCCGTTTGATTTGTCTTGGGTCTGCAGGGGGCTAAAAACAATTCGAAATCTATAGGAATTTTGAGTAATATTAAGATGAATTATAAACAATTCAACCCGGGCAACTTAGCTAGTTAAAATATAATAGTTGAATTCTTGAAACCGTTTTCAATTTTTTAAAGATGTACTTTAAAGAGACCATTGGAAGTCTCAAAACCTTTATCCCAGTGAATTCGGCATCTGACGATTTTCCTTTCGGAATTGATCCCGGACCATTGCCAATAGCAGGTTGCATTGCTCCAGTGCGATGTAAATTCAACTTCCTATCGATCCTTTATCCCTTAAAATGTCAACATATCAACCTATAATTGCCTCATTCATTAATAACCTGCCCTCTAGCAATGGCTGACCCATGCTAGAGGGAAAGATATTGGATGTTGCTGCAAGCATCAGACGGGCTCCCCAACATCTGATGCAGATGACCCCAACTGAAAATTGTGTTAATGGACGGAGGACCTCACTACTCTTTTGAACTCAGGCTGTATGACTCAATTTGAATTCATCCAACACATTTAATATTTCTTTCTTTCTGAATTTTCAAACGTTCAAAGAATCATATTTGTTAACAAATGAAGATGGCAAAGATTACCAAGTTCTGTATTTTAAGAAAACTAGACAAAAGAGTACATTTCTCTATATTCAACAAAAGTAACACAATTAGCATATTTTCAGATAGCATTACTCAAAATCTGGCCCACCATTGCTGGAACAAAATTAATGTGTTCATGATGGTTTTTCATTAATCACGTTTCGTAACAATTCAGACAAAAAATAATTTAATCATAACTATGCCATTTCCAACTCCATGACAGGACCCCCAGAGCAGTGTTTCCCAAGCTTTTCTTACACCAAAATATTTCACAAAACCTAAAATTTTAATGGAACACCTAGGTTATTTTGTAGAGTAGGTAAATACAAATAAATATAAGAAATATGAGTACATCAAAGCATTAAGAGGTAGGTAGGTATTTTAATTAACGTCACACTGGAGCAACACAACGGCTATTGGTTATGGTCCGGGATCAATACTAAACAAAGCATTAAGGAAAAAATAATATTTATTTTTAACAATTCTTTTTAAATTAAAACAAAAATAGAAAAATAAACTAACGGATATGTATTTTAAAATGTTAAGTGCTTGTATTACGAATTCTTTTGATATCAGATACAACAGGAAGTTCACATCTAGTGTTGTGCATGTTCCTGGACTTTGATTTGGTTGCAGCATAATTTGAAAATCCTACTTCTAATAAATGTCATTGTAAAATGTAAAGCTAGTTTTGACACACTGTGGTATTCTTATTTTAAATCTGTCCAGAAATCATTCAATGGTAGTTCCTTGCACTTTTGTTTTAAATCAAAGTCACTAATTAAGTGAACTAGATGTTCATAGTCACAGTAAAGCCTGCTGGCTTAGCCATCACAGTAAATGGATTCTGATCCTAGTAATTTGCTGGAAAAAATTGCAAAAGGGTGAATTGTAAATCATGCAAGGGTTCTAAACTTAAGGTAGAAACTCCTTCATTTACTTTAGAATTCATTTCAGTCAAAAATTCATACAATTAGGGAAACAATCAAAATTATTCCTATCATTGAAAACCTTTCCAGGTTCATATTAAATTTGATAATTTTTCACAAGCACTAGTATTCTGCGGAAGATAGGAAAAAGTTGCCCTAGACAATACCCCATTTGGGGAATCAGTAAAATAGGGCAAATTCCTTGAGTACCAACATTTATACATAGTTCTTGAATCCATGTGTTAGTGCCAAGGGAACATACATGAGCATAAGTACTGCCTATCTTCCATACTGCAATGTTATTGACTTTATATATAAACTTTAAGTTCTTTATTAGTTGAGAATGCTCAAGCTTTGAATATAGTCAACATCACACAATGTGGATTGTACTCATTTGAGGTTTATGGGGCTATTTGAAACTAGGGCAAACAGCAAGCATAACAAGTAAAAGAATGTAACATTGGTCAAGGCGTTCACCCCTCTTTTCGAAAAAACATACGAAAGGAATACTTTAACACTCAGAGTATGCATGTTTTGTAAAACAGTTATAAATCTTTTTTATATTACTTTCTTGATTGAATATATTTTTGAAACTCAATCATAATAAATTTATTGAATTTTTTCACTTGTCTCTGGTATGAGTATGCATATGGTTTATTAAAGTACTCTTATCAGCAAATGTTTTACGGCACACTTCACACTCATATGGCTTCTCTTTTGTGTGGACACGTGCATGTCTTCTTAAAACCGAAATTGCAGAAAACCCTCTGTTACACATTTCACAAATAAAAGGTTTCTCTCCTGTGTGAACAGGTCTATGGCGTAATAAACCACATCTAGTTGTAAATGTTTTCTTGCATTCCTGACACTCAAATGGTTTCTCTCCCGTATGTACACGTCTATGTTGTGCTAATTCATTCCTTAATGAAAATGTTTTATTGCACACTTCACACTTAAATGGTCTCTCAACAAGGTGCACACGCTTATGCATTTCTAGAGAATACTTTCGTGAAAATTTTTTCTTGCACACTTCACACTCATACGGCTTCTCCCCAGTATGGACAAGTAAATGTCTTTTCACAGCACACCTATCTGAAAATTCTTTCTTGCAAACTTCACATTCAAATCGTTTTTGACACGAGTGCACACGTCCATGTGATCTTAAATTACTCTTACTAGCAAATGCCATTTTGCATATCGAACACTGAAAGGGCTTCTCACTCCTGTGAATACGTCTATGAGTTTGTAAGTATGAACTAGATGCAAACTTTTTGTCACACATTTCACATTCAAAAGGTTTCTCACCCAAGTGAACTCGTCCAATATGTTTTACTAAACTACACCTTTGCGAAAATGTTTTCTTGCATATTTCACACTGAGGTATTCCACGAGTATGCGTTGGCATATGCCTCTGAAAAGCTAATTTATCTCTAAACACTTTGTTGCAAATAGTACATAAGACTGGCTTCTTTTCGGTGTGGACGTTCTTTTGATGCCTTCTTAGTCTTTTTTCTTGTGTAAAACTTTTACCACACTGGTCGCATCTACAACCATTTTCCACTGAATTGTCCCTCAGTTTAAGGAGCCCTGGTGCATAACTGCTACAATCTGATTTACTACAGATTTCTGACTCGTTTGGACGCATTTCAAGGACAGGTGTATTAAGCTGAGATAGAAAAAAGCATTCTCTGGTATGCGATTGCTCACGTCTAATCAAGGTTGAAACCGCTCCACTGTGTATTTCTCACTTCAGTACCTTCTTTCCAGAGGTTTTCTGGTTGCTTTCCTTTGAAAGAGGGACAAAATAATGCTATCAGAAAACTGAAATTACAAAACAAACTATAAGCCTTTCACCCATTAAAAAGACATATGAACATAAAAATTAAAGCTGAAGAACACAAGTAAATAAGTTCATGTAGTAAAATATTAATAATCATGAAAACTCTAACTAGTGAATACAAAATGGAAATAAATGTGTATTTGTGCAATCACGTAAGAAAATTAAGGTAGGTAGTTAATTAACGTCGCACTGGATCAATAGAACCGGCTATAGGCAATGGTCTGGATCAATCCCGAAGGGAAAGATTGAAGGATGCCTCATAATTTTGAACCTGTCAGATGATGAGGTCAACACCTGAGCTTCCACCTCACTTTCCAAAAATCCATACCATGCCAACATGAGGCCATGACAGATTTAAAGTACACAAGCTGCTGTGTAACTGATCATCTTTGCCTGGACCGAGTTTCAAACGTGCAACCCTCTGGTTGCTAAAATCCATTGCTCTTCCAACTTGGGCTACTACCCCTAGAAAATTGAGAAATGGATTCTAAAATTTTGTACAATTCTATGTATCATATTTCTCTAAAATATGTTTCAATTATGATATTAAGATACATAAAAATGAGTTTTTCTATGCACTGTAGCTAGCATTATTTTACTTAACCTTTAGACTAGGGGCAGTACAACATTTGTACCGTATTCGGGTAGCGGAATAAAAGCGCCGTAGTGTAAAGGTGACAAATGACATGAACTTATTTTCAGTTAAACAGAGTACCATTAATATCCCATGACACATTAAGAAATCTTTATTTCACATACTTATCAGAAATTAGTTCAGTATATACAGATATCTCTTGTGCATAATCTTGAATGAAGATGTACAGCAAAGCGCTAAAATAAGAAAGGGTAAGATCAAAGTTCCCAGTTGAAAACCAGAAAAATTAATTCAGAAAGTCACTTGAATGTGAAACATAAGATGCCTTTAAACTGCAAGTATTTCTAGAACAGGTATACAGTTTAAATGTTTGTCAAATGACATGAAAGGTAGAAAGAACATTTTATGTGAATTGAAGCAATTTTGATAAATTTTAATAGTTTGTATTTAAGTTAAACATAGATATTGGTTATAAATATTTTCTTTTGAAATGCACTCTTTAACATTTCTGCATCACTTTGTTCCTGTTTCAGCATCATTTCCCCCTTAATCCTGGTTAACTGTTTTTAGAAACAGCTTTGTAAAATATTTTTATTTTCACAAAAACACTCATATTATTGCAGGAAAGCTCATCAGCAGCACCAACGCTACACAGATTGATGTATTTACATGATAATGGTTGACAGTAAATTTCATTAACCATGTTCTGCATAATTTTATGGTTAAATCATCTACAAGGGCAAAGTAGTATAAATCTTCTCACAATATAAATTAAACAAGTTAAACAAGAAAGGTTTAAGGGATAAGCCAAAACTTAATCTTCTAGTGGTTGAAGGGATATTCAACCCTGTGGGAACGTGTAAACGATTGCACCAGAATTGAGATAAGACTTATTGAAGATCTAATATTGTAGCAATAAATTACAGAAAAAGGCAGTGCCATAAGTCCTCTTTCCGCTCGCAAATGATTAGTTTATATAAACATGCAGTTAGGCTATTTCATAATTACTCAGCCTGCAAGCGATTTCCTTTCATAATACAAAAAAACTATTAAGAGGGAAAAGGCAATGTGTAATGCAATGAGCTTGACTGCTCATACTGTAAATCTCGGATTTGTATATATATTAAAGTTTAACAAATGTGAATGTCATTGAAAATCTTGGCACTTGGTTATATTTCTTAACTCCATATCCAACCAATTTTGTTGCGATTTTAAACACTTCTATTGAAACGGAAACATTTGACACCCCCATGTGGGGGGGGGTTGTCCAGGGTGTGAAGGCAGATGACCAGACTTGGATAACCAGGGAACATCTCCGACAAACTCCAATCCTCAAAATAGAATGAAATACTAAGAATGTTTACCCTATAAAAATTTGATTACCTCTTTAGTTTTAGATTTTTATGTTCTCCCCACCAAAAGAACCAGTTTCTAACTCCAATGTTCTAGGAGGGAGGTCTCAAGGCATTGTAATAGGTCGGAGGAACTCGGGCACCTTTTTGTGTTAACAATACTTGAACTGAAATAACAGGAAATTCTAGGAATCTACCAGATATGTCTTGTGATATCATACTAGAAGCTGGATATTTGCCTTGAAACATTAAAACAGTTTCCGGACCTCTCAGAATGGGTGTTCATGCAAATTTATTATAAGAATGATTCCACACTCCTTTTGTGCAATACATACTTGGTCATAGCTTTCAAAACAGTACTTAACAGAAGTATATTTCCTTGAAACATTGTGAGAAATTTAATTCCACCTATTTCATGAACCCAAGTACTAATATTAGCCATGGATGTAGTCAGAAGACCCAAATGCACTCCCTCCAACCATTCTTGATTTTACAAAAATAAATTATGAAAATAACTTAATATACAGAAACCAAAGTAGTTAAACTCATGAGTAATATCTGAAAACAAAATACCCATTTAAGATTATAGCAATTTGATTGGTTCCTGTTCAAAAACAGTCAACAAACAGTCCATGTATGAGCTTGGTGAATGTCTGAATGCGACAAGAAAATGGCTTCATGTCCATTCATCTAGATGCATATTGTTTTCAATGCGAGTCTCCATGGGATTGAGCCCTGAAATATATTGCACTACAAAGTTGTAGGGGGTCAGAAGAAAACATGCAATATTTTACTAATCAAAAGAGAATTTTCACGGAAATATAAAATATCCCATTATTTTCTCCAATTTGTTTGTTCTACGTAACTTTGTAACAAAAATCATTAAAAGTGTCTAATTTCTCACTATCATGAAATCTCAAGAAAAGTTTTTGTACTTAACTGTTCCCCACAACTTGTGAGAAATGGCATTCTTCCAGCTTATGTATTTGAAGTTTAAGTTAACTAGACTTGAATTTGAGAATGAGGTTGACACTGTTCGAAATTAAACCAAACATGGCTGAGCTAATTTCTAAAATGAAGCTTCTTTATTGACATTGCAATTATGTATAAAATTTGATAATTAATTTAATATATTTTTAATTAATACAAGGTTATCAATACTTATTGCTCATTTCATTTCTACTTTTTTCTTTTGTTTAACTCTTTAACTAACTTCGTCCTCACTAATCCTCAATTCGATGTTTTAACACTACTCGTTCTGCTATGGAAATGATATCAAATGGTGCTCCATAGTCTATTTCCATGACCAGTGTATTTATTGCCTTCAACTTGAAATTCCACAATGGGTGGTGGATCCCTTCCGACTGAACATCAAAAATTTTATAAGAATCTACAAACTTCTCAGCTGAGTGTCTTCCTGCAATTGAAATGAGAATGTGTATCCATTTTGTAGTCCCTTAAGGCTCAGAAGTCGATTTACTAGTCCTGTGTTCCTTCTTGGTGGACTGACAAATACAATCAGAATATAGGGATAAATACTTAAACCACTCTTAAATAGATTATAAAATGTTAAGATGATAATAGATTATAGATGTTAAGACTGCTCTAAAGAAAATCATCAATGGTTCTTTCAAAGACCAATTAGAATGGTTTTTATTCAGTTATAAAAGAGCATGGAACTGGTGCCACCAATCATGTGTTTCTTTGGACGACCCATGGGAAGTCGTTTGACCAGAATGGAGAAAAGGAATCTGCCAAATCCAATTCAACCCCCTTCCCCACAAGAGATCAAGTCTGAGTATAATTGTTTGGAAACAGACCCAAATGGATTCAAGGTACTGTAGAATCAGTTGGAGGGGTAATGTTATGCGTATATACCTCTTATGGACTAATGTTATGCCATTCTGATCAAGTTCATCAGTGTTACCATGCCACCAGTGGAAGTACTCTTGTAGACACAAAAACCAGGATTTACATCTTCAATTCTGCGAAAAGGAAGATTCTTTCACACTCAACCAAGCTACTAGACACCAAATGATTCTAGTCTAGATGAGTTTGCAGATCCTGAAAGGGAATGCAAACCTATCTGCTGGAAATAAAACACTAAGTTGTGATAGCTTGCATTCAACAAGACATTGTAGACCACTCCAACTCTTAAATATCTAATGTAAACTTTTTTAGTGAAAGGGGGATGAAATTGTATAAAACATGATTCGAGTTTTGTCTCGTGACGTCTTGTTTGAAATTTCAGTTTCCACTTTGCCGTCTACATTGATGTGTTTAAAATTTGTTCTCTATATTTTTAATTTAAGATTTTTTTTCTTTTGAATGTGTTTTTACGTGCAAAAACGTAAGTTATAATCTGAAGGGGTCTGCACATTTTTAATTTTCAAGGGTGTAATTGGACTGAAAAGTTTGGGATCTACTGGATTGAATACAAGTAGAGAATATGCATAGAGACTATAAAAATTAGTAGGAAGGCAGCAACCCTCGAAATTATTTTCTGTAGAACATACCTGGATTTTTTATTTAGCTCCGAAATTGAATGTTTACAAGCAAATACACTCCGGTCGGGTCTAATCAAATTCAAAATATAAGTTGGTTGGTTAAATTCCTTGAGACTTAGCTGATCAGGCTTTCAAAATATAAGTGAAGAGCAAAACAGGAAAGGTTTTATTCTAGGAAAACTCTGACGGATAAAAGCGCACAAATGAATAGACTAATGCAGTTAATGTGAAGGGCACATCCGGTGGACATCGTATTCGCAGTGGAGACTGCAATTTTGTGCTTTTATCGCTTAGGTGATTTTACAGAACATTAAGTTTTAGAATGATTAAACGAAGTGGACATGGGAGTTCAAGTCGTAACCGATTTCTAAAGTTCTCGGCATCTCCTCGGATAGTCAAATGGGAGCGAAAATGCAGCGCACGAGGCGGGTAATTAATTAGGGTGTGTTCAGGGTAATTATAGTTGGCAAGTTATCGTGCTTTGCAAATGTCACATTTCACTAGTTATCGCTTTCTTGGCAAATCTTTTGGCTTTGGCTTCTTTGAGACGTTTTCTCACTGAAGTCATTAGTGAGTCATCTTTTCCCAGTCTTCCGAAGAATTGTCGTTGAATAGAATTATCTCTCCTCTATGAAGAAATCTGCTACAAAGGGAGTGGGGACGCCATCATAAAGAGAGAGTGGTGCATCATTTATAAACACTTTTATATTTTGTACAGTTGTGTGTGTACATGTTTTGAAAATTCAAAATCAATTTTATTTTTGAGATTTCTTTACCATTTGGAAGGGAGATTTTAAGAAATTGCGAAGGTCTCCATTTTTGCAATTGAGGAGTACACAAAATGCTATGACTCTACTCTGATTGAGCAAATCACAAAATACGAAACCCAACTTTACTCAGAACAAATTGCCGATAGAACTTTGGCTTAATTTTGATTGTTAGGTATTCAAAAACTTTCCTGATTGAAACTTGCGATTTGTCTTTTTTTAATTTCAAAGACAAATTTACATGAAGGGAAAAGCACTAAAATATTTTTTTTTGCAAGAACCAGTGAAAGTAGTAGATTTTGTAATAAACATACCTGTTTTTGTTAAAAAACAGGTATGTTTCGAGCCTTTGCAAGATTTTACCACTGATAAAAAGAGAAATTTTAATCTAGTAACTACTGTATATATATGGTGTACACACAAACAAACTCTGAATTTTTCATGGCTTCTACTCAGTTCTGACATAAAAAATTTGATCACTTTGTTTTACGAATTAAGGAAATATTTAAGTTTAAAGTGATAAATCCACTTTTAATTTTTATTTTTTAAAGGCAATTTAATACGCTTTTACAGTTTATTACATACCTATTACATTTTTCATTGCAATTAATAACCATGGACCTATTTTAATTTGGGAACTCTTGAAAAATATTTTACTGAAGAGTGAAAGTAAAATTTTACCACTATACTAGAAGTTGAATTTATCATCAAAATGTTTAGTTATATCATCAAAAATGTAGTCACTTTGTTTCGAGTAATAAAGAAATATCAGTTGAAAGTTAAAAAAAACTTTCTTCGCTTTATTTCTTTTTAAGGACAATTCATTATCTTTTTCCTGTTTATTACCTATTCAACACCTTTTTTGAAGTTTATTAAATGACGATAGATCTTGTTGAATGTTGTAGATTTTAATTTGGAAAGAAAACGTAGTGGTAAATCTCGTGAGCTGCTTGCTTTTGTAAAGACAATGTAAAAGGCGTCTTTTTATTGTAGGCATTTTAAATTGATGTTGATTCAACAGACTTCTTGAAATACGTTTCCCCTGTGCTAAGATGATAAACCATACACAACACAGAATCATCGTTTTGTATCTAAAATACATCTACATAAAGTGTCTCATGGTGGCTCAGGAAGTTGGTAAATATAATTTTGGTAAATGTATAGAAAAATTATTTTTTTCACAACTATAAACTCTGATTCCTCTTAAACTTTTGACGCAAAACAATGAAGTGATCAAATTTTAGCATGATGTTACAGAGATGCCCTTAGTACAGATTTAGATTTTTTCAACGGCAGCTAAGGAAACTGGACAATCTTGCCGGCAATCAAGCACCGAAAAGAACGACCACCGGAGCAGCCGATTAACGGCAGATAGGGAAAGCACCGCTTCCAGAAGCGAAACTGTCGGTGGCTTCGTAACAAAAGGCAGGCGCCCCTCTGTCTCTCCTTATGATATTTCGAGATAAAAGGGTACGGGGATGAGTTACGATGACCATTGCTGACGGGTTAATGGTCCCTTTCAAGTCCGCCGAAGTCTGACGCAAGAGTCAAGGGGAGAGGCCAACGTACGAGGACCATTCGGGAAGGCCCGGAGAAGGTGAGGCAATCAACAGCCAACGAGCGCCGACCCGAGACAAAAAGGAGGAGTCGAGAAGCACCCGATATATATAGACTTTTTCGGATCTTTGGAGAGGAAAGAGAGGAAGGAGAAGAGGCCAGAGAGAAGATGAGAGAGACAGTTTTTGGAGAGAGACGAGAGTCGAACAAGAAGTGAACACCCGTTTACTGTCGGCGAAAGATTGCCATCTTTCGGAAGAAACTACTCGCCCGAGTAGTGGAGATTTGAACTCATCCGAGCTGAAGAAGGCTGATTTATCCCGCCTTGAGACTCTATATTCGCCTGAGTATTTTATTGAGAAAGCTCGCCAGCAGCCATAAGAAGCACCCTGATAAAACATTGGATTTTCCAACGAACTATCGCTCGTGAATTCCATTTTGAACTCTTAAATGAACTCTTCATTCGTTTCATCAACTAATTGTAAAAAAGTGTAAATAAAATTCGTTAATCCAGAAACGGATCACTTTTCAATGGTAACTAGTCTAAGCTACCCGTGAACCAAGCCGTTACAACGTACTCCACGAGCATCAACTGAAGAAATGGAATTTTCAAAATTTTCCATTTTTAGTGGACAAATCTTGGAAAGGCTTGAAAGGATCAAAACACACTCCTGTTTTCTTATTCCGGACAAAATCTGTCACAATGGTTCTATATAGCAGAACAAAACTGATTAAACTGAATTGATGAATTAGAATGACAATATCAAATGTCGTGTTTCTCAAGTATTGCATTAGCTGGTCATATAATAAATTTCAAATATTATTAATTATAATTTGTCATAAATTTTGAAATTAGGCATAGATAAATTTAGCACAAAATAGTTAAATTTAATATATCAAAAGTTGGGTTTTATTTCATACACATTTTTCATAAATGTAACTAATTAAGGAGAGTAATTTTTCAGACCGAAATGTGTCAAACCTCAATTGATTGAAAAATGCACTAGGGGTTCGAATAATTAGCTTTTTACGACATTTTAAATTTATTCCCTGATACAATTTTCAGTGCCTGCATAGATTAATTTTATAAATATCTATTTTCAGTTGACCTTGAGAACAATATTTTTTAATAATTTAAATGTCTGGCATTTACCTTATAAAATAAGTTATATTATATCTAGTCTATATAAAAAGCATATATTCTTGGCCAGGGGTACGAGCAATGGGGTCCTGAGCTGACCTCGAATGCGTTGGAATCAGCTCTGTAAAATGTTTTCAAGATAAAATACTATAAAAATGCATGGATTTCTTTAACAAATAGTTATTGAATTATGAAAATAATTGTTGTTTATAGTACTCTATACTTCGCATAGAAATTTGTATGTATTTAACCAACAATAAATATTTGTTGAAAAATCCTCGTAAAATCATTTCTGTATTGAAAACAACTGAGGTGTAACAATTATAATACTGTATGTCTTTGTTTATCAATTCATAGTCGGGACTAAATTTAATATACTATACAAGGACTTAGCGAACCAATATCTTTTTTAAAATACGTATAATAAAGTTCAGATATTTATTTTGCATAAAAAGTTGTATTCCCAAGTTGGTTCAAAGTACAAAGTAAAAAAATACTTTTTTAATGTAATAAGACCAAATCTTCAATTAGCATAAAAAATCATCTAATTATTTCAAAGTTCTGGTTGCCAAGTAGGGAGCACTTGTAGTTCCATACGTGACAGTACAGAGTTTGTAGACCTTGACTGGTTGTTCTAGGCCTTCCTTCCACAAAATTCGTTGCAAGTCTCTTTGTGAGGGATGAATTAAAATTTGTCGGTACATATTTTCAATGTCCGCAGTAAATATATAGCGATGTTTTCGGAAACAAAGCATGATCGAAAATTGACCTTGCTGTACTATTCCTCCATTTTGTTGAAGTGCATTCAAGATCCCATTGGTGGTTGCTGTAGATCCATTAAACTCAACTCGCAATTTTGTTGTATTTTTCTCGGCAGATAATAGCAAACTTCAGGTTTCTGATCCTCATAAACTTCAATCATGTATCCCAAATACTCATGGGCCGCTGTGGCCCGATTGGAAGAGTAACGGACTAGCAACCGAAGGGTTGCGAGTTCGAATCCAGCCAAACACCGTCGTGTACAAAGGGGGCTGGTGCACGTTAAATCTGTCGTGGCCTCAAATGTCCTCACGTTGGCGTGGTGTGGAAGTTTGGAGAGTGGGGTGCCAGCTCAGGTGTTGCCTCGTCATCTGACCGTGGTTCAAAATTACGTGGTGTTGTCCTTGGATCTTTCCCTCTGGGATTGATCCCGGACCGCCACCAATAGCCCATTGTGTTGCTCCAGTGTGACGTTAATTGAAATACCCCCCAAATACTCATATTCATGAATGAATTATGTGCACAGAGATTGCATATTTGGATTTTGCAATAGTCGCCACAGAGCGTCTAACCTTCTAGATGCCATCCTTTTCGATTCGCCCAACACTTTATCTGTTTTCAATGGCATTTGTACAATATACCGACCATCCGATGCCTGTTTTCTTGTAATGAATCTCACAATCCTCTTCTTTGCTTAGAATTCTCCCGCTTGGTTCTACCGATTCTAATCCCCCAAAATCCCGGAGATTTCTCAGTATTGCCAAATTTCTTAAAAAGGCCGCAATACATTTCACCCCCTAAATTTGGATTAGTAATTGGACAAGAACCACTAGCTACATAGCCAAATGTTGTTTCTTGAAATATTAACCTGTATGCGATATATTTTCCAGATTTTAAGAGATCGAAAAACAATTCAGCTCCTAACAAAACATCAATTTTTCCAGGTTTGTAGAATGTCGGGTCCGCTAATGGAATGTTTTGTGGAAGTTTCCTTATGTTGAATTCTATGCGTTTTATGAGGCACATAATTTAAAGATAATGAAGATTTAATTCTGGTAAATCTTGCCTTCATATCTTCGATGTCTGTCGATTCAAAGACATGGAATAGGTCTATGAAACTGGACTAGTTTTTATTTAGTTTAATTTATTGCTATATACATTATTTACAACTTGAATGATAATTTTGAACACCATAGCTCTGACGACAAGAGATGGACAATACCATCAAATATATATTAGCACAAGAGCTTGCAAAAGGGAGAGATGGACCAGACCACCTTCACTCTCGAGAAACAAATCTTTTCTAAAAATAAAACAAGTATAAAAATCACACACAACTCCCACACTGCGCCCAGATTGGCGCGTTATTGCTCGAAGTGGCTCCAACAGGTACTATGAGTAAAATGAATCCAATTTTTTTAAATCATGATTTTTTTCACACCCTGGAGAAAAAGAGAATGATTCGATCGCAGCAGGAGTCGCTTCCCCTTACAAAATCCAAGCAGTTCTGCAACCCCTGGATCTTCTAAACATCCCTGTTGCTGGGAAACTGGTCAAGGCAACATTAAATTCAGGTTGTCAACTGCCCACAATTCATTCGAACTCTGCCCCTGAAACGAGTGTACATGGTCATTTAGTGTTAGTTTGTTTTTGGTGAGAAAATAAATGAAGATTATCTTAACGTCTGCAATGAATGACACGAGAGAGGTATACCTTTCCTCTTACAAGTAATAATTGCTGTGACAGAAAAATTAAAATACAAGTATTTTCTACCCGTTATTTACAATATGTTGAGGACACCTGGCTCAGATGATCATACGGTAAGTCAAAGCAATGCATCAATTGGCTTGTTAGAAAACAAACAAGACATTCATTAATGTTCAATGAATGTTGGTGAGGTTGAAAGTAACACAAAACGAAAAAAAAATATTATTTTAATTTAATGTAACCTTAATTTAATAAATTTCTTCCTCATCACTACTCAGTACAATCAAACGAGAACGTTTTTTCGGTTGAACGATATCACCTCCACTTTCTGAATCTTCTTCATTTAGATTTTTTGCACCTTCTATCCTCTAAAAAATCTGTAATTTTGGTTTGCTGGTTCTTTCAAGGTCATTGTAGATTTCATGGTATGAAGATAGACAATTTTGCAGCTCCCTTTTGAATTTTCGGCTTCTTTCAGCGGAAGGGTCTGCATTCAAGAAAAATGATTGAAGATTTTCAGCTAAGCTTAGGCCTCCAATTTTTTTAATGTTAAATTATTAACTTTACAATCTTCATCAGTGCTATTGTCCTCAGAATTGATTTACAACTTCGGATGCCATTTTCATCAAATCCGCTTCGTCAACTTCTTTCACAAATAAGTCTTGAACGTCCTCAATAGCCATATCCACAAAGCTCGCCTCCGATAGATTTATCAAGTTCTAATATGCCACCAATTTCATTTTCTAACGATTCAAGCACGTTTTCTATTTCAACTGAAGATGGCCATATCTTCTTCCAACATGCATGTAACGTTGATGTTTTTAGTTCTTTCTGCGACAAAGATATGATGTCGATGCAGTGCTTAATTAAAAATTGCTTCCAAACTTCCATTACATTAATTGATTTCGAATCGGTTACGTCTAAAATCCACTGTAATGATCTTATGTAATAAGTTTTAAAGGTATAAATAATACCTTGATCCAATGGTTGGAGCAACGAAGTAGTGTTAGGTGGTAGGAACACTATTTTGACATTGGGATGACTCAAATCTTGTTGGTGACATGGAGCATTATCTAATAGTAATAGCGCCTTGAAGCTCAAATTTTTCCGTTTTTAATAATTTTCAACATTTGGCACAAAACAACTTAAAAACCAATCTTTAAATAAATTTCCAGTCACCCAAGCTCTTGGATTTGCTTTCCAATATACAGGTAAGGTGTTTTTATTTACGCCTTTAAGTGCACGGGGATTTAAAGATCTATAAACTAGCAAGGGTTTTGTCATAAAGTCCCCCGACGCATTACTGCACAAAAGTAACATTAGTGGATCTTTAGACACCTTAAATCCGGGTGCAGTTTTTTCTTTTTTCGATATAAAGGTTCTACTGGGCATTTTTTTCCACCAAAGCCCAGTTTCGTCGGCATTGAAAACTTGATGTGCTGTGTATCCTTGCTCTTCTATGTTTTGAATTTTTTTCTGGATACGTCCTGGCAGCTTCATGATCAGCCGACGCAGTTTCTCCTTGAATTTTTATGCTATGAATTGCAAAGCGCTTTTTGAATTTTTCAAACCAACGTTTACTTGCCACAAAATCTGGGTTGACAGAAGATTCTCCATGTTCTTTAAGGTAGTTGTAAATTTTAAGTGCTTTTTGCTTAATGATGTTACCATCCAATGGAATTCTTTTTTGACAGCTATCATCAATCCAAATGCTGAGTGCCTTTTCCATTTTCTCAATTATTGGCGCCCGGGGACGAGCTGCATATTTTGCGGATATCGAAGATCCTGCAGCAACTGCACTCATTTCTTTTTCATTTTTCTTAATAGTCCGGACTGTTGCTTCATTTAAATTAAGACTTTATCCAATGTGAGATGCTTTTTCTCAAGACGATCCAAGATTTGTATCTTTACTTCTAAAGAAAGAAATTTCCTCTTAAACGTTGTTTTTTATCTTTATCAGACATGGCTTGGGACTTAAACTTGATTTTCCAAACATTTAGTCTTAAAGACGAAAAACTCACTCTTTAACATATCGTGGCTCGACGCAGACCAGCCGCTTGACACTTTGTCTCCAGACCACGGAAATAAAAAGAAACGAAAAAGGGCCTGCCATTCACGGGCCCTCGGCTGCGATCGCATTTCATAACAGATCGATACAATACGATGTCGCATTGCACTTTATCCTTTTAGATACGGCGGGATTTTCCGCAACTCTTGCCGCGTAAACAGACGTAACTAGGGGGGGGGGGGTGGCAGACGGGGCATGTGCCCCGGATTTGAGGGGCGCTAAATTGGCCGAGTATTTTTTTACTATAGATATTTACGTATGATAAAAAATGAAGAGGAAAACTTATTAGTAGACTACAAAAACCAAAAACTATAAAAGGAGCTAAATGCAGAATGTGTGAAGAAATAGCAGGAAAGCTTAACCTAGGATCCTCATTTTAAAATACGGAGGAGGAAGATGCGGATGTTTGATGAGAAGGGAGAAGTTGAAAGCTATGAATTCTCAGAAGAAAAAAAGTTCAGATTATTGATTATGCAAATAATAGATCGGATTCTGAATGAGCTGAGGCAAAGGTTTCAAGTCATTCCAAACATGAATAGTTTGTTTGGCTTCCTCAATGGAGCTCGGTTTGAAACAATGAATGGAGAAGAATTGAAGAACCAGGCATTTGCGTTAGAAATCACATATAAAGACTTAGACAAGGACTAGCTGGCGATAGAAGTGGAGAGTTTTAAGTATAATGCCTTGGATTTAAGCCCTAATATGAAAACGGCTACACCATCAGGTCTTCTGACGTTAATATACAACGGACTTGAAGACGAGTACACCAATATAACGACAGCGTTGAGAATTTTCCTCACAATACCAGTCTCAGTCGCCTCAAATAAAAGGAGTTTCAGCAAACTAAAGATCATAAAAAATTAGCTCAGAAACTGAACAGGACAACAATGACTAACCAACCTAAGTATCATATCAATAGAGCACAAGTTAGCTTCAAAGCTATCTTTTGAGGACATTGTAAAAATGTTTGCAGCCGAAAAAGCCAATAAAGTTAAGTTTTAGTTCAAGCTTTCTATGTTTAGATGAATTTTTTTCACATTTTGTCAATAGAATAAGAGATTGTGTAAAATGTCTAAGTGTAACTGTCATTAATGCAATGACTGGTGTTAAACCAAAAGTAATGAAAAAAAAGAAAATCTCGGGGTAAAGTTTAGAACATGTTTAATTAGACGAGAAATAACAGTTACAAAGGACGGATTACATTTAACAAAAACGGTACTTACACAGTACAAAACAATTGAAAGAAAACATTTATAGAGGAAAAAAAATAGTTAACAGTCCAAAATTGGGCATCAGACCGGGATGGTCTGCTCTCGACAAAATCCAAACTCTCTCTCTTAGCAAAATTTGACAGTACTAGGGAAGTTCACTCCAAAGTCTACCTGTAAGGTAGCGACATCTACATTTTAGGATTTGAGGTATAGCGTACGTTACAGACTCCCCCTCTGGTTCTGTTGCCGTCTCGGCTCGGAACCAGAAGGTAATTTTTTGGGGCGTCCTCTTTTTCTTATAGGAGCCACAGGTCCAGTGTCTCTTTCTACTTCAGGCTCATGATAGTCCTTTAGGGCAGAAACATGATAAGTTCCAAGGACGTGGTGTGGGTTGGCCGGGTCGGCAATCTCATATGTTGTTGGTGATCTCAAGGTGAGAATGAGGTAAGGACCTTCCCTTTTTGGCATGAATTTCTTGCTTCTGTTGTTCCGACTTATGGGATGAATGGTCACCCAAACTTTGTCACCAGGTTTGAAGTATTTTTGTCTTCTTCGTCGATCGAAGTTTCCCTTCTGACGATCCTGTTTTTGTTCAACTCTATCTTTGACATCCAAGATTGAGTTTGCAAACCTCTTGAGATACGGGGTTATTTCGGGTACGAAGTTATCATTGTCGATCACTTGTCGAATATCATGCCGGATATCGTCTGACGTTCTCAACTGTCTTCCAAATTGTAAGTAGGCAGCCGTGTGGCCGGTGGTGTCACACACTGAGGTATTCATTGCGAAACGAATTAAAGATAATTTGTCTTCCCAAGACGTATGTTCTTCCCCCACCAGAATTGCTAGTCGAGGCTTTAAATCACGATTTTTACGTTCAGATGGGTTGGCTTGCGGGTGGTAGACGGGGATAAGGTCTTGCGTAATCTCTAGCAAGTCACAAGTCAATTGCATGACAGCACTTACGAACTGTGGTCCGTTGTCACTTATTAGCCTACGCGGAAGACCATATCGTAGGAATACTTCTTCGATAAGTATTTTGGCACAGTTTGCCGCAGTGGCTTCAGTAAGAGCAAATAGTTCTACCCATTTGGTGCTTGTATCTTCCACAATAAAGATCCACTTCTTGCCAGTAGGGGTTTCCGAAAGAGGACCAAAAAGATCAATGGCCAGCGTTTCAAACCTTTGTGCATAAGCGGGTGTTCTCAAGAGTCCTGCTGGTTTTTTGGTTTGTTGGCTTATAGCGATTGCATTCAGGACAAGTCTTGATGTACTCTGAGATGAACTTTTTCATACCTCGAAAGTAGTATCTGGATGCAATCTTCTTGTATGTGTTCTCTACGCCATAATGACCAGCTGTCGGGGCATCGTGGTACTCTTGAAGGATTCTTCCTCGCTCTTGAGTAGGAATTACGAGTTGAGCTTCTTCTTCTTCATTCTCAGGTGAATACCTATACAGGACACCTTGGTTCATTAAGTATCCACGACTGGTGTAGTTGGCAAAGTTTTCATCTTTGTCCATGCTCTCAAAGCAGTCAATGATTTTCTTCAATTCTTCGTCGTCCAGCTGTCCCTTTCGAATATCACTGGATTTCCTGGATGGCATGTCCACAGTGATGGCACACACATCAGATGGTGCGCCTTCAGCATACAACGGTCTTGACAGCATGTCAGCCACTACATTGGCTTTCCCTGGGGTATAATCAATCTTCAGGTTGAAGGACTGAATTTTTAAAGCCCATCTTGCCAGACGACCAGAAGGTGACTTTATACTTAACAGCCATTTGAGAGGTTGATGATCTGATGCGATGGAGATTTGTTGATTTTCTACGTAACCTCGAAATTTCTCTAAGGCCCACACTACCCCCAAGGCTTCCCGCTCGGTTGTGGAGTAGTTTCGCTCTGCTGGGATCAACAGACGACTTGCATATTCGATGACATGTTCATCAGGGCCACTACCCTGGAGAAGGACGGCTCCAAGGGCATAACTACTTGCGTCTGTACGGATGGTAAAAGGCTTTGATCCGTCAGCTTGCTTCAATACAGGAGGAGTCATCAGGCGCATCTTCAACGTTTCAAAGGATTCTTGTTGTTCAGGACCCCAGTGCCAATGTACTTTCTTCTTAGTGAGGTTACTAAGTGGGCGTGCTATGTCAGCAAAGTTGGGGACATATCGACGAAACCAAGAGCAGGTTTGTAGTAAAGATTGGACTTCTTTCACATTGGTAGGGACTGGAATTTTTTGAATAGAAGAGATCTTCTCTTGGTCAGCTTCAATTCCATCTTTCGTTATCCAGAATCCCAGATATTTCACACGGTCACAGGCGAAGCGACATTTATCACGGTTTGCATGAAGTTTGAAGATATACAGTCTTTCGAAAACTTTTTCGAGATCTTCGAGATGTTTGTCAAAAGTTTCTGAGAGAACGATGATGTCATCTAGGTAAGACAGTGCGAACACATCTTTCAGACCACTTCGAAATTTGTCAATTAATCTTTGAAAGGTGGCAGGAGCGTTACGTAGGCCGAAGGGCATATGTAAGTAACGGTAAGTTCCAAAAGGACAAATGAAAGCAGTTTTGTCCTGATCAACATCAGCAACCTTTACTTGATGGTAGCCCGATTGCAAATCAATTGTTGACATGTAGGATGTCGGTGTTGCTTCATTTAATAGATCATCCATTCGAGGTAAGGGGTAGGTATCCCCTTTCGTAATAGAGTTCAACTTTCTGTAGTCGACACAGAGGCGTACTTTCCCATTTGGTTTAGGAACAAGTACCACGGGTGCAGCGTAGGGGGACTCGCACTCTTCGATTATATTCTGCTTCAGCAGTTCTTCAATCTGTTCCTTCAAAATCTCTTTCCTTGTAGGATTCATCCTGTAGGGTGACGTTGCTACTGGGGGGTGATCACCTGTGTCGATACGGTGTTCAATAAACGGCGATGGCCCTCCCCCTGGTTGGAAACATGTCTCATTTTTGTCTATGAGTGTGTTTAGTTTTCTTCTCTGTTCGGGAGATAGGTGTTTACCCTCATCTTCTCGAAGTTCGAATGCGCTGATGGTTATATCATCTACGGTCTTCTTGAAGAACTTGTACTGTTTTTGAGGATTTTCGGAAAAATGCCATTTTCCGCCTTGGACATCAAGGACGATTCCAGCTGCATTAAGAAAATCCATTCCTAACAGGGTCTTATTTCCTTTTGCTTCCGGCAATACCAGAAATTCTGTTTGGATAACTTTGCCTTCAATGTACAGGTTGACGACAGTACTTAGAGCAGTAATGGTCTGTCGAATTCCATCAGCCATCATAAATGAAATTCTCTTGTTCACAAAGGTGACGTTGTGCCCTTGTAGGAATTTAAACAGCTTTTCACCCGCTATGGTATGGGAAGCACCGGTATCAGCACATACAGCAATATTTTCTCCAAAAATTTTGAGGACAATCAAACTTGAGGGATACGAGTTTGAATCCAAGTTGAATAACGTCATGCAGTTCACTGATGTTTCCTCTTCATTAACCCTCGTGCAGGTAGGACACTTTGACTTGATGACTCCAGGAGTCCCGCACCCGTAACACCGGATGGGCTTTCTTCCTTCAGTTCTGGAACTTGGGAGTCCAGGTACTGTTCTAGAAGGTCCTGGTGGGTGGTCATCATGGGATCTTCCAACAGGTTGACTTTTCTTTACTGGAAAGGGTTTCCTGAACTCTTCTTTCTTCTTGAAAGTCTGATTTGGATTGTTTTTCATTCCAGGCCTTAGGCTGTCGTATGCGTCCAGTTTTTCAGCCAATTCCAAAGGATCGTTCAAATCCGCCCAAATATCCAAGAAGTGTTCTTTAATATTTGTTGGAGTTTTTCTTTTTATCTGATCAGCGATCATTAGACTTTTAAGCTGATCAAAAGTGGTAATCTTCAAATCTTTAATCCAACCTTCGAGATAAGAATTCAATTCGAAATAAAAGTCTCGCCACGTCGAATCCGGGTTTTTCCTCTGTTGGGAAAAATACTGCCTAAACCTGTCTCCTGTAACTCGAAATCTTTTTAGAAGCATTTCTTTTACCTTTTCATAATCTTGAGCATCATCTTCATCCTCTCTTGCGATGAGTTGAGCTATATCAGGTGGCAATGAGCCAATCAGGTATGCTGTCCAAGTTTTTTCAGGGATGTTCATGAACTTCACTTGACGTTCAAAAATAGTTAGGTAAAGACCAATTTCATCTTCCTTCGAGTTGAACCTCGGAATAATTCTATTTAGCTCAAACTTCGGGTTTTCGAGCTGTTGACTTACAACAGGCGTTTGTGACAGTTTCTGCATTTCAAGTTGAATTTTCAATCTTTCCAATTCGAATTCTCTTTCTCGTTGTTGGGCCACCTCCACAGCTTTCTGTTTCTCTTCCAATTCCGCAGCTTTTTGCTTTTCTTCCAATTCCGCAGCCTTTTGTTTTTCTGCTGTTATACGTTCTTCCACAATGACGCTAAGCATATCTTTGACGAATTCCTCATCATACCTGTCACTCTTGGTTATGAGATCCTTTAGATCGATCACTTTGAGATTGTCCGACAGAGCCAGACCAATTCTGAGGCCAAAATCCTCAAATCCTCTTTTCTGGATCTTCCCAAAAATGACATTTTTCGTGTGTTTAGTCTATTTCAGACGTAATTTATAAATCAGAAAAAAATTCAATTTTAAAAGTTTTAAAAATTCACTCAAAACTGTTAATTCTATTATCTTGAAACACCACAAATCAATAACAGTAACAGCAGTTGGTATGAAATCGTGAAATCAAAACAATTCACAAATGAGAGGGAAAAATTTTCCACAAGTAATATTAATTGATAACTCAATAGCATTTCAACTGATATTCACATATGTTTAAATATAAAATGCACAAATGAGAAATTCTTTAAATAAAACTGATTGATAAAGTTAAAAGCACCAATTAATGATATTAGAATATGTTTAACTAGAAATACCATTCATAAATTATTTCATTCACTTTGAAGTTATATATATTGTAAACTTGTTTACACTTAGTAGAAATAATTAAAATTATTTTCCATCAGAAACTATGTGTACATTTAACAATACTATTAAATCAAGTTTGTAATACTGTTACAATTTAATCAATCACTGTTCAAATTTCTAAATGACACATTCAAAGGTAAACAACTTAAAAAGAATGAATACACTAGCAATAAACAAGTAATCTATCCTCAGCTTAAATTCTTATTTCACTTTTTCATAAAGCACAGATCGTACATATAAATGAAAATAAAAACATTCAAGAGCACTCGAAATGTTTATAACTTTTCGCATTAACACTCAAGGATCATAGGGTTACCACACATGGAATTTCCTGAGTGGATTGTAAGTTTCGCTTTCAACCTTCATTTTAGAATGGTTTCAAACCGAAAGCATTTTCAATAGGAGAAAAAAACTAACTTAAAATTCAACTATACAAGACTAACAATAATTAATTATGTTAAATTGTTACTTTACAGTACCAGATATGAACAGCTATCTGTAATCACATTCGCCGGGTGCGAATTTTCTTCTTGTCAGGGTGACAAACACTTCAGGCAGGAACCTAATCACAGTACAAAAAAAACGCGAGAGAGAGATGGGATATTTTACTTCGGGCCTTTCACGTTGGGCGCCAATTTGTAACTGTCATTAATGCAATGACTGGTGTTAAACCAAAAGTAATGAAAAAAAAAGAAAATCTCGGGGTAAAGTTTAGAACATGTTTAATTAGACGAGAAATAACAGTTACAAAGGACGGATTACATTTAACAAAAACGGTACTTACACAGTACAAAACAATTGAAAGAAAACATTTATAGAGGAAAAAAAATAGTTAACAGTCCAAAATTGGGCATCAGACCGGGATGGTCTGCTCTCGACAAAATCCAAACTCTCTCTCTTAGCAAAATTTGACAGTACTAGGGAAGTTCACTCCAAAGTCTACCTGTAAGGTAGCGACATCTACATTTTAGGATTTGAGGTATAGCGTACGTTACATAAGTATAATACTCACAAGATAATAACTTGAGTAAAATCTGTTATTCCTAATTCTTGTTTTAGTTTTCCAAAATCCTTAAATGGTTTTCAGTCGACGTTTCGATAATGCTCTTTTTAAAAGTCCATGGGTGAGACATCTGGAGATTTAGCAGGAATATCAGTAAAGGGTATTGAGTTGATACTAGTTTCTTGTTCCATTTTTTCCAAGAATTTAATAGTCGATTTAGATGTGTGGCTGCTCCGTTATCCTGATTGTTGGCACTGTGGGTAAAGATATGGTATTTCTTTTTTGAATATTGGGGATAAAATATGGTCTTGATAATATGTGGGAGTTGATTTTTCCATTATATGCAAAACCGGCAACAATCATAAATCTCTTGGAGAAAGTTCTCACGTTGAACCACGTTTTAAGATTTTTCTCCTATTTTATGATAAGAAATTGTTCTTTTTTATTGCAATCATTTAAATACACCCACACCTCGTCTATTGTCACAACATTTTTCGATCTTCCTCCAGCTAAATGCTTCTCATAAAGAATTCTGCAATATGTCGTGGAGATAGACGATGAACATTGTATTTTTTGGCCTTTATAAGATTCTAATCACTGTTAATTGTTTTATTTACAGTTGAAACTGAACATTTTATTGACTTTGTAATAGTCCTTTGACTTGGCGGATCATCTTTTAAAATTAAAGATTTTACCTTACAAATATTCACAGAAATTCTTTTCTTTTTTGGATACGTATTTGGAAGTATTTTTCCTTTCTCATTAATAATATTACTTATCGTACCTTTAGATACGGAAAACCATTACAGCGTTTTTGAATAAGCATAATTCTCTTCGGAAGCATAAGTGTTGAAAATATGGTAAAGATATAAACTCTTAAAGATAGGCGCCGTATTTCTGCTTTAAACGATTTGTTTATTTATGTGGTTGAAGCTAGGCGCCATAACTTCTTTCCGCCACATACGATTGCTTGCGTAATCATTACTAGAACTGGAATAAGATCTCAGAACGCAATGTAAAATGCGTAGATAGCCTTTAAAAACCTTGATACTTGGATGTATTTCTTCAGTGTCCGGCCTGCTCACATTTTGTGAAGATATTGGAACACTTCCATCGAAACGGAAACACATAGTCTACCATCCATTGCTTATTTAAAAGCGCCCTTGTGAAAGTAAACAAAACTCTAGTTGGCAGACGATAAATTATACTTTTAACTGCTGCGAAAATAAAACTATTTCGTAGCAAACAATTTTTTTTACAGCTCATCAAAATCGTTCAAAAAATGTCCGAACAGCCCCTGTATTTATCATAATTAAATATCCTATTCTAAAGCAACAGTATGTTGAGTTTGATTCAGCCCACACATATCCCGATATCATTTGATAAAACCTTTTCACTTCATTTGCAGCGATTATGTGTGAAAGAATATACCAAACATGCTACTCTTAGATTATTTGTCAATGAAATATCTTAGAATTAATTAGGCATTCTATCTTGTAAAAATGAAATTACTGCAAATTAATCTATTTACCTTTGAAATCAAGCATTTACCATCGAAGTTGAATAAAAAAATTTTGGACAAGTGGAATTATTGTGTTGTCGGTGGGGGCACCAAGGCGAGTTCTTGCCCCAGGTGGAAACTAGCCTAGTTACGTCTCTGCGCGTAAACTGTGCATGACGCTTTCCGCTATAACATCAGAAATTATAAATGAGTAAATTATAATTTATTTGTATATTTTCAAGTAAAGGCACTATAGTTCATTATTCCTTACTGTCATTATTTTAAGGTAATTTAGTTTTTAAATATGTTAAACAAAAATCATGTTATCCAGTACTGTAGTACAAAGGTTTTCGCAATTTTCTTATCGTGTTAGAGCAAAACCATTTTATAGGTTGCAGTGCTATACGAGGGTTTCAGCAATTTATCCTATCGTGTTACAGCAAAACCGTGTTGAAGGAGGGCTACCTGTACATAACTATTTGTTGATCAATAATGTTCTTTGAACATTTTCTCAAAACTAAATTTGAACATTCCATAAAAATTTAACATAATTATAGGTCAGAGATGGGGTCCTGTTTCATATCAAAAATACTTCTACATCATTTATTTTCTAAGACACACACCTACGGAATTACATTTCTATACTTGCGGCTTCAATTTTTAAACATCTTTATAGAACTTATTTCTTTTTAATCAGAATTTGTTAACTCAGTAGAAATACTGCAATGTTTCTGTTTGATAATCGGACAGTATCTGGCCACAAATTAAGCAAGATTTAATTTCTTCGATAGAAACTAAGATATTTTACTTAATTTGTGGACTTGATTAAAGAATTGATTTTAAAAAATGGAAATTAATGTTATTTTATGATCCGCGTGTACAGCTAATGTCAAATATTCCTTATTGTATCCAAAGTAGGTTTCACAATTTATGAGAGCAGATATGACAATTCATTGAGTACTTTTAATTATGTTGAATCCAACTTATGTATATAAACAGGACTGGCCTTTATTATTGATACAAATATTTACATACTTAAAAAAACACATTAAAACCTAAATCAAGTCACATTTACAACTCAGGCCCATGCTAGAGGTCAGGATATTGGAAGCTCGAAAACCATCCAATGTAGCTTGAAATATTGGATACGGGCCCCAACTGAAAATTGGGTTAATGGATGGGGCCCACACTTCTTTTGCACTCAGGCTGTATTGAATTCATTTGTGATGCATTCAACATGATATTGTGAATTGTTCATATCATTTTATGTTGCATATAAATACTTCTGTTTGGTCACGAGTAAATTTGCTTACAATCACCTGGCTAGCTCAGTTCTTAGCATATTAAGACTAATATTGGTGATGACGTGGAGAAAACCTTGAGTAAATAACTTCCTGTTTATTAACACATTGACTGCCGATCCCGCGCCAGCGCGTGATTTGGCGTTGCCGGTGAAGGGCCAATCACGCGCAGGCGCGTTATGTGGGGTGATGTCTCAGGTGCCAGTCACGCTCGGGCGCGTGAAAAGCTACGCTTCGTTGTTTGTTCTCCAGTTCAATCGGCATTACGTTTTGGGTATGTATGCTGGTATTGGCGTGGAGTGAAGGTTGGAAACTAGTTGTAAAGGTGTGTGGTTTCTGATTTATTGCTTTCTAATAGAATCTTGTAACACGAGTTGTACAGATGATAGTTCTGCAGGGCCTTCACGTGCAAAGAAAAGAAAGTTGCAAAATAATAAGCTAACGGCTGATGAAATTGCAAATTTGTTGGTTGAGCTATCGGACGAGTACCCAAGTAAATTTAGTTATGACAGTGACGAGGAATTCTTTCCTCCCAAAGATGCCCAGGTGTCGGATTCAGAAGATTTCATGACAATGCCCGTCCACACACGGCCAATCGAACTCAAGAGCTGATCGGATCATTTGGCTGGGAACAACTTGATCACCCTCCGTACAGCCCCGATCTAGCGCCCAGTGACTACCACGTGTTCCTGCATTTGAAGAGGCATCTGGGTGGTCAGCGCCTCAACGACGATGTCAAAACGACCGTGTTGCAGTAGTTGTCTAATCAGGCGGCAGATTTCTACGACGATGGTATTCAAAAGCTGGTTGTACGATACGATAAGTGCCTTAATATTGGTGGGAATTATGCAGAAAAGTAGATTAAAGTACAGGCTTTCATGTAAAAATAAAATTGTTAAGAAAAGTGTACTTGTTTTATTTTTATTTCAAAACAGTACTTAAAAACACGCCTCGTATAAAAAAAACGCAATTCCTCCTTCAGTAATTTCCTCCAGATCCCGTTTTTAGGGAACGGGCGCGAGCGAGCAGGGGCGGAGCCCCCTAGTATACATATGTTTGTTTGTGATAGTTTCATACAAAAATAATGCATATTGTTACTTATTTTGATTTATTTTTACATGTCACGCGCCAGCGCGTAATGTGGCATTTGGGAAATAATTTTACCTCTAGTGCCAATCACGCGCTGGCGCATAGTGATAAAATTTTATAATTAAAGGCTTACATAATGCTTAGCTATCAGTGTGATACACATAACCATCTTTTATTACCACTTTTAAATCATATTTCTTATAATAAGTAAGTTGGCATATGGGTAAAATCTTGCTTCAATGTTATGGCAATAACTATTAACACAACCTCGCGTGACCGGCAGTCAATGTGTTAAGCTCAATGAACCACCAGCTATAACAGCATGGATTCCATACAAAGAATGGCTGGAGTTATATTTTTCAGCAAGCAATATAGGTGATGATAAAATATGTACTGTATTTTTGAGAACCGGTCGTTCGAAACTCTAGCATTACACGGTCCCTCTGTACACCTCGAGTTACGGGGAATGTTTCTTTCGAAGAATTAAAACAAAAGATTGACAACCACTTTTCACCTTGACCGAGTGAAATTTTGTCGGGATTCAAATTTCACAAGCAACAAGGTGAACATGAATCCATTTCTGTATTTTTTTTTGTTGACCTTCGATTTGAACTTACTCAAAGTCGCGATGTGGATTGTGATCATTTGTAGTTATGAGGATGTTTCAAAATAAGGTGTAAACAGGAAGCATATCAAATGAAACCAACCATAAATATCACATTGGTTGAGGAGTTCAATCCTGTTTTCGAAAAAACATACAAAAAGGAATATTTCAATAGGACAACTCGAGAGTTTGTAAAACAGTTAAATCTTTTTTACATTATTTTCTTGCATGAATTGTATTTTTGAAAACATAATCATAATAAATTTATTGAATTTTTTCACTTCTCTATGGTATGAACACTCATATGTCTTTTAAAATTACTCTTATCTGCAAATGGTTTACTGCACACATCACACTTGTACGGCTTCTCTTTTGTATGGACACGTGCATGTTTTCTGAAATTAGGAAGTTTCCAAAACCCTTTGTTACACACTTCACAAATAAAAGGTTTCTCCCCTGTGTGAGAACGTACATGGCAAGTTAAAGCATACCTTGATAAAAATGTTTCCTGGCATTCTTCACACTCATACGGCCTCTCACCAGTATGTACAAGTCTATGTTGTCTTAATCTATTCCTTAATGGAAATGTTTTATTGCACATTTCACACTTAAAAGGCTTCTCAACTAAGTGCACACGCTTATGTATTACTAAAGAATAATTTTGAGAAAATGTTTTTTTACAAGTTTCACACTCAAACGGCCGCTCTCCAGTGTGGACACGCAAATGCCTTTTCCAACTATTCTTATCTGCAAATGATCTCTTGCAAAATTCACACTCAAATAGTTTCTTACCCGAGTGGACGACTCCATGTGCTACTAAACTACACTTCCTAGAAAATGCCTTTTCGCATATTGAACACTGAAAGGGCTTCTCATTCGTGTGACTTCGTCTATGAGTTTGTAAGTATGAACTAGATGCAAACTTTTTGTCACACATATCACATTCAAAAGGCTTTTCACCTAAGTGGACTTGATCAATATGTTTTAATAAATTAGACCTTTTCAAAAATGTTTTCTTGCATACTTCACACTGAGGTATTCCAAGAGTATGCGTTGGCATATGGTCCTTGAAAGCAAGTATACCTTTAAACACTTTGTTGCAAATAGTACATTGGACTGGCTTTTTTTCGTTGTGGCTATTCCTTTGATGCCTTTTTAGTTTATTTTCGTGTGCAAAACTTTTATCACACTGGTCGCATCTAAAACCATTTTCCATCGAATTGTCCCTTGGTTTCAGGACCCCTGGAACATAACTGATACAATCTGATTTACTACAGATTTCTGACTTGTTTGGACACATTTCAAGGACAGGTGTATTAAGCTTAGATAGAAGAAAGTATTCCCTGCTATGCGATTGCTCACGTCCAATCAAGTTTCAAACTGCTTCACTGTGTATTCCATCCTTCAGTACCTTCTTCCAAGAGGTTTTCTGGTTGCTTTTTTGAAAGAGGGACCAAATGGTATCAGAAAACTGAAATTAGAAAACAAACTATAACCCATTAAAAAAACATATGAACATAAAAATTAAAACTGAAGAGCACAAGTAAATAATACTTCAATCATTAAATGGACAACAGAAATAACTTCATGTAGTAAAATATTAATAATTTTATTAGAACTTTGAAGCATCGTAAATTTTAACTTCTCTAGCTATATATACAATAGAAACAAACATGTACTTGTGCATTGAAACATTAGAAATTAAGGAAGACAGTTAATTAATGTCACACTGGAGCAATGCAACAGGCTATTGGCGGCAGTCCGGGATCAATCCCGAAGGTACAGATCCATGCTTTGTAATTTTAATACTAGTTAGATGATAAGACCAATATCCCTGAGCTAGCACCCCACTCTCTAAACTTCCACACTATGATAATGTAATGACATACCAGATTTAACGTGCACCAGCCCATGTGTTTAAAATGGTCTTTGGCTGGACTGAATTTCGAGCTAGAAACTCGAGTGATAATCGAGTAGTAATTCGTTACCTCGCTAATCCGTGGCTTTTCCCACTGGATTACTCTCCGTGGCCCCTAAAAAATTAAGAAAAGAATGATGAATTTTAGTAAAATTCTATCTTATCATAATTCTCTAAAATATTTTTTAATTCTGTTATTTTCAGTTAAACATAGTACCAATAATATCCCTTGACACATTAACTTTTAGTCTACGGGTGGTGCAACAGTCCTACTGTAAGATTTTTCCTTCCTAGAGTGGCACGGTACAGATGCAGTTATGAAGATTTTATCCCCCTTTTAATGACCGCTGACATTGATCACCACTTGAGAACTGTCAGCGACTGGCCCTAAAGAGGGACGGTCCTTTTGTTAGAAGCCCTACCCTGTCGATCATCAAGGAAAAGCTGGGAAATACAGAAAGTCGTGTTGGTGATATCTCTAGCATGCCAAACACTATGAAAGGAAAGTGTGCTAGGTGGTCAGTCGTAAAATTCACTCACGATTCTCTCTCACAAGTTCTGTAGGGGGAAGGAAGTCAAGAGAAATCTGCTGTTCTTAGGCGTGGGTAACGAAATATGGGCGCAGTATCATAAAGGTTAAGAAATCTTTATTTAATAGACTTATCAGAAAAATTAGTTCAGTATATATATCCCCAATTCTCAAAACAGAATGAAATTCAAATGTTTACCCTGTAAAAATTGAATTACCTCATTAGTAGTAGACTTTTATGATCTCCCCACCAAAAGAAAAAGTTTAGACATCTATGTTCTAGGAAGGGAGGTCTCAAGGCACTGTAATGTACTGCAGGAACCCATGCACTTTTTCGTGTCAATGATACTTCAACTGGAATAGAATGAAATTCTAGGAATCTACAACAGGTATGTCTTGTGATGTTACTCTAGTAGCTGGGGATTATCTGCCTTGAAACATTAAAACTATTTCTGGACCTTTCGGAATGGCGCAAGTATATTATTAAAAAGAATGATTCCACTCCTTTTGTGCAATACATACTTCGTCATAGCTTTCAAAACAGTGCTTCACAAAAGTATATTTCTTTGAAATTTTGTGTGAAATTTAATTCCACCTATTTCATGTATCCAAGTACAAATATTAGCCATGGATGTAGTCAGACCCAAAGGCACTCCCTCCAAACTTTCCTGATTTTACAAAAATAAATGCTGAAAATAGCTTAATCTACAAACCAGTTAATGAATGATCAATTAGTGTTAAACCATGTTGTCAAACTCATAAGTAATATCTGAAAACAAAATACCCACTTAAAGTTATAGCAATTTGATTGGTTCCTGTAACAAACAGTCCATGTATGAGCTGGATGAATGTTTTGTTTTCAATGCGAGTCTCCATTGGGTTGAGCCCTGAAATATATATATATATTTTTACGCTAAATAACAATTAAAAATACCCCTAAAAGCAGTTTAATCAGAGTTAATCGAACTTTTGTCAGTCCAGTGGTTGTCCAAGAGTGGTTCACAACAAAGTTAAAGGGGTCAGCAGAAAACATACAATATTTTTTACTAATCAAAAGAACTTTCAAGGAAATATGAAATATACTGTATTTGAATTCTAAGTTCATAACTAGACTTCAATTTAAGAATGTTGAAATTGTTAGAAATTAAACCAAACATGGATGAGCTTATTGCTAAAAAGAAGCTTCTTTGTTCAAATTACAATTAAAGTATATATTTTGATATCCTTAATTTAATACATTTTAATCAACAAAAGGTGGTACAATACTAATTAATCATTTCATTTTTCAACTATTTTTTTTCAGAACTTTAAACTGTCCTCACTAATCCTCAATTTGATGTTTTAACACTACTCGTTCCGGTATGAAAATTGTTAGCAAATGGTGCTCCGTAGTCTACTTCGATGACCAGTGTATTTATTGCCTTCAACTTGAAATTCCACAAGGGGTGGTGAATCCCTTCCTACTGAACAAACATTAAAGTTTAATAAGAATCTACAAACTTCTCACTCGAGTATCTTAAAGTAATTTCATAAGAATCTAAAACCCTCACCCATGTCTTCCAGCATTTGAAATGAGAATGCGTATCCATTTTGTAACACCTTAAGGTTCAGAAGTCAGCTTTCTAATTCTGTGTTCCTTCTTGGTGGACTGACAAATACAATCAGAATATAGGGGGAAAATATTTAGACCTACGTTAAATAGATTATACAATGTCGTACAGTTCAGACTGCTCTAAAGAAATCACCAATGGTTCTTTCAAAGACCAATTAGAATAGTTGTTATTCAGTTATAGAAGAGCACCATCCTCAGGAACCGGAGTGTCACCAGTCATGTGCTTTTTGGATGACCCATGGGATGTCGTTTGACCAGAGTGAAGATAAGGAATCTGCCAAATCCAATTCAACCTGATACATTGATGAAACAGTCCGATTTTCTAAAGATTTGTGACTGGTTTTGGCGCATTTTAAAGATAGGTGTATTATGCTTAGATAAAGAGCGTTCTCCACATTGCGATTGCTTACATCTATTCAAGTTTGATTCGGAATGGTTTCACTGTAAATTTCACACTTCAGAACTGTTAGGAAAAACTGTAATAAACAATAGGTTTTAATATTTATGCACTTACTGCATTCGGAGTTTTGAGTTTCCCGCGAAACCAATCGAAACGCCCACTTTACCTTTATTAAACAAATCACTGTGTAAGTACTTTTTCATTTCAGTTCAAATACGCGGATATTTAAAGAACTATCTTGCATGTTTATTTCAGATATAATATTCAAATATGTGGATGGCAAGTAGATCGAGATATGCAAATATACGTACTATATAAACTGTAACTTATTTGAATTACTCACTCTTTCCTTTGAATGTCTAGCTTGCTGTCCACATATACTCGCTTATTATCGAGTTGATTATGTGTGATTTGGTCATTTGACCCGACTATTATTTTATATTAGATGTTATGTTTGATGTGTGCTAGATACGCATACGAAATGTACTTTTTAAAAGTTTAAATAAATAACTTATTTTTGAAGTCTTCAATCAACTTATTTCGAGTACCGATTTCTGGACTTTTTAAGGCTGGCTGAATTTTTTATTATAAGACTAACAAGTACCTTCTATACAGTGAAGATTTCCTGATGTTTTGCTGTTTGCCTTTCTTTGAAAGAGGCCAAGTAATGCTATTGGAAAACTGAAATTAGAAAACAAACTATAAGCTTTTCATACAAAGAAAAGACTAACATAGAAACCGAGAACTAAAGAACACAAATGAAACACATTTCAAACAAGTAAATCTAAAGGGATAATAGATAGGTAGTTAATTTAAGTCACCCTGAAGCAACACAATGGTCAATTGGCAATAGCCTGGGATCAATCATGAAGGGAAAGATCCAAGAACAATGCCTCGCAATTTTGAACCATGGTCAGATGTCGAAAACACCCGAGTTGATACCCATCCAAACTTTCACACCAAAGTGAGGGCATTTGAGGCTATGACAGATTTAATATGCACCAGTCCTTGTGTACACCTCTGTCTTTGGCTAGACTGAGTTTTGAACTTGAAACCCACAAAACTCAAAGACCGATGTGTACATTTGTAATCCTTTGCTCTTCCAACTGGGCTACCGCGACCCCAGAAGGACAATAGAAATTGCCATCGTAAAATTTCACAAAAAACTGTGTTATGTCAGAAATTTTAATTACTATACAAAACAGATACGTAAAATTCTAAATTTTGTTACAATTCTAATTGTACTATAATTCATCATAATTCTGACACATTATTTAGTTGCAAAATTAAAATGCATAACAAATGAGTTTCTAATTTTAAAACTTACTGCATCCTAACATTGCTTTCAGGAAAATAAATTTAAGACCATGACATGTCTTGATACTTATTTTCAGTTAAACACAATCACATTAATACACTTAAAATATTAAGAAATTAATATATTTATAAGAAATTAGTTGAGTATTTACAGATCTGTCAAGTATGTATTCTTTAAGAAGTACAACAAAGCACTAAGATTTAATAAAGGGTAGGCTTAAAGTTGCCAGTAGGAAACCAGAAAAATTCATATAATGGAAAGTCTCTTGAATATGAAACTTAAAATGCTTTTCAGCTGCATGTCTTTCTAAAACAGGTATATAGTTTGAATGTGAAAAGACAAGACAGATAGCACATCTCAGGAAGTGAATTGAAGCAATTTTATACAAAGTTTAACCATTTTGTATTTAAGTTAAACATAAAGATATTAGCTATGAATATATATTTGAGTATTTATTTAAGTTAATTTATAAAATAAAAACATAAGGCTGACAGACATAATTAAAACAGTTTCATTATTACTCACTGTAATTAACTTATATTTTACAGTTGGGTACACTTTTCTCAATAAAGATTTTACTAAAAATAATTTTTTAATAAAAATTTTAAGTTTGTAGGTATTTTGAGGAGACTGCTACAAAAATGGCCAAAAGTATACCTTTTTATTGCCTTACATTATTTGTATAGATTTAAAGAATATGTGTGCCAAATTTTACAGATATAGCTACATTATTTACCAAATTATTAAAGATTTTCGATCAAAAAGTCAGGATGAAATCAACTCACTTTTAAACTATAACTTTCAGTTTTCATGACTACAATGCATTTAAAATGCTTCGACTATTTTTGTAATTAAGATATTTGAAACTTTTGTGGTTGTAATTCATGACGTATTTGATAACTTTGTACACGGAATATATATAGGGATTTAGAAGAATACGCATGGCAATGACTGCAATGTCACATTACCATCTCAGAGCATCATAACCTTTATTTAACATTTCTGCATCACTTTGTTTCTATTTTAGCACTTCCCATTTAATCCTAGCTTTTTTAGGGTTTTGTAATTTTAAAATAGCTTTGCTTTTCAGAAAGGCATTTACATTTGTGCAGGAAATGTCATCAGCAGTGCTAGCTGACACAGTTGGTCATTATTATAGGCACATTTATAAATGAGCTATACTGCATTAACAAATTTTTAATATACAGTTGTGGCAACACTCGTTTTGTCAACCTGTTATACCAACATTTTGTGTCTATGTCCGAAGTCAAAGCTTAAAAGCTACATTGTTTAATTGTGTTTATTGATGGGTTTGAATTACTTTTGGAGCATGGTTCAGGTATTGCAACGGTAAAGTGGCTTTTATATGATCTCTATATGGTTTATCAAGTGTACATAATTGTATGGTGTTATATAATGATTTTTATCTTTCTTGATGGAGTGGATTTTCACCATGGACACAAGACCAAATTTCTTCAAAGAAAATTTTCAGAAATTAAAACACTTCTATTGAATACTTGACATTCTCACAGGATTGCATTAATTGCTAATGTTTCACGAGCATCAGTGGACAGATTAAAACACAATGCAAAAATTGACTTGACACGTAAGTGATTGTAGAGATGTGGCCAAAAAAATTACTACTCCACGGTACAAAAGAAAAACAGGCAGCTCTGAGAATTCTCACAAAAATGATGCATCAAGATATCTCCAATGACAACAAATCAGACTTCGGATTCTTGCATCATTGACCAGCAAAAAAGTTAGTTTACAACAGTATGAGACAAAAAGGTTATAAAGGGACAAGACATGCCAATTTAAATCAAGTGATTTTTATTAAAAAAGCATTGATTTTAATCAGAATTTTTTAGACTTTCTGTTTAAGGTTTAAAAGTATTGAAAAAGAAATAACTACGAACAAGATGCATGTTATTTTATCCAGATAAGTTAAGAACTTTGCTTGTACTTAGTTCCCTGAAAAATTATGCTGAAAATCATCCTCCTTTTGAAAACACTAAATAAATATTCTTCGATTGGGATCATATTTATCAGACATGTATTGGGCCCCCATTGACTGCTGTAGACCACCATACAAGAAGCATAACCTTCATAGGATGTATGGGTGGCTTTGGATGGTGTCCAGGAGGCTGTGCTTTGCTCAACCATTGTGCAGATCGTTAGTTATGGCAGTATTTTAGCAAGGGTGCAACATGTGGTTAATTAATGTGTGAATATTGCTATATGGAACTTTCTGATAGGCAATTAACCCAACCTCTCTTATATTACAACAATATTCTTTGTAAGTCCTTTCAACTATAGCACATAAAAATTAGTTTACACAAGTACAACTGACTTTTGGTTATCCATTACGACTGACTGTCATGAATTCACAAGAAAAGTTTAGAAGTGCTTAACTGTGTTTCCTACAACTTAAACAAAATGGCATTCTTCCAGCTCATCATTTGAAACTTAGATAAGAACTAGACTTGAAGTTGAGTGAACTTAATATTGAAATTATCAGATATTAAACTAAACATGCCATTAATTTAATACATTTGAATTCATAAAAGGTTATACAATACGTACCGCTCATTTCATTTCTTGTTTCAGAACTTTAAATAGCTGGGTACTGAGAAAAGAAAATGGGTTCATGTCCATTAACCTTGACGCGGAATGCTTTCAGTGCGATTCTAGATGGGATTCAAGCCTTCCTGAAAAATATTTTAATTTGAACTACGAAAATACACTCTGAACAAATTTTGGTGGAGATGTCGAATCCGAGACAGGGGTGATTTATCGCCAAACATGGTAACCTTGGATTTGGATCCAGCTTTATGGCGACCCCATGCAAAAGGTGTTTCGCGTAGTAAAGTCAACGTTTTTTTTAACGAACATACTGGCTTAGGACTCCATCTTGATTTGCCGACAAACATGTCTCGGATTCTACATCTTTACCAAATTTTGGTTAATCAAACAAGAAAGCATTAGTAGATACGTAAATCACAAGGTGAGAAGACTGTAATGTTTTAAAACATGTTAATGAATCTATTAATTCACTCAAATTACTTTGTAAATAAGCAAGTCTTATATCACACAAATCCATTTGTTTTCACACCGTGAATGCTTTCTGTTGCCAGATCCATTCCTACTTACCTTTTTCGGTGTTGCCATACCTCTTGATTACATTTATTATTATACAATATAACACTCTCCTTAAACTATTTCGGATCCTTCCCTTTGGGATTGATCCCGGACAGTCACCAATAGCCCGTTGTGTTGCTCCAGTGTGACGTTAATTGAAATATCCCCCTCCCCCTTAAACTATTTCGTCATCTGACCGTGGTTCAAAATTACGTGGTGTTGTCCTCGGATCTTTCCCCTTCGGGTTTGATCCCGGACCGTCACCAATAGCCCGTTGTGTTGCTCCAGTGTGACGTTAATTGAAATACCCCCTTAAACTATTAAAAAAACTATTGCCTATAAATCTAAGCGATTTGGTGGCTTTATGAGCCTTTTAGGTCTTGGCGTTTTGACTAGCTGAGAGTTAGAGTTTTTAGGATAATCATCAGTCCTTTTTGGGTCAACAGTCTGTTGTTTCTCCACCACCTCCCTGGTCGTTCGTGAAACTTCATCAGATACAGGCTCTGGTATTTCTTCATTCGAATCAACAGCTGGTGTAGGTGGTTGACTGGAAGGATTTAGTGGTACCTGTTGACACACAGGAACCTCAGGAACCTGTAGCATGCATCTTCTGAGGTGATCGGTGTGCACAAACCGCACCTGTCCATTAACTTGAACTAGATGTGTGCTAGCGCCAATCATTTTCTTAACTTTTCCAGGGAATCATTTCACCTCTTCGTTTCTACTGGACTTTACAAGGACTCTTTCATTTACGTCGAATTGTCTGACTTTGGAATTTGAATGGCATCTTTGATAGTCTCTTGATAGTTCTTCTCTCTAATTAAATGGTTGCTTCTGATTTTAGTTTGTGGAGTATATTTGAAGAGAAGTTCAGCCGGAGATTTCAGTGTTACTGATGAAGGCGTGTTTCTATAGGAAAATAGGACGCAGTCCAATCTATGTTGAAAGCTGTCATATGTCCTTGGTGAATACTTATGTTTTTTTTAGCATGTTTGATTATGTTGACCGATTTTTCAGCTGCTCCGTTCGAGTTAGGATGGTATGGAGGTGAATTTCTTAACGTTACACCATTTGACTTAAAAAAGTTGACGAATTCTTCGGATTTAAATTGCGCAGCATTGTCGGACACTACTTCACTTGGTAGTCCGAATGTGGCAAAAATTTGTCTGAGTTTGCCGATCGAGGATTTGGAACTTGTATTAGCCACAAGTGCGACCTCTATCCACTCTGAGTCCTTTACGATTAAAAGATTATGGTCCTCGTAATTTGCATAATCAATGTGAATTCTCTCAAATGGTTTGCTTGTTAGGGGCCAATTATTCGATGGCACTTTAGCTGCACTTGGTCTTATCAATTGACAAGGGACGCATTGGTTCACGTAATCTTCAATTTCTTTATCCATCTTGGGAAACCAGAAGTATCCTCGAGCAAGATGTTTCATTCGCACTATTCCAGGGTGTTCAGTGTGCAACAGTTGAAGAACTCTTTCCCTCAAGCATTTAGGAATCACTAACCCATTTGTTCTTAATAAGCAGTTATTTTCAATGCTCAGTTCATCTTTAACTCGGTAGTATTCTTGTAAGGAATCAAGAACATTTTGTGGCCAACCAAATTTGGTGTAGTTAATTGCTTTGCTGACATCACAATCAACTGAGCTAGCCTTTTCAATGTCCTTGTTAGACAGATCTTCGAATACACACAAATTCCCTAGCACGTTTGTCTACTGGTTCGTTGTCCTTGCATGGAATACGTGAGAGAACATCTACCAGTAACAGATTTGAGCCCTTCTTGTATCTTATCACATAATCATAACTAGATAAGATTAACGCCCATCTTTGCATTCTCGAATTTGTCATTTCTGGAACAGGTTTGTCATGGCCAAGTAATGTTACCAATGGCTTAGCATCGGTCTCTATGACGAATTTTGTTCCTTGTAAGAACTTATTAAATCGTTTAATACCAAAAATAATACCCAGGGCTTCTTTGTGCACTTGAGCATAATTTCTTTCTGCTTTATTTAATGTTTTCGATGCAAAGAATATTGGTCTTAAAAAACCTGGAGATGATTCATGACACAAAACTGCTCCCAGACCATAATCAGATGAATCACATTGTAAAACAATGGGTTTGGTAATGTCAAAGTGCACTAGAACATTATGTTTATCGAGTAGAACCTTACTTCTCTCGAATGCATCAATACATTTCTTGTTGAAATCCCATTTTGAGTTTTTCTCTAATAACTTGTATAAAGGCTTCAACTTTGAAGACAAATTTGGTATGAAATGCTGGTAGTAGCCTAACAGTCCCAAATAACTCTTTAATTCAGTCACATTGCTAGGTATCTTCGTATTCGAAATATCGTCACATTTTTCCTTGAGTGGATGAATGCCCTCAGGATCTTCGACATGACCTAATACTTTAATTCTATCCTTAAAGAATTCACACTTGTGAATATTTACTTTGACATTATAAGAATTTAGTTTTTCTAGCACTAGATTTGTTCTTTTCTTACACTCTTCCCTTGTGTTAGCACGTACAAATAGATCATCTATGTAACAGTCCGTGAAGGAAAAGTCCTTTAAGATGTTATCCATTTTTTGTTGAAACAAAAAAGAGGCTGATTTAATACCAAAAGGCAGTCTGGTGTAACGCATCATACCCTTTGGTGTGTTAAGTGTCAATAATTCTTGTGATTCATTTGCGCGATATAAGACTTGCTTATTTACAAAGTAATTTGAGTGAATTAATAGATTCATTTACATGTTTTAAAACATTACATTTGGCGACGAGCGTAAAACAATCGTCCGGCAGCTAACTCGAGCTTCTTTCTGTGCGTTTATTGTCCCACGAAGATCGCACATGCTTGTAGCAATGGCGGACTCTGAAAACAGTATGGCTGTAGAATATCGCTCTCAAACTGGAAAGATGCCAGCGTATAATGAAAATGACTGTTTCGAGGAATATATGCTCCAGGTAGAATTTTATTTCGAAGCTAATAGAATTAAGGATGAAAATGATAAACGAGCTACCCTGCTAACATGTGTTGGAAAGAAAGTGTTCTCAACGTTGCGGAACATCGTGCAACCGAAAAATCTGAAAGAAACTCCTTATGAAGAAATTATAAGAGTTCTTACCAACCATTTTCCCCCACAGACATCTGTCATCATGCAGCGTTTTCGATTCTATAATGCGAAACAAAATAAAGAAAATGTAGCTACCTTCATTATGAGAATTAAAGAAGCGGCAAGCAAATGCTCTTTTGGTCAATTCTTAGATGATGAAGTGAGGGATAAGTTAGTTTGTGGTTTGTCAGACCAACAAATACAGAACAGATTACTGAATGAAAGTAATCTTGACTTTAAACGTGCTTGTGAAATTGCACTAGCTATGGAAACAGCAAGTAAAGAAGTTAAACTTTTCAAGTCAAAAGAAGAAAGAGTTTTCAAGATCTTGAGTGCTAATAAACCATTTAAGAATAGGGTTCCTGTTCAATACCAAAGGTTTTAAAATAAGGAAAATCGTGGATCTACAAACAAGCCTCACGACAAAACCCTAACGAACAAGGACACAAGAAATTGTAAGCATTGTGGTAAAAGGCATAGAGATGAATGCACCTTTAAAAATGCAACTTGTTATAAGTGCCAACATCAAGGGCACATTGCCAGAATATGCAGAACTTCTACTACAAACTTTGTGGATGAAGCTTTTGATGAAATGTACATCAACACTGTTTCAATTTGTGCAGCTGTTGAACATGAAATTCCTAAACCTTATCAGAAGAACATTTCAATAGGTTCTACTCCAGTTAATATGCAAATAGATTCTGGCAGTGCTCACTCCATAATGTCTAAAAATAAATTTGAAAGTTTAAATTTGGGTAAACTTGAACAACTAAAAATCCCATCCTCGTCGCCAAATGTAATGTTTTAAAACATGTTAATGAATCTATTAAGTCACTCAAATTACTTTGTAAATAAGCAAGTCATATATCACACAAATCCGTTTATTGTTTTCACATCGTGAATGCTTTCTGTTGTCAGATTCATTCCTACTTACCTTTTTAGGTGTTGCCACACCTCTTGATTACATTTATTATTATACAATATAACAAAGACAACCACCCCGAAATTAGTTTCTGTGATAGGAACTTATAAAATGCTGAAAAATTCACGGCAAATTTTGCTTCGAAATTGAAAAGCAAGGAAAGAAGATTTCCGTCAATTCACCCCAAAATACGAGATTAGATAATAAACATGAGTGGCTCAACGGGGGAAGAACTCTGTTCTATGCATAGTATGGCTCTAAAAGCTGCGCATGTTTGAAGCTGTGACGTAAAAGACATTTTGAATCATTTTGCCTCTACTACTATTTTTCAGTGTTAAACAGGTGTGACTCGCTATCTGACCGTGGTTCAAAACAATGTGATGTTGTCCTCGGTTCTTTCCTTTCAAGACTGATCCCGGACCGTCGGCAATAGCCCGATATGTTGCTCCATTGTGACGTTAATTAACTACCTACCTTGTTGTGAAGTAGTCGTGAAATGTAACTGGCCAATGAGCGGCGCTGTAAAAACTGACGTCACCTTCCGAGCTGAATTTTGTAAGTTAGAATAAGTTTGATCTCGGCGGTTTACGGTAAGTATGTTTCTGCCGTCTGACGATGAGGTTAAGATGCAATATTTATTGCAATCTATGGAACACAAATCGAAAGCAGAACGTTTGGTTCTTAGTTTCCCAGCTACGGCGGCTAATTACCCTAAGGCAATTAAAAGAGCGGGTAAAGATGTAGAATCCGGGGCATGTTTGTCACCAAGCAATTTTTATCGCCAAATCAAGATGGCGCCCATTCTGACGATTCGATTTGTTATAATCGCAAGTGAAAATGAGGAATGCACAAATAAACAATAAAAAGTATAGAAAAGTGAAACTTACGGTCTAATTTAATCCGGTTCCTCTGGGTTGCAATTGCGAACAATTTCGGCAACAAATGCCAGAAAGATCCGCTAGATTTCCGTTCCATTATGTTGCCGCCGCAATATATATTCGGCAAGATAACCGTCAAATTGGTCTTTAACCGTGCTCTATTACTACTACCATTAATTACTATTTTCAAACCATGTTCCCTTTCGCACCGATCGCTTTCGCTTATGACCATCCTTAATACACAACCATTCGTACCTAACCCCCGCATCCTTTCTGTCTTTCAAAGCCATTTCACTCACATTCTGGACATTTAACACTATTCGCAATCAAGCCAACTTTCTGGCACCATTCAATCACTTTCAAGCTCTTCGGTTTTGCTAAAGATTCATCATGCATTTTTCCAAAAAAAACCCGCATTTATGTCTAGTCAAACCATCCATTGCCATACCTAATCAAGGGTAAGTGAGCGGCTAATAAATCTATAATATCACGAACGATAATGAATTAATTTAATTTCTAATTAAAAAATTAAAAAAACCGACAAATATCAACAGAAATGTGCCACTTACTTGTAATCAAATTTTAGAAATCCAAAGGCAAACACGGAAAGTAAAGAAACACTGATAGAATCCGTTGCGACCTCAAATCAGCCGGTTAAGCGGTAACCAATTAAAATCATTCTTAAAAGCTAAGACATCAAAGAACACAAAAGAATCCAAATTTTAAAACGGTAACCAATCATAGAACGCAATACATCGGAATTTCGTTAAAAAAAAGGAAGCGCTCTTTCCTTCCGAAAAACCAACCTTTTGCATAGGGTTGCATAAAGTTGGATCAAAACTGCAAGGTTACCATGTTTGGCGATAAATCGCCAGTGCCCCGGATTTGACATCTCCACCAAAAAGAGCGTTTTGGACGAGAAGATTTTTGTGCACATCTATGCTATATAGATTTGTTAATCTTAGTTATGAACAACGCTGCTACCGGAAGAGCGAAGACGGATCTTCCCTTTCTATATGTAGAACTGGAAGGAAAGCTGCGAGCATTGGAAAGCTTGGGAAGAACACAAGAAAAGTACGGGGACTTTCTAACGCCGTTAGTGGAGAGTTGCCTTCCAGAAGAAGTGTTAGTGGCTTGGGAAAGAAGTAGAAATCACGACTCGACAAAACCCAAAGGATCTCGAACTTTAGAACATTTGATGAATTTTCTTCGGCAGGAAGTAAAGTGTGAAGAAATGGTTTTACTTGGCCCGGACTGGTTTCGCCCCGCACCAAAGTCATTGAAAGAAGGACTTTATTGTACAGGTAAAACAAGCTGACCTGACAACAGCATCAGCTTTGGTAAGCCTTGTTGATAATTCAGGTAAGAGAATTAATAACTGTATTTTTTGTGATAAGTCTCATCCTAGTGAAAAATGTTTTACCGTGAGGAAAATGACTGGCTTCTAAACAACAATTATAGATGAAAAAGGTGCATGTTTTTCTTGTTTAAAAAGAGCTGGTCACTTAAGTAAATTTTGTAATTTAAAAAAAAACAATTGAATTGTTCTATTTGTGATAATCCTCATTTTGAAATTGTGTTCCGAACACGAAAAAATAATGAGCAAAAGAGTATTCCAAAATCTGAGAGTTCTCTCTGATTGTAGCAGAAACGAAACTGTATTTTTGCAAACTCTGTGTACTTATTTCGGTATCCAGGTTATGAGAAAATTATTGGTGCGGTAATTGACACAGGAAGTCAAAGTAGTTACGTAAGCGAAAATGTTATACATGCGCTATTTGGGAGGGGGTGAAACGAAACGAAAACGACATGATGTGTTTTCTGTCGTGGTCAGTAATTTAAAAAGAACCTTTGCTTGTAGTTTTGAAGCTCTTTCTGAAAAAGGGATTTGTGGTTTTATATCTAAGATTAAGGATAACGGGATTTTGAATGAATTAAAAGAAAAGATCAATTTTACTGATTTTTTCCGGAAAGAAACCGAAATAAATCTTTTGATCCGTGCAGATGTAGGAAAATTGTTGACAGGAAGTTCTGTTGAATTACAGTCCGGCTTAACGGCCGTAGAAACGAAACTTGGATGGACTGCAATTGGAAAACAAAATTCATGCGAGAGAGATAATGTGACGAACCACCAGATTATTTTATTTTCCTTAGACTAGTTTAATAATTTATGTTATTTGTTTTAACGAGTTTTTGTTGGTTTTGTTTTGGCATCAGCCGAATACAACGGTTGATCTAATAAATGAAATGAAATCGTTACGAAAATTTTTTTCTTCGTGAATTATTTTCTCATATCTGTTATTTGGAAGGAAAATATGATGGAACTCTTGCGAATCGTATTTTTAGTGGAATAGAGAAAATCGGGTAGATTTTCCTGTAGATTCCTGACAGATAATATTTTGACGACATTATCAATGCATGCAATGAAAGTACCTATAAATAAATTCTGGGAACTTGAAATTTTAGGAATATCTGATCGAACCCAAATTGAAAGGGAATTATTTTCTCATATCTGTTATTTGGAAGGAAAATATGATGGAACTCTTGCGAATCGTATTTTTAGTGGAATAGAGAAAATCGGGTAGATCTTAAAGAAAGGTGATCTTAATTTAAGTGATTTTAATGATAGAATGAAAATTATTCCCGATGGAAGATATGAAATAGAATTTCCATGGAAGTGCAATTCTGCGAATTTACCCAATAATGAATTAGTCTGGAAGAGACATGAAAAAATGATCAATAGATTTGGATGTGGTGAATTTTTTACCGATTATCAGAAGGTGTTTCAGGAATGGGACAAATTGAATACATTCGAACGCGTACCAGATTTCGAATTGAATAAAGAATGCCATTATTTATCACACAGGCCAGTGATTAAACTAGATAGTGAAACTACTAAAATCCGTCCGGTTTTTGACGCTTCTGCCTCAGAGAGAGGGAAACCCTCTTTGAACGACTGTTTGTTTAAGGGAATTAATCTTATTGAATTGATAATATTCTTGATCAATTTAGAATGTATCCAATCGGTATAAGTGCGAACATAGAGAAGCTCTTTTAATGTCTGTTGCACCTAAGGACAGAAATTTTCTTAGTTTTTCTCGTGCTATGAAGGGAAGCTCATTTATAGGCACTGTAGAGTTGCGTTAGGAGTCTCTTCTAGCCCCTTTTTATTGAATGCTCTATAATGCATATCTTAGAAAATTGCCCACCTCAGTATAAAGATGTTGCTCAGAAACTGAAACTTCATTCTATGTAGACAATTGTGTATCAGGAGTATTTAATACTGATGAGCAAGAACGTTTCATCGAGCATGATAAATTAATTATGTCAAATCGATGTTTTAATTTGTGTGGTTTTGAAAGCAATGTAGCTGGTATAAATGTTGATAAACATTCAGCGGATACTTGCGTTTTAGGGGTAATTTGGAATTTAGATAATAATACCTTGAAGTGTTGCAGATATGAAAGCATTGACATGTGATACGAAAATCACAAAAAGACTAATTTTAGGAATTGTGCAGAAATTTTTTGATCCTGTTGGCTTATTTCCGAATGCACCCAGCATCGGGTAGACGCAGCCCGTGAAGACACTGTCGTCGCACTGGAACAAAACAACATTACCAATGGACTAGTCGAATTTCTAATCTCTCCACAAACCTCAACAACCCTATCCTACTCACGCGAATCCTTTCAGGATTGATCCCGGACCATCGTCAATAGCCCGGTGAATTGCTCCAGTGGGACGTTCATTAATCACCTACCTACCTACACGCGCGATACGCTAAATCTAAAACTTGACCAGTAGAGGCGATATTGGCAACGTTGTAATCGTAAACCCCTAAGCTCTCAGCAATCTTGAATCTGGCTGGAAGTCTTGATTTCTTAGGATATTTTAAGGTTTCTATTTCAGAGGTATACTCTACAATTTCAGAGCTATATTACAGTGTTTTCCAGCTATTATCAGGTATGTATCACAGATAAGTTGCTTAGCATAAAATATATTTCTGAAAAGAGTCGACCTCCGTGATGACTCACATTGAATACGTTCCGCGTCTAGGTCAACAAGAATGGACATTCTCCTCTTATCCGTTCTTTCCCAATCAGTCACCCAGCACAAATATGTAGAGTTCGTTTGTTACTGCAACCGATCGGATTGCCCTAATGCTAAATGGGCATTTGATTTGCAGATATTTTCTACTTATGAATCTGAAAACTTCGGTCTACGTAGGTTAAGCGTAGGTAGGTCAGCATTTATATTTTTGTAAATTCGAACTTTTGGAGAGAATGCCTGGTGCTTCTGCCTGACCAAATCCCTGATGAATATTAGAACGTAGGTCCACGAAGTAGATGGAATTAAATTTTATGCAAATATGCTTCAGTGGAGCATCATGTTGAAACTGACGTGTTACACAAAAGGAATGTAATAATTCTTCTATTATAAATTTGTGAGAACTCCCATTCTGAAAGACCGAAGGGTCTATAAGATTAAAAGTCAGTTACTAGTGTTCCATCACAAGACATGTAAAGATTCTTAGAATTTTGTTATATTTGAGTATAAGCATGCATGTCTGAGAATTCCCAACATCATAAACAGGGGTCGTAAACTGGTTTTTAAAAGTGGAGAAGATTATTCAGCTACTAATAAGAGCACCCCATTTTTACAAACATTCTTAGAATTTCATTCTACTTGAAGGTCGAGGTAGAATACCTCATGTGCAACCATTCCTAGGTTAAATTTTGGCTTATCAAGTAAACTTCTCTTGTTTGTTTTGTTTAGTTTGTATTGAAAGAAAGATGCTTAGTGCTTTTTGGCCCTTGCGGATAATTTATCCATAAAAATGCACAGAAGAGAGAAAGTACAAATTAACTGCCAATTAGTATCTTTCAAATGTATGTCTATGTATGTGCTAATAATGAATAATGATTATGTATGTGATAATAATGCTTTCAAATGTATGTGCTAATAATGACATCTTCTCCAATAAGATAAGTGCCTTTCTGAAAAGAAAGTAAGAGTGCAGTGCTGTTTTAAATTTTCATAAACTCTCAAAAGCTATGATTAAAAAGAAAATGGTAAAACAGGTGATTTAGAACTGTAAAATAAAGTTTATCAGGGTATGCCAATTTAAATAGTTATTTTTATTTAAAAAAATTATGAATTGAATCGAACTTTAATATATGTATACATAAATAATAATTCAATTAAAGGACATTTTAAAGAAGCGAGTGGTGATAAGAATGAAAGTTTTTGTATAAAACTCTTTAAAAACACTTTAAAAAAATTTGCATGAAGGTAAAAAGTATTTTGTTATTTTTAATAGCCAGGATCTGAAACTTAAAATTATTTATGGAAACCTATAAAATTGACATATCTTGATTTATCTTACAAGAATGGTTCCATAAATATGTACAAAATAAATTGCATTAAATAATAACACTTTTTGCAACCACTGTTTGGAATACGAAGATGTGAGAAGAGGTAGAGTCAAACCAGAAAAAATATTCAGAATAATTTTACTATTGTAATAATAAGATTTTGTCAGATATTTTGAAAGATAATTTTAGTTATTGTCAGATATTTTAAAGAAAATAAGGTACAGCTGCAGTCTCTGCTGCGCGCGGTGGCAACGCATTTTTTTGGCGCACTTTTTATGTCGCCACGGAAATCTTCCAACATTGAATATATACTGCATACGTACGGATGAATGATGTAAATCTGAATTAAACAACATTTTGACTAGAAAAACACTGCAAATATTGATTAAATATTTGGACTTTTGGCGTAGTTATAAGCGATTCATGCCGGTGAGGGTAACCCTAACTGAAAAAGTCATATCCCCGTTACATTTATCGCAAGAAACTTTAGATTTAATTAATCCCGATTCCTTAAAAAAGTTACAAAAAGCTCTTTATCGCGACACAACTCGTAACAAAAAAAACGATTAACTACTCCCTCAGTCCCGTAAGTTAGCCTAAAAACAGGTTACCCTAACCAGGAGAAAATTCGAGAAAAAAATGGGTTACCATCACCCGGCATGAGTCGATTATAACTACGCCAAGAGTCGTTGCCACCGCGCGCGGCAGAGACTGCAGCTGTACCGAAAATAATAGCCATCTTAAGAATGAAATAACGTTATTTTACTTGCAGAAAAAAGAAAAGCATTACAATATCTTATTTGCAGATATATTTTAAATTTCAGAAATAAAAAAGCTTGAAAAATAAAATTAAAAAATAATAAAATCAAATATAAATAATTGAAATTAAAAATATAGTTAAAATTAAAAAACTTCCAACTTGATTTTCAAAAATAAAAGGCAAACCATATGTAATTTACTGATAATTAAGCCTGCCTATTTGGGAAATTGCTTTCAGAAAATTTCAAATAATTTCTTAATCGATGATATTTTTGACGCTTCATTCATATGCATTTTCAAGATAAGTAAAATTGGTAAAAGCAAAATCGAGACTAGAAACATAACACTAATGAGAATATGGATACCCATGAAATGTGACACTGCTACTTAAGATGAATATTCTGGTATTCGAATATGTAGGGTGAGTACTTTAGGCCTCCGAAAACCTAGGATGAGTATTCTTCTATCCGAATACCTTGGATCTGAATACTCTTGTATCTGAATACTTTGGAAAAGAATTATGTACAACGAATACTTTTAAATAATCGAGTACACGAGTATTTGAATACTCCCATCACTAGTTCTTGGTTAATTTTAAGTCTTTCCCATGGAAAGGTTGCATAGGCTTGAACTGATGCCCTCTCAAGATGGAATTTACTATTTTTGATAAAAGAGTTTGCACTGTTTAACATTTGTTTTCAGTGTGTTCCGAATGAGCATGGGCGTCCTTCACCTTGCTTATTTAGTAAACCCTTTGGAAGAAAATCGACTGAGCTCAAAAGTAAGAACATCTTAATATTTGCAAAAGCAAAATTGTGAGCTATTATGCCTGTAATTGAGAAAATTCAAGAGACGGCAAAAAGAAACATTTCTTGATTTCCTCCTTGCTAAAACATTGTATCCCAGATATCTCTTTGAATAAGGGATACTCATTTAGATTTCAGTGTCTAGCGGACAAGAAAGATTCGTAAAGCTATTACACCTCAACAGCTACTTCTGTATTTGTAGAAGGAATATGTTTAATTTGCTAGTGCTTGAAACAAGTTGGCTAACAAAAGGGCCAGAAAATTAAAAATTTTCAATTTATAAAAATTTATTAAAATTAAATTTTAATAAATTTTCCCTTTATAAAAATTATTATTTTTTAATTTACAATTTGGAGTATTACGGATTTGGGAACAGCTGCAGTATAGAACCCCCTCCATTTGGCGACTTTTTTTGTCGCCAACCCTGACGTTACTTGGTGACATTTTTTAACAGACGTATTACATAAAAATGTACATAAGTTGAATATAAGTTATTCTAATCTTTTAACAGATTTCACAGTAAATGAGGGTTTCCTGTTTAAACTGAGCTTCCAGTTGTGAACTGAACCCTCAGTCGCACCCCATTCGATTTTTTTGTAAAATGGAAAACGAAATTTAAAAGCAGCCATTATAGAAACCCTGGCGTTTTTTTTATGTGCAAAGAAATTGCACATTCGCCATAATAAATAATGTTAATCTTGATTATATATAAAAATACAGTTATTACAGTCAATATATAAGTCTGGGTTAAATATGTCTATATATACAGAGCATAGGGACGCTGTAGGGTTGCTAGAATGGAGTGGAAAAAAGTGGGGGGTTACCAAAAACAACAAATCGCAATTGAAGGTTGGCGACAAAAAAAGTCGCCAAATGGATTGGGGGGGGGGGGGGTCTATACTGCAGCTGTTCCCGGATTTGTATCATGAAATACAACTCAAATGAAAGAAGAAAGAATAAAAGTAACAAGGCCCATGATAATTTTAATCATTAAAAATGTTTGCCCTGCTATATTTTCTAAATCCTAGGGAGAACTGTTTGTTCTGAATCAATTTCATATAAGTATATTAAATAAAGATTTCTTGGTACAGCCTTGATTTAAAGACTTTTTATAGCAATGCTATTAGTTCGTTTTTGGGATGCTTTTTAAGACACCAAGGAAGAATTTCTTATAAAAATGTTTTAGGCTTAGCGAAAAATAATTAAAAAATTAACGAAAATAATTTGAAAAACAAAATATAATTCCCACAACTGATTCGTCTTACTTCTGCCAGGTTTTGATTTTACTTTTATGAGAATTCTTAACCTTTTGTGAAATATTGTTGTAGAAGTTTATCCAGGGTAAATATATATTATTTAGTTATTAAATCTAATGGAACCAGGCTATATAACATGAATGTTGTAAAAGATATTAATTCCTGCAAACCAGAGTTATTTAGGCATGGTAAAATCTAAAATGATAGTGATTTACAAAATTAATAAAAGATTCAAACAATTGCGAGGTTGCCACAATCCTAATAAAGTGGGATTGACTTTGCCTGCCACAGCTCGTTACAGAACACACCAAAAGCGTTACCATAAAATCTTTATATAAAGCTGTATCGATTTCTTAATGTTTGAAAGATATTAATGGGAGACTTAGTTTAACGGAAAGTTGTGTCAAGATATGGTGTTAATTTTCTTTTTAAACAGTAAATTCTAAAATTAGAAACATTTGTTATACATCTTAATATCAAAATTATAAAGTATTTAATGTTATGATAAATTTTAGTAGAATTAGAATTGTAACAAATCTATTACATTATTGTTCGGGACACAGAAATTGACATTTGGATACTGGTCAGGACACACAATAAACAGATATAAACAATATAAAATCAAGCACTATGTGGGATTCATTCGGTAATTTTGTCAGTTAGCTAAAATCTGCTTGACTTGAGCTATGGATCTGCATCATTGCTACCAAACTACGAAATCTACTCCAAAGAGCTTACCGCTCTAATGAAATTATGCAGCACTCTGATTATAGAAGTAGCAAAAGGAGAAATCTGTAAGATTTCTTAGGCATTAGAACAGAATACATGTTGGAGTGCAATGGCAAAAATAAGGTTGAATTCATTTGCCAGGATGCCAATGAGATAGGATTCGTTCACCAATTTTGCAGTTAGCTTAAATCTGCTTGACTTGAGCTATGGATATGCATCATTGCTACCGAACTATGAAAAGCTCACCTCTAAAGAAATTCTGATTATAGAAGGGGCAAAAGGAGAAATCGGTAAGATAAATACATCAGGGCAGTATAGAAGATGTTAAGAGTGCAATGGTGAAAATAAGGTTAATCGCCTTTGAAAAAATTGGAGTTGATCAAATTACCTTTGAAAAAATGAATGTAATGCAGTGATTAGTCTGGCTTGAATTATCAGACTGGGAATGTAACCATCTTCCAGCCTCAAGGATTGATAATTTTAAAACGTTGAAAGTAAATTTATTTAAAATTGGTAAAGCAGATTCTTAGTTGCTCATGTCACTTGCATGTTCCTTTTCTGGACCAAGGCTTCTCATGCACCTTAACCTTTTGACTACGGGCGGGACAACAGTCATCCCAAATTCAGATAGCGGAATAAAAGCGCCATAGTGTAAAGGTTAATGCTTAAATCAGTAACTTATATATCAGCATTTCTACCAATTATAATAAAATATCCTTGCTATTATCAATTATGAAATGGCCCTCAGGGACACATCTCCTTTAGGTGTAGGGACTTGACGAGCCCAAGGTACCTAAATGATCTTTTCTTTACTCATGGGGATTAACTGTCTTTGGTAATATTAGGGGTTGTGCTCCCTGGATTCCCATGTGATCTTTTTCTGCTTTCATTCCTCTCTTTTTTCACTTGACATTTTTTACTTGATGCTTTGTTTGCTGCAGCTTGCCAAATATGGCTCTTGTAACACCAAAGCAACAACCAGATATAATATATTTTGTTACTTTTAAGATTTTATTGTTTTCTAATTTAAAAAGCATTTAAATTTTTGCATAAAATAAATTTCTGTCTTAAATCACATTACTTTTAAGATAGTTTTGAATACGTTTCTTAATGTGTCTTAATGCACAAGCACATATTTACAGGTACAGCTTTGATATAAAGACTTTTTTGTGGCAATGCTTTTGTCAGCATTGCCATAAAAAAATCTCAAAGCTGTTCCCATTTGTTTACTTTATGTATGTACCTCAAACAATTAAATTTATGACATTACAAAGCTTTAGTATGATGATTAATGTTCTATTACATGAAGTTATTTCTCCTATCCCTTTAATATTTGAAGTGTTATTTACTTGTGTTTTTCAGTTTTAATTTTTATGTACTTTATTTTTCAATGGGTGAAAGGCTTATAGTTTGTTTTCTAATTTCAGTTTTCTGATAGCATTAGCTCCCTCTTTTAAAGGAAAGTAAACACCAACACATCAGGAAACCTTCACTGGAAAGAAGATACTAAAGTGAAATTTACAGTGAAACGTTTCCATAAAAATCAAACTTGCATAGGCGTAAGCAATCGCATAGCGGGGAATATTTTGTTCCATCTTAGCAAAATACACCAATCCTTGAAATGCGTCCAAAGGAGGCACAAATCTCTACAAAAACAGAAACTTTCAGTTATGTACCAGGGATCATGATACAGAAGGACAATTCAGTGGTGTTTTGTCTGGTATGCGACCTGTGTGGAAAACGTTTTACACGAGAAAAACAACTAAGACGCCATCAAAGGAATATCCACACCGAAAGGAAGCCAGTCCAATGTACTATTTGTTCCCTTGAATTGAGAGATAAAATGGCTTTGAGCAGGCACATGCCTGTGCATACTAGTGAGACACCTCAGTGTGAAGTATGCAAGAAAACATTTTTGCATAAGAGTAGTTTAGTGAGGCATATTGGACGAGTCCACTTGGGTGAGAAGCCTTATGAATGTGAAATGTGCGACAGAAAGTTTGGATGTAGTACATACTTAGAAACTCATAGACGTATCCACATGAATGAGAAGCCCTTTGAGTGTTTGATATGCAAAAAAACATTTTATAGTAAGAGTAATCTAACATCACACGGACGCATGCACTCGGGTGAAAAACCATTTGATTGCGAAGTTTGTGAGAAATCATTTTCAGATTTGAGTGTTCTTAAAAGACATATGCGTATCCACACCGGAGACAAGCCATATGGATGCGAAGTGTGTGGAAAGGCATTTTCTCAAACAGGTTCTTTAAAACGACATCTGCGTACCCATGCTCGGGGCTGACTTTAATCGTGGGACATGGTTTATTGTAATATAGCAGTGAAAAAATTCACTAGATTTATTGTGATTGTGCTGCAAAAAATAATTCTTTCACGAAAATGATGTGAAAATGATTTAACTCTTACCAAACATTTCCCTTGCTCTCAGGGGCATGTCTTGAGGTGTACGGGCATCATAACCCCGTGTGATCTTTCCTCCCTTCTGTTTCACCCATGTCCCTTCTGCTTTTTGTTTTTTCCTACCTAGTTGTTTTGTGATTGGCACAGCTTGGCTAAATATGGCCCTTGCACCATAAAGCCCAAAACCAACCAAACATTTCTCTAAATATTATACATATAGTTTATAAGAGAACATGGTTGAACACCCTGGACAAAATCACATTCTTTCATTCGATGTGCTTGTTGTTTACACCCAACTTTAACCCCTAGCTACAAATGAGCATAATCCACATTGTGACCTTGTCTATGTTCAAAGCACAATCGATCTTGACTGATTAGGAACATGAAGTGTATATATACAGACAATAGTAGCTAAGTGTGTAAGATACACAAAAGCGTTGCATATATATTTTGTCTTGGCACTTAATGCACAGGGTTCGAGAACCTTGTATATATGTCATGGTTCATGCGATCAATTGGTTTATATTAATAATCAGCTAATATTAATAATCAAATGAAATGGTTAAAGTGCATGATTTATTAGAATTTATCACATGCGATTATTAATAATTCGCAAATATAAACAGTAAATGTAATAATTTTCATGTGTTTGGTTTGTGTTACAGTTTATGTGATCAATCGGTTTGTTTTCAATCATTTAATAAGACATACTCATAAGAACTCATGTAATAAATAACACAGCCCTACAAAAAAATTTTTGTTTGGTTTATAATATATGTATATGAAGTTGGCACTTGAGGGGTAAAACCGATTCCACGGAATCCCCCAAATGGTGTGCTTCACACACTAAGGGGCCCTATCATGGAATTGGGAATATATTACTAATTTGTTTTAATAATTATCTCTACTCTGTTAAGAAATGTGCTTAATGCGTACTCAGCGAGAATGCCTGAGTATGCAGCAGGAAAGCAAAATTAAACTTGCTGCTTCATGTGAGCAGAATAGAGTATAAGGGATAAGTTGGAGATTCTACAAAGCTTTTGAAAACGATGTGTAAATTATTTTTTGTTTTCAAATGAAAGTTTACATTTTTTTTCCTGCCACATTTATTCTTGGTTAAAAATATTATCAATATCCACCTTTTCTGTTACAATATTTGTTCTCAACACATGGTAATTTCATTTCTAGTTATCTTGAATAAAATTTAACTGACTTTTTAAAATTCTGTTCATTAAGAAAAGATTATTCCATATATTGAAATGAAATATTAAACTGCATGTAAATTGTAAGTGTATCTTGATTATTTTATGTATTTACGTAAATATTTATATTATAATAAAAGCCATTCTGCTTATATAAACACATTTGATTACTTTCTATAGTGCAAAGTGTATACATTCAGACTCAAGTTTAGACATTAAATTTTGAACTATTTCTGAGAAATACTGAATGAATTGTCACAAATCTGCTCTCTTACATTTGTTTAACATTTACTTCATGAACAACGAGGAAAATGTATATTATTCACTTTAAAGGTCATAAATGGTAAAAAAAAAGCATTGTTGCACAGAAATTTCGTTAAAATCTCATTACTTTCCATCTATTTAACCAGTTCATAAAGACGACTATCCACAGAAGAAACTAAATCTTACATGATTAGTGGTCCAATTTTATACCAAACATTTTCAATGGAAGCTCCAAGTTCGTCTACAGATGAGTATTGGGGACTATTTCCGCAAACTTTACGACACATGTTCCAAATGATTTTCAATTGGATTTAGATCAGAGAACTTATATTTTACGAATTGTATCAGTCTTGTAATGTCCACCATATGAATGGAAGCCATTATGTTGAAATTCCAATTGTGGGTCACTAAAGTTCACCAAATAGTAGTCAAGTACCCTGTAGTGTTACTGTTTGGGGACATTGAAAAAGTCCAGAGATATTTGCCCATTGAATCGAAATGCAGCCCATATCAGTGAACCACTGCCTTGTTTTCCGATGACAAAAGGTCGGGTTATTTTGCACGAATCGTGACAGTGGGACCCTGCCATCCTGATCCATCTGATCTCCTTTCTCGTTTACAATATATACGTTAAAAATATTAAACCAGACTTATTTAAATTCCTAAATGGCCGAATTCTAAGTTCGTATAAAGTTTTTCTTTATAAGGCAGAAATAAAACGCTCTTTACACTTATACTCCCAGCATATACAATATGCGCGAGAACATGCAATATGCTCAATTAAAAAACCAACGGAAGCAACAAATATGCACTAAGCTGTACTAAAGCAATCACTTGTGTTATGAAACAACCGTTGCTCAGAGGTAGATATTTAATTAACGTCGCACTGGAACAACACAACGGGCTATTGATGACGGTGCTGGATCAATCCCGAAGGGAAAGGTCTGAGGACAACACGCTAATTTGAAGCACGGTCAGATGAGGCAACACCTGAGCTGGCACCCCTCTCCAGACTTCCACACCATGCCTACGTGAGGACATTTGAGGCCACAACAGATTTAACGTGCACCAGCCGCTTTGTACACGACGGTCTTTTGATTGGATTCGAACTCGCAACCCTCCGATTGCTGGTCCGTTACTCTTCCAACCGGGCTACTGCGTCCCCCTTATGTTACGAAAGAACCATTGCTTAGAGATGGTCTGATGAAGGTCTGTTATATGTTACAAATTTAGCAATTTTTCTGTGGCTGAAAATAATTTTTTTTAATTTATAAGGTAGGTATTTTAATTAACGTCACACTGGAGCAAAACAACGGCTATTAATTTATAAGATTAATGTGCACTGAGAGAGATGTATAAAATGTAAATATTTATTTTATTTAAAGTTGAGATGCCTTAAAACTTTCGCTAAAAATCCTTTTAAAGGACTGAAGCCATCAGGTAGGTAGTTAATTAATGTCACACTGGAGCAACACAAAGGGCTATTTAAATACAAATCTCCGTCTGAGACGAGCGTCAAAAGTCGCATGCCTTGTCACGTGAAATTAGAAACGATATTAGCGGGAGTATTTTATACTTTGCAGGTTTGTCTTTTGGCATTGCATAGAATGCCAAGGAAATGTGCGAAATATTAATCGTTTCATAATCTTGCCCCAAAACGCCACTCATTCTGTATATTGCCTAGCCATACAATGCCTGCTTTGCATACTTTGCCTGTACCATATACACTAATATGAACAGAGTGCGTGTCCTCAAGTATATAAATATATATTAATTTTTAATTCAAATGACATATATCTGCATAATACATAGTTTTCATTTAAAGATATGTCTATTTTGGAGAATTTTATTTTCTTTTCACTTGTTTTATTTTGTGAAATTTTTACTCGTAAAGTATTCAAATGAAAAAAAAGAATATGACCGTGTTACAAAATGCCTTCACACTCGCTGGTTAAACAGATCATTGTAAAGAAAACATTTTACATTTTATTTCAAGTCACGTTAAAGTCAAATCCATTTTTATTGTCAATAATAGTGTTAATGAATTTGCTTCAAGTATATAGATTGAAATCCAGATGATACAATGGCAATACACTGAACTCCCTCCAAGAATTTGAATTTGATACTCGAATGCAATGGTAATTTTTTATGTTTTGGACCAGGAACTTCAGTTGTTTGCGAGACTTGGAGATTGAGAAATACATAGTTAAACATAAAATGTAATAAAGTAACAAAATAATTGTTTCGTGTCAGGAGAAGTAATTGTGTAAAGTAAACTGCAGTGCGAATCCCAAATTCAAAACATTGGTCAAAAACAATGAAAGTGTTCTCATCAACTGCAGATTGTTCGATTGACTAATGGGAAAACCTCCAACTCAAAGCCATGCATTATAACACTATTCGATTTAGAACTTCTGTAGATATCTAAAACATCTGGGTTGATTAAAGTGCAGGATTTTTGTGTATAACTTCGTAGTTTCAACCATAAAACCCTAACATCCAATCCAATTCTTCATTTTAATTGGGAGAGTGGGGAGCCAGCTCAGGTGTTAGCCTCGTCTTCTGACCGTGGTTCAAAATTGCGTGCTGTTGTCCTCATGGCCTTTTCCTTCGGAATTGATCCTAGAGCGTCGCCAATAGCCCGTTGTGTTGGTTCGGTGCGGCGTTAATTAATCACCTACCTACCTCATTGTTTCAATTTACAAATATAAATCTTTTGAATACATTCCCCAGTTAAGGTGAAACGGAATTCCAACTACACTTTCATAAATGCGTGCTCCCATTTGAGAGATCCTAAACGTTCCCTCCAAGCAATCGCTTCCTTTGCACCAGGCAATGAGATCAATATGGCCTCTCCTAAAATTGAATATGCGTAAGTGCAGACTCATAAATGCTTTGGTTGCTATAGAAAATTGCCAATAAACATTGGCTACGTCTAACCGAACGCGATGCTAGTATATATCCAGCTTTTGTTTTACTGTTGAGAAGGAAAATAAATCGCAAGCTTTTTTGTTAACTTGAGTTGAGAATGATTGGAGACATCGTAGGTTATAAATGATTATATTCCGTGCTATAAATGTTGCAATAGCTCTATATTTTCAGCATTTGAACGCGAATTGTTTTAAATTTTGGAGCAGATTGAGTGTATTATGAGCGATTTGTTTTCATATTTGCTGTCGTCATATACTATAATTGAATAAGGATATCCGCTTTTTATTCCTGAAAATACAAGCTACATTTACTGCATATATTTGATTTACTGTCTTTTCCAACGTTGATATTTTCATTTTTCATCAATGAAACAATTGCTTAACTCTCCCAGTGGTATCGACAAGATATCACGTCCATCCAGATCTGATCAATTCTGCTAATGGCGAGATATCTAACCATCAATGTGTTTCCGATTTCTTTGATACTGACGAGATCAAGTTCTGGTCAGTTTTATTCTAATGAAGAGATCTTGTCCATAAGGATCTGTCAGTTTTCGTCTAATGACGATATACCTTGTCGAGACAAGCACCAGAAGGGTTTTCAGATCTTCATAGACGAGGAATCTCGGCAAAACAATTTTTAGGATTAAGAAAGAAGACAAAGTATACTTTGAGCATCTAAAGTTCAGACTAGTGACAGTAAAAAATTTCCTTCAGAGAAAAGTGTGATTTTTAAAAACAAGTGATTTTAAAGAAAAAACGGGAACAATAGTTTGTCAAGCATGTCGATTACATGTCATAGCTTTTATCTTTTGATAAAAGCCAACCATGTTATTTTTATAAATTTATACGCAACTACGCCCTTGATAAATACTAGAATTCAGAATGCTTTTATTGGTTTTCAAAAATAAACCACTTGTTCATAATGAATTTGAAGCATCAATAGTTTACTTTACGAAATGTACCATTTTGTGTTTTTATAGTAGTGAATTATTTTATATCTTAAACTATAAACCAGCAATGAAAATTTTTGTCTGGATATAGCGTCTAGTACAGTATTTAAATTAAAAATATGCGATTTTATGTACATGCTGAGTAATGCTTCTGAAATGCGACGAAATAAATATTAAAATTAACTCAAAATTATCTAGACAAAAAATTATCATCGGCTCATATAACGACATGCAATTTTAAAACCCGCAAATTTTCTAGATATGATTTTAGCTTTCCTACACCAAGATGTGGTGATCCTTGGAGTGGAGAAGTTCACCAACCCTCTAAGTGGGTTAGACACTAGATATCTCGTCTATGAAAGTTCGACCAATTTTAATAATGACGAGATATTACGACATCAGGTTATTGCCGAGTCCCTCATGATAACGAGTACAAGATTTGGTCAGTTTTGTTCTAATGAAGAGAAATCTTGTCCATAAAGATCTGGTCAGTTTTGCTAATGAGGAGATACCTCGTCGAGAAAACACCCAGGAGGGCTAACATATTTTTCAGAGAAAGAATTTGGTGAGTTTATCTTAAGGAGAGAGTAGAATTTTTCACTTTCGTATTCTCAGAACTATGTTTTGTAATAGAATGTCTCACTTGTCAGCTGATGACATGAGGATTTGAAAATAAACCACCTTCATACTGAAGTGGCCCCGGGTTCCTGGTTGGAACAGTAACGGATTAGCAACGGGAGGGTTGCGAATTCTAATCTAACCAAAGACCATCGTGTTTAAATGGGGCTCATGCAAGTTAAATCTGTCGTGGCCTCAAATATCCTCACGTTGGCGTGGTGTGGCAGTTTGGAGAGTGGGGTGCCAGGTCAGGTGTGACCTCGTCTTCTAACCGCGGTTCAAAATTTCGGGGTGTTGTATTTGGTAGGTATTTTAATTAACGTCACACTGGAGCAGCACAACTGTAGTCTTCGAATCTTTCTCTTTGGGATTGATCCCGGACCGTCGTCAATAGCCCGTTGTGTTGCTTCAGTGTGACGTTAAATAAGACCACTGCTTAAAGATGTCACTTGAGACAGCCAATGTCATCTCCGCTTGTTCTGCTGTAGATGAGGCATTCCATATTATCACCACTATCAGAACTGTATTGGTAACAAGATGTATGGCACAGCTCATTATAAAGCCCATATTGTGATCTGCATTTCATAAACAATTGCATACATCACCCAATAGACCCCGAACATATAGCACAGAACGGTCACAAAAATAAGGTACGAAATAATGTCATCCATGGTTTTCATAGCAGTACTTGCACTGTGATGCATTCTACACAAGTACATATAATTATATACCGATTCTGGAATGCCGATAACGATGGAAAGATGTTTCGGATTAACTTTTAGATTACTAATGTTGAATTTAAGATTACGCTTTTATTGTAATCGGTCTTTGATATAGGCATTGAAACCATTTCAATTATGAACAAGAAAATCCCAAAGATACAATAGAAGTATACAGAACATCTAATCATCATTCAGAATTTGATACCCGGTCGCTTTGATGATTCTTGACTTGGTTTGCAGCAGATAAGTGAGTTGTTTGCGAGATTTCAAAACGCAGACATATAAGGATAAAACTATAAGATAATGCTTCTCACACGACTCGTCTCTGGAAGATGCAAATGAAGAATTTTCTTTGAATTCCATAATGTTTATTAGGTTTTGGAGTGGTTGGTGTGAAGTGCTTGTTAGTAGCTGAACAGAACAGACGGGAATTCGTCAGAGCCTTTTATAAGTTTCGTTAGGACTTGTAGAAGAGGGGTAGCAGGTGGGGTTTGTGAGGCACCAATCAGAAGACTTGCTTCCTTCTCAGTGGGTGGAGCTTGCAGTTGCAGTGTTCGGAACTTGCAGGTACATCGGACGCTTTTCAGTTCGATGTTTATCGAGGAAATCTTTATTCATAAAACTATAAGTAGTATCATAATAATGTTTAGAAGTGATCCCTCAAAAACGATGGAATAAAATTAAGAATTATCAATTGATGTATCCACTTTGTGTTTCTATAATCTCGAAGGAAGCCTTACCTTCGTTTGTACCAAGCAATGAGCTCAATAGGGCGTACAATAAAATGTGCGGAATTACTGACGCAAATTTGGTTGCTATAGAAAATCACTGATATACAATGTCTGTTTCACATCAAACGGAATGAATCCGAATGTTTCTGTCGCTAATTTATAATTGAGGAAGATACTTATCTACAATATTTTATTTTTAACTTGTTAATTGGATGATTTAAGGCCATACTGAATGAAAAGTATTGTATTTCATAACACGCGAATTGCTTTAAATATGGATCACATTCAATTTTTTATGTATGTTTTTTAACTACTATTAGCTCTATTTTACCTCTTTGTTATTGGTAACTGGTTTCAATACATTTTCTGAACGGATATGTTTAATTTTAAAGTTTTAAATTTTTATTCTACTTTTTTAATCGCACCTTGGTTTTAGATTCTTTGATATGTATCTAAACATTGTCCATTATTAGACCTTGCACTATTAAACATAAATTAACCAATCAACCGTTACGTTGAAAGTTTTTAATGATTTCACCTTTTAACAATCCAACTGGGGTTTTGACTAGATAAATCGTCCATGAATATCTGACTAATTTTGCTAAGGACGAGATATCTCGTCACTATGATATTGCCTATTTTTTATGCCGATAACAAGATCTGGTCAATTTTCATCTAAGGACGAGATATAATGTTCAGCAAGATCTGGTCAATTTTGCTAATGACGGGATACTTCACTTGACAACCACCAGGAGGGTTAATGAAGATCGTATATACAAATGAAAGAAGGGAAAATTATACCTTTGTTGTGCTATTTCCCAACGTCGCGAGGGAGATCCCGTACGTCACAACAATATCAAAACAGCTGATTATGAGAGATTGTCTAAACTTGTATATTTTCCAAAAGGTGAGCTTGTTCTTTCTTCTGTATTTGCTCTATAGGAACCCACTAAGGCTACTGCTTAAAGATGGTAACTGTTACAGCAAAGGCTGCAATGTTTCTTCCGCTTCATCTGCTGCTTCAGTAGCCATAGAAGCATTCCATATTATCACCACAGTCAAAAACGAAGTCATGGCAAGATGTATGCAGGAACCCATTGCAGCATACATGCCTAATTGTCTCTCATAAACAATCCTATACATCTCCCAATAAATAGGAATCATGTAACATAGGACAGTCACGAAAATAAGGAACGACAAAATGCCATACATGATTTTCATAACAGTGCTTGCACTGTGATGCATTCTGCACATTTGTAGGTAGCTTTGTTTTAATAGAATTTGAGATTGAGCTAAAACTGATTAGAGTTTTGCACAAGAAGGTGATGTATACAGAATAAATATATAGAAGAATATTAATATATGTCCACCATAGAGTTTGCATACCATAACCGACCCTTAAAAAGTACATTGGATTGATATTGATAAAATCGACAAGGAAACTTGAGTTGCAAAATGCTTCGTATCCTTTATCTGAAATTGTGAGAGTCACTACCACATTATCCATTGCGCACAATAGAATCCAGATGACACAAATGCAATATACAGAACATCCTTCGGAGTTCTTAGAATTCGATACTCCGATGCTTTCATGATTTTTGACATAGTGTGGAGTAGAGAATCGAGTTGACTGCGAGACTTGAAGACTGAGACACACATGAACAACAATATAATATAATTTAAGTAGACAATAATTGTGTTTCTCTTCTCAGGGGCGATAAGTATATCTAATAAGCTAAACAATACGAAGCCCAAATTCAATGCAAATACTACACACAATGAGAGTTTTTTCATTGCATAAAGTTCGCTTGATCGTCCAAAAGGAGAACTTCCAACTCCAAGAATATGCATTAACAATAAAATTGGATTAAATGTCTTATGGAGGGATTTTCTCACACGACCCTTTCTTATGGAAGATGCAAATGCTGTACTTCCGAGTGTTGTGGAATCCACATTATTTTTCAATAATCTATAGATAGTTTTATCTCAACCCTCCAAGTTCTTTCGAAGAGATATCTCGTCTGACAAATTTTGCTAATAACAAAATATTTCTTTATCAACATGAGCGAGCCCACCTAAGCGAGCCACTTTTATACGAGAGCAAAATATCTTCACTCTTTTAATGATAGCAATAGCTCGATATGGTTTTCCTTAAATTTGGACGTGCGCATTGCAGATATTAGTGCTTTGGTTTGCTATAGAAAATCACCTAAACACAATGTCTGTTTCCTATTAACCTAAATAAGTAATAGTATTTTCTCAAGTCCTTTTTTTATTATTGAGAAGGAATATTAATTTAGAAGCGATTCAATTTAATCTGCTAAATGGATTATTTTAGACTATACAGAATGGAAGGTACAATATTTCATACTACATGTTTTACATTATTTCTATTATTTGAGCATATGAATCAAACTGTTTTAACCTTATAAGCTTCATGAGATTTTCTAGTAGTGTGTATTTTTTTACTCTCCAAAAAATTTAATGATTAAATATTCACGTATATTTTGAAAGAATCAATGAATTCTCATTTCCTTAGAATAGGATCTTTTGGAAAGGTTCTATTCGTCCTCTCCAAAGAAAATAGTTCTTTGCAGAGATTATATTGATCCTATCATTAGAAAAGACCCTTTGAACAGATGCTATTGGTCCTTTACTTAGAATATGATCTTTTTGAAAGATTCTGTTCGTCACTTCCTTAAAACAAAATACTTTGGAAACATTTTATCGGTCGTTTCCTGAGAATATTATCATTTCGAATGATTCTGTTGATACTTTCCTTGGAAAAGAAAGCTTTGGAAAAATTCTATTGATCAAGAGGGTCTCAACCGTTATGAATTCGTTACACACTTATAGAGTTGAATGTGGAGTATATTGAATTTATTACAGGTTCTTTATTTTTCGCTAGTGTCGTGTTTCTAGATAAACAAATATAGACACTGACTCTCTAACAAACGATCAGTTAATTTACTACACACATATTAGAATATTTTTTTGTTCGATTAAATGTGTTAATTTTTATTTGCATTGACAGTACATGCGTTATTCATTACCGATACATGTGTAGCATCAAGCTCTAAGAGATCCTAATAAGTAAAATATTCCCTAAATTTGAAATATTTATTACTTTTTTGAGAACTTTCAGTTTTCCAAGAAAAATAATCAATCCATTAGAAATAAGGTCTAAATTTGTTTTAAATAAAAAATGCGCCTAAATCATAAAATTTACACATGACAAGGTTTTCATCAGATTGAATAGCACAAAAAATGTAATTATAGATCCATAAAAAAAGAGTTTATGCTTTTGATGGATCTGCTCTAAACAATGTTGTTGACTCGATGAGGTATTTCGTCATTAGCAAAGCTGGTCAGAACTTGATGGATGAGATATCTCCCCGATATCACTTGGAAGGTTAAATCATAAATTGGGGAAAGAAGTAAAAACGTATTTGTGTGCGATAGAGTGATCAAACCCTCCTGGTAATTGTTTCGACGAGGAATCTCGTCATTAGCAAAAGGGACCAGATTTTTAAGGATGCGATATCTCGTCATTTGAAAGAAATTTACCTTCTCATCTCTTCATCATAAAAAAGTCCGCAATATGTGTCTTCATGACTAGATATCTCGTCATCTTCAAAATTGGTCAGATCTTGAAGGACGAGATATCTCGTCGAAACCACGTGAAGGGTTAATCAGTGATGGTTTTATGAGTATCATAACAAAAGAAGAGGGAGTTGCAGCTTTTATAGTCATAAGACTCTAGGCAAGAAGGTAGAAGTCTAACTTTGCCTCTTTCCATATTGAGTATGAGGAAATGGCCTTCACTCCTAGGGAAAATTCTCCAGATATACTTCGCCCATCCCTCCCCACAAACACGATGCACCATAGCAGAATCTAACAGTCTCAAATTTCCAAATGGGCACTACATTCTTCCTGTCTGTCCTAAATGCACAAACACACAGGCTACACCCGACTTACATACTTTCGTGTTTTATTTTGGATACCCATTACCTTTCGATAATCCTTTAATGGTTTTGAACTTTTCAACCCACTTTGTGGTTGTCTGTACGAGGTATCTCGTCATTAGCAGAACTGACCTGATCTTGGTGGACAAGATATCCCGTCATTGGAAGAAAACTGACCTGATTAAAAGCTGTTGGTCATTTTTAGTGAATTTGAAGCATTGGTATTATTTGTACTATAAAGAAGGCTATTTTCGTGTTCATTGGAGTGAATTGTTTTAAAATATCTTAACCACACATGAAATTTACGAAGTATATCTGTCTAATCAATGTATTAGATCAATAATTAAAGGCATACAATTTGTTGCTTTTATTCAACATTTAAGCTTCTGAAATACTGCAGAAATCACTTTTATGAGATTCTAAAATCACCCCAGAAAGAGAGAGAGAAGAGACAAGTAGAAGAGAGAGAAGAAGAAGCATATCCATTGTACTGGGCCATCAGCTCGACATGGCTTCTCTTTGAATTGAGTGTTGGAAATTGCTGACGTAATTCCCTGGTTGCCATAGAAAATCTCCAAGAAACAATGTTCTTCCTGGATGAAACAAGCATTTCCAATTTCTATTTTATTGCGCAGAAGGAAATTTAATTACATTTTTCTTTTGAACTTGTCTAATGGATGATTGAAGACTGCAGAATGAAAATTATGGTGCTGTTTTCAATATCTTTGCGATTTCCCTTACTATCTCAGCAGATTCGAGTGAATTGAATTTATTACGAGTGTTACGAATTGCTTTCATTACATGTTCTTTCCAAGTAATTAAAATTTTCAGCTGATTCTGTTTCATACGAAGCATTCTCTGTATAAATTATGAAGAAATATTACCTAACAAATTGTGATAAGACGAGTATCCGTTCCTAGTGGGAAGCAGTGCTAGTTCAGTCACAAGAGCATGGGATTAGCAACCGTGTGATTGCGAGTTCTAAAGTCGATCCAGCCAAAGACCGCCGTGTATACTTAGTTTGTACACGATAAATCGGCCTCAGATATCCTCACGTTGGCGTGGTGTGGAAGTTTGGCGATCGGGGTGCCAGTTCAGGTGTTGACCTCGTCATCTGACCGTGTTTCAAAATACTGAGATTTATAACAAAATAACTTTTATATTCCTTTCGGGGGGGGGGGGGTATTTCAATTAACGTCACACTGGAGCAACACAACGGGCTATTGGTGACGGTCCGGGATCGATCCCAAAGGGAAAGATCCGAGGACAACACCACGTAATTTTGAACCACGGTCAGATGACGAGGCAACACCTGAGTTGGCACCCCACTCTCCAAACTTCCACACCACGCCAACGTGAGGACATTTGAGGCCACGACAGATTTAACGTGCACCAGCCCCCTTTGTACACGACGGTGTTTTGCTGGATTCGAACTCGCAACCCTTCGGTTGCTAGTCCGTTACTCTTCCAACCGGGCCACTGCGGCCCTATATTCCTTTAGGAAATGGTAGGTAGGTATTTTAATTAACGTCACACTGGAGCAACACACCGGGCTATTAGCGACTGTCAGGGAAACCCGAAGGGAAAGAACCGAGGATAACACACGTAATTTAAAACCACGGTCAGATGACTAGGTCATAACTGAGCTGGTACCCCACTCTCCAAACTACCACTCGGGTTTGATCCCGTCGCTAATAGTCGGTGTGTTGCTCGAGTGGGACGCTAATTCAAATACCTACCTACTTAGCACAGTTCTATCTGTTAATATATTGAAACTGTATTATATAGAGATAGGTTGTTAATTAATGTCGAACTAGAGCTACACAACGGGTTATTTGCGACGGTTCGAGATCAATACGGAAGGGAAAGATGTTAGGGCAACACCACGCAATTTGAACCACGGTCAAATGACGAGGCAACGCTTGAGCTTTCTCTTCTCTCCAAAGTTCCACACCATACCAAAATGAGGACATTTGAGGCCACGACAGATTGAATGTGCACCAGTCCCCTCCCGTGTACACGAAGGCCTCTGGTTTGATCCGAATTCGTAACCCTCCCGTTGCTAATCCGTTTCTCTTCCAACCGGACTACCTCGGCTTCCGGTGCAGAAATGAACTCATCACAGAAGTTGGTTCAGGTTTTACGGCCGAAGGTCCAAAGACGGACAATCTGCGAAGAACAAAGACAATCGAAAGCATTAAAAATAAGTAAAAGTTTAAAAAAGTCTAATCAACATTGAAAAGTATGTTTAATATTATATATTGACTTGTACATATTATATATGTTTTTAGTGTATAGACGACATAAAAGGTGCAGGATAAAAGATGTAATACAAGTAGGTCAAACAGTGGTAAAATAGATTATGAGGGCTAAGAAATATCATCGGGGGGTATTTCAATTAACGTCACACTGGAGCAACACAACGTTCTATTGGTGACGGTCCGGGATCAATCCCAAAGGGAAAGATCCAAGGACAACACCATGTAATTTTGAACAACAGAAATATCATCGGAGAAATTGTGATAAGATGTGTATCCCACCAGCCAAAGACCTTCGTTTACACGGGAGCTGGTGCAGGTTAAATCTGTCGTTGCCTCTAATGTCCTCACGTTTGCATGGTGTGGAAATTTGGAGAGTGGGGTTCCAGCTCAGGTGTTTTTCTCGTCATGTCACCATTGTTCAAAATTGCGAGGCGTTGTCCTTGGATCTTTCCTTTCTGGATTTATCCCTGAATAGGGATAAGATAGACCCCGACAGTCGCTAATAGCCCTTGTGTGTTGCACCAGGGAGACGTCAGTTAACTACCTACCGTTACTCTCTAAATGGTCTCCCACGACCCTCAAGCACTAAGCGGAAATCTCAGTTGAGTTTTGAATAATTTCGTGAAATATTTAGAATTCCTTTTAATCTGTACTGGGATTTTTATGCTGTAAAGGCCAATTCAGGACAAGCTGAAACAAAATGTTTTTCCGCCAATTAAAGACACACAAACAACGATAAACAAGAGCAAAATACACAAAATTTAGTTACCGGATTCGAAACTTTCCCTAGTACAACCTGCAGACTGATAACCGTAAAGGGAAAGATTGTTTCTTGAATATTTCCTCTGAGTATTTTTAGTACTTAACCTAATCCCAATTTCCAAGTTTTATAAACATAAACCTGAAATATTAAAATAAATATTACTTTTATACGATTCCCTCATCGATTGTAGTTGACTTGAAGTATTTCAAATCTACAGGCCTAACCTTATTGTTCAAATGAAGTGAAGAAACTTTGCATAATGCGTATATAAACATCGAAATCGTTCAGTTAACTAAGAAACTTGCTCTGAAGTGCTGAATGCATCAACGTTGTCCAGTAATTTTAATATAAAAATTGCATTTTTAGCAAAAGATCATATTTTTAAAGTTTTTATTGAAGTATGAGTGAAAGATTGCAGCCTAAAAATGCGGACTGTGACAAAACGTCTCGTTTATCTGCTGAAGAGGAGCAGCAAACGACAGGGGATTGCAAATCGAAGCCAATGGCAAGTGAAAAGAGCCAAAATTTCATGGAACCGAATAGAATCCAAATCTCGGATTTCGATGATGGTGTTGAAGCTCAAGCATCCGTGTCTTTGGATGACCCTCGGAAAACATCTTTAGAAGGTAACTCGAAAAGAAAACCTGACAAAAAGGGTGCCTCTGCAGCTACGTTTATGATCCTCAGACAAAGCCGTCTAAAGCAAGTAAGGGAAAGTGAATTGCTTATACAGGATACAGACCTTCAAGACCAAAGTATCCAACAGACAAATACAGCGGGACCAAGCAGTTGCAAGAACGAGAGCCAGGATCAGAATATAGTGAGACGTTCCTATTCATGCAGCCTTTGTAGAAAGTGCTATACTCGAAAACAGAATTTAACACGGCATCAAAAGAACCATCATCCAGCAGAAGCAGTCTTATCTGACAGAACTCAAGGAGCCAGTGTTTCCAAAAAGAGGTTGCGGGATAAAAGAACTCCCAGATGTGAGAAGTCACACCAGTGTCAATTATGCGAAAAGGCGTTTCAGATTCCATCGCAGTTAAAACGACATATTCTAATAAACACCCGAGAGAAACCCTTCAAATGTCCAGATTGTGAACAGTCATTTACGACGAAAGATTTGTTAAAGCGTCACGTATCACGTATTCATTTAAAAGTTAAATTTCCTTGCGATATCTGTAAGAAACATTTTTCAGATAATTCCAACCTACGGAAGCATATATCAACTATCCACTTTAAGAAGAAATTGTTTGAATGTGAAATCTGCAAGAAAAAGTTTTCTCAAAACTCACACTTACAGGTTCATATGTTAAGCATCCACTCCAAACTGAAGACATATGAGTGTGAAATATGTCGGAAAAAGTTTTCCACTCAGCACAACTTGTATTCTCATAGACGTGTCCACACAGGTGAAAAGCCGTACGAATGTGAAGTGTGTTATCGTAAGTTTTCTCACCATGCTGGTTTAAAAGAACACAAGTGTCCACCGTTCAAATAACCATTTTATAGACTAGTTTTATCGACAATTAACTAGCAATTGAGGATTTAAAGACAAACGCTCCCATGGTATAAAAGTGAAACATTTTTAAAACGATAAAGATAGAAATGTATTTAGATTAGTAATTTTTTTCTCATCTGTTGACCACGTACCAATACTTCTCAGTATCATAATTTGAATTCTATTATGTACTCACAGTATCTTGTCATAAATGTTTTCTGTTTAATGCTTTTTATCGCTAATCTTTATTTAAGTTTATATAATTATATTCACTTTTAAATTGTAGATGTAAATTGGAGTTTAATAAACATTTTTTATTTCTATATTTGATTTCGAAATTGTTACCCAATAAGGATAGTACACTTTTTTATTGATAAATATAACTTTGAAGTTATAAAATCAGACAATAGAACAAAAGAAGATTTTACTTATTGAAATTCATTCTACGTAGTGGACGAAAACCTGAAAACCGGATTGCATAAAAATTTGTTTTTTTTTTCTGTGCAATATAACCTAACATAATTTAAAACACATCTGAAATTTACGTCACAAATTACTTTATGAGAAAGTTTATCCCTAAAATTATGTGGCCAAATATAGCCTTTCGTCATAAAACCCCTAAAAGCAATATTACATGCTTACGCTGTTGCTATTTGCTATACTGCGATTTCCGAAATCCATTCAAAGATTCCTCATACTTCAAATATTGAAGTCGTTTTCTAAATAAAAACCTTTATTTCGTTCTGAACGTTTAAAAGTTTGTACGATGAATGTTCTTAGAGCAATTTTCCCTTTCAAGAATTAGGTAGGTATGTTAATTAAAGTCACATTGGAGCAACACAACGGGCTATTGCTGTTGGTGCGGGATCAATCCCAATGGAAAAGATCCGAGGACAAAGTCAGGACGAAATAACTCCTGAGCTGACACCGCACTTTCCAAACTACCACACCACGCCAACGTTAGGACATTTGAGGCCACGACAGATTTAACGAGAACAGCCCCTTCGTACACGGCGGTTTTTGGTTGAATTCGAACTCGCAATACTCCGATTGCTAATGCGTTACTCTTCCAACCGGGCTACGGCGGAGGAGGAAGAAACAGAGAGCAGGTGAGGGTAAAGATGAAAGGGAGAAAAGATCACTAGGTTGTTTACAACTGAGAAGAGATTCGTGCTTTGGATCAATAAGAAACTTCAACTTAATTTTTAAAAACGCAGTGTTCAGTTTGAAATATCAATTCCTCTTAAATGTGTTTAAACGTTTTATTTCGTCGTTTACTCTAACTGAAATATATATCTAAAAGTTCTCGAAAAATGTGAGTTTATTAAAAAAGTAATTTCTGTGATGTTAGTTTTACGATTTTGACTCTTAAACTGCCACGTAAGATTGGGTATATTACATCCAAATTACAAACTATATTAAAGGATTAAGTTGGATTTTATCGTGTAAGGGTTATATTTTGCTAAACTGTTCTAAAGTCCTGTACGTTTGGATCGAAAAAGAAAGATATTTTTTAATGCAGATATAATTATGTTACTTAATTTTTATGTTAGATAGGGACTGGTATATTGTCTTAAAATATTGATTCTTGTTACAACTGATATATAAATGTTAAGAATTTGAAATAAATTTTTGAGAAATATTAAAATTTACGATTTTTCAGTGATGGTACATTCTTTTATTCCATGTCATTTTGTATCTATTACTCCTATTATTGCATAATTAAAGCGAATAAATATTGTGCAACAGATATATTTAACAACCTACTTCTTAAAGAAAGAATATTCGCCAGTTTTAATAGCTTGTATTGATGTTAGAGTTCCTAAATACGTCAACATATGCGGAAATTTATTTTTTGTTAAAACTTAAATGAATGGTTGTAGTAACTTTGTTCTCATGAGATATTTTAATTTGATAATTCTTCCAGAAGAATTAATAATTTTTGTGATTTCAACTCGAAAAGGAATCCGTTCGAATGAAGTTGGTGACAAATGCCTGTCGTTTGGCTGCTAGGAGATTAGACCACAATATGGAGAGTGGCATTACGGGGTTAAATGCCCGGATGGTGTTTTGCAGGGTGCTTCTCTAAGAGCCAACACTACATTACTTCTCGTTATTGCATCTCTTTACCTAACTTTTAAATATCTGTCTTTTTATCTGTTAATTATTGGAGTGTATCTTTTTAAACAATTATAAAACAATTGATGAAACAGTGGAAATGTTTTTAAAATATATTCCTGCTTCCCAGTTCCTATTCCAATTAAATAGAATAGTAGCAACAAGTACCCTTCGTGGTATTTAGAAGGTAGTATTAAACTGAAAAGGCTGAAAAGCAATATTATATATGAGCATTCCAGGTCTGATCGAACATAATGAATTAGGAATGACATTTCCAATATCCGTCGGAAACACTCGTCATCTGACCGTGGTTCAAAATTACGTGGTGTTGTCCTCAGATTTTACCCTTTGGGATTGATCCCGGATCGTCACCAATAGCCCGTTGTGTTGCTCTAGTGTGACGTTAATTCAAAAATACCAATTCCAATACTGTCGGAAACACAATGTAGAATACAAGAAAAAGGGAATAAAATGGATGTGGAAAAGTATCCCATTCTAAAGCGCCAATTAAAATATGGGCACTTTCCCTGTTAGAGTTTTTTTATTTTCCCTTCGAAAGAACTTGTCCTGTCACAAGAACATGGATTTCAATTCAAATTTTTAATCAGGATACGATTGCTGTAGCTCATTGGTTTACACACAGCAGTAGCAACCGGCGTGTGTAGGAGGTGATTGTTCGATTCCTGTAAACTTCAAAGGATATTTTCCTTTCTTCCGTACAAAACTTTCTGTAGATGTATGTGTATCCTTTACATTTCACATAAGAAGCATTGATTAAAGCGGCTTGACTTTAATCTGGCCATCTCTTCCTGGTGACACGAAACGTTTTTGTCTTATCGTAAATTATCCGGTATGTAGGTAGGGCCGCTGTGGCCCGGTTGGAAGAGCAACGGCTTAGCTCCAGAGGGTTGGGAGTTCGAATCCAGCCTACAATGAAGGCATTGTTGATTATTTTTCTTGGAAAACTGAAAACTCTCAAAAAGTTATAAATATTTAAAATTTAGCAAATATTTTACTTATTAGGATCTCTTGGATATAGATACAACACATGTACGGGAAATGAATAACGCATGTATTGTCAATGCAAATAAAAATTAACACACTTAATCGTACAAAAAATATTCTTATATGTATGTAGTAAATTAACTGATCGTTTGTTAGAGAGTGAGTGTCCATATTTGTTTATCTAGAGATACGACACTAGCGAAAAATAAGAACCTGTAATAAATTCAATATACCCCACATTCAACTCTATAAGCGTTTCATACTTATAAATCAATTTTACAACCAGCAGACTTACCCTTACCCTCTTGATCAATAGAATTTTTCCAAAGCTTTCTTTTCCAAGGAAAGTATCAACAGAATCATTCGAAATGATAATATTCTAAGGAAACGACCGATAAAATGTTTCCAAATGATTTTATTTCAAGGAAGTGACGAACAGAATCTTTAGAAATGATCGTATTCTAACTAAAGGACCAATAGCATCTGTTCAAAGGAGTCTTTTCTAATGGTAGGATGAATATAATCTCTGCAAAGAACTATATTCTTTGGAGAGGACGAATAGAACCTTTCCAAAAGATCCTATTCTAAGGAAATGAGAATCCATTGATTCTTTCAAACTATACGTGGATATTTAGTTATTAAAATTGTTGGGAGTAAAAATATACTTCACTACTAGAAAATCTCATGCAGCTTAGAAAGTTAAAACAGTGATAAATATGCTCAAATTGTAGAAATAATGTAAACCATGCAGCATGAAATATAGTATTTTCCATTCTGTATATTCTAAAATAATCCATAAGGCAGATTAAATTGAATCGCTTCTAAATTAATATTCCTTCTCATTAATAAAAAAGGACTTGAGAAAATACTATTACTTATTTAGGTTAATAGGAAACAGACATTGTGTTTAGGTGATTTTCTATAGATTTCAAATTTAATATACTGAGATATAGATACTGAGCAGAACCACGTATTGAACTGCAGGCAATTGTTTCATCAGTTAGTTCATCGTCGACATGTACGCAAAAGTCGAGAGTGAGCGTCTCCTTTACATTCGTCTAAATCAACGTAAACTGAGAGTTGACGAATATATTCACCTGAGAGATGCTGTGGCAAATGACGGGACCGTTGAAAACCTCGGTGCCTTAGTCATACTACCAGCTACATTTACAGGCAGTCCCAGACACATGCACGAATACACGCAAGATGCTATGACGTACGTGAGGACGTACGGGAGACCAGACTTATTTATCACCTTCACCTGCAATCCGACTTGGACGGAGATCAAGGAGGTTCTTACCAATGGTCAGTTACCCAGTGAGCGCCACGACTTGATTGCGAGAGTATTTAAACAGAAGCACTTGAAACTGCACTTTGCGCATCTTTCGTTTTCTTGAATTCTGCAATTTTTCGTCGGAATTTCGTTTATGTTTGTCTTTATGTCTTAATCTTTTACATATTGCAATATATTCAGGAGTTAAATGTATATATTTGCTTCCGAAGTACATTGTAGAAGCTTTGAAAAATTTAAAACGTATTTTCCGTACAACTTAAATGATTGCATTTTTCTGTGAAAGAAAAGTGCTTATTCTAATTCACTTTTCAAGCAACATTTAACCATTTCAACCCGAGCTACGCCGGGTAATTCAGCTAGTTGAAAATAAAAACGGATTTGTCTCCAACGTGACTTGAAATAAAATGTAAAATGTTTTCTTTACAATGACCTCTAAGTTTAACAAGCGAGTGTGAAGGCATTTTGTAAAACGGTCGCATTATTTTTTTCATTTGAATACTTTACAACGAGTAAAAATTTCACAAAATAAAGCAAGTGAAAAGAAAATAAAATTCTCCAAAATAGACATATCTTTAAATGAACTATGTATTATGCAGATATATTTGTCATTTGAATTAAAAATTAATATTTATATACTTGAGGACACGCACTCTGTTCATATTATAGTGTATATGGTACCGGCAAAGTATGCAAAGCAGGCATTGTATGGCTAGGCAATATACAGAATGAGTGGCGTTTTGGGGCAAGATAATGAAACAATTAATATTTCACACATTTCCTTGGCATTCTATGCAATGCCAAAAGACAAACCTGCAAAGTATATAATGCTCCCGTTATTGTCGTTTCTAATTTCACGTGACAAGGCACGTGACTTTTGACGCTCGCCTCAGACGGAGGTTTGCATTTCAGTCTTAGTTCGGAAGTGACGCTACTTTCAATTTGGTGAGCAAAGACTAGCCCATACTGTAATGTGTGAAATTGGAAGATGTAGTGTCCGAGAAGGAGTTAGTGAGCGATGTGAAAAATGCCAAGATGACTACTAAGAAGAAACTACAGGACTATTAAACTTGATTTTGTATTTCTTTCTTTTTCATATACGTCTTTTCAATAAAAGCCTTTTCATGACTATCTTTTAATACTTTGTCTAAATACCATTTGACATTTTATATAATGCCTAGATATTACATCCAATGCCCAGGGAAAGTATATATAATATTAAAATAATTCGGATATTTCATATTTTGCTCCAAAACGCCAGGCATTCTATACAACTCCTGCTTTTCATACATTGCAGGTAACATGAATAAAAATGAAAACAAATAGAAAATCTCCTTAAAGTAATCTATTTATCTGTTGTTGGTTTCACATATTTCTTAGGGTTTATTAGTTAAACGCATAGACCAAGTCCATGAGTTAAGAAAAACTGAAAACGTTGAACATTATATCAGAACTGCCATGGATATCCTCTTGCTGGATCAATGTACAATGTAGACCAGAAGGTGATTTGGGGAGTCTTGTTCAATGTTGCATTTTAATTAAGTTGAAAAAGTCTTATAACACCCCCCTTTGTACACGACGGTTTTAGCTGTATTCGAAGCCCTCCGGCTGCTAATCCGTTACTCTTCCGACTGGGCTATCACGGCCCATTAAAATACATGGGAAACTATGCAATTTAAAAGATATTACTGATGGAAACTTTAAACAGAATTTAAGAACCATGGTTTTGTTTATATCCTTACAGTGTGGATAGGTTTGTTACCCATCTAAGATAAGACGAATATGATGCGTCTGTTTCTGAGTAAGATGTCGCCGTGTGCAATTTACACAGCTTTGGCTATGCCGATTATTTCCTCGCCCTAAAGCTATAATTCAGTATGCTAATTGAGGCTTTGAAGAGCAGCTACTATAGAATATACACCATATGGACAAAAGCAATTGGACACTTAGTGGGGAGTTGTTTTTCCTGGTTAGGACTGGGCTCATTGCTTTATGTACATGGTACCATGAACGCTGACGTATACTTCGACGTTCTGGATAATTCGGCCTTGCCTACACTATGGCAATACTACGGCGATGATGGTTGTTCCTTCCTACAGGATCGAGCTCCATGTCATGCTACAAAACGAGTCCTGTACTGGTTCCCTGAAAATGAGGTGAATAGGCTTGACTGGCCTGTTCAGAGCCCCGATCTCAATCCGATCGAGCACTTGTGGGACGAAGTGAAGCGACGGGTACGACACCGCCACTCACGCCCATCTTCACAACAATCTCTTCTCACAGCCTTGCAAGGGTCATGGCGTGCTATTCCTGCCCAGACTTATAGAGAACTTGTGGAAAGTATGCCTCGTCGTTTTGCAGCTATAATACAAGCAAAAGGAGGGCCTACCCGTTACTAAATAGAATAATAAAGCACATTTTCTGAAAAACATGCAGTGTCCAAATACTTTTGTCCATATAGTGTATATGATTGGGTGAGTTCCAGATGGAAGAGCACCGGATTAGCAAATGGAAGGTTGCGAGTTCGAATACAACCCAAGATCATCGTGTACAAATGGCCTGGTGAATGATAAATCGGTCGTGGCCTCAAATGCTCTCACGTTGGCGTGGTGTGGACGTTTGGGGAGTGGGGTGCCAGGTCAGGTGTGACCTCGTCATCTGATTGTGATTCGAAATTACGAGGCATTGTCCTGGGATCTTTCCCTTTTGGATTGATCCCGGACCGTCACCAATAGCTCGCTGTGTTGCTCCAGTGCGATGTTAAAAAACTAACCACCTATCAAGTTCATTTTCATGCCTTTAAAATGTTCTGTTCTCAGTCTGGCTATTATGGTAGTGGTGGATCTGTCAGTGTTAATATAAAAAGAAATCAATTTTCTCTCATGTGAATTTGGATTTTAGCAAAGAATTAGCCTCAGTAGGAGTCATTTGGGTCTGTTTAGCATTCAATTAACTGGTTTCATTTGCCTATTGTAGGACGTGTGTTTAAGAAGGACAACTCTATACATTTTAAAAGTCCCGAATAGTGTAAGAAACTGGGGTGGACTATCCAGAAAAGTGGGCACATTAGGCGAGGATAGATGGATATTTTTAATAACGTCGCACTAGTGCAATACAACGGACTATTGGAGACCGTCCGGTATCGATCCCGAAGGGAAAGATTCAAGGACAACTCGAAATTTTGAAACACGGTCAGATGACGAGAGCAACATCTGAGCTAGCACCCCACTCTCCAAACTTCCACATCACGCCAACGTGTGGACATTTGAGGCCACGACTGATTTAACGTGCACCAGCCCCGTGAAGACGACGGACTTTGGGTGGACCGAGTCTCGTACTCGCAACCCTTCGGTTGGTAATCCGATTTTCTTCCAACTGGACTACTGCGGCCAAACCCAAGGCGAAGGAAAACGAATTGTCCTAAAATGAAATGAAAAATATGTGTCTTAAGTGTCTATGTTTATAACATGAAAATTATATTAATCTATTAAAAATTCTTATTGATATCAATGCAGTTATAAACTTTCCATTTTAGATTAAGGGCTGCGGTGGCCCGGTTGGAAGAGTAACGGACTAGCAACCGAAGGGTTGCGGGTTCGAATCCATCCAAACACCGTCGTGTACAAAGGGGGATGGTGCACGTTAAATCTGTCGTGGCCTCAAATGTCCTCACGTTGGCGTGGTGTGGAAGTTTGGAGAGTGGGGGGCCAGCTCAGGTGTTGCCTCGTCATCTAACCGTGGTTCAAAATTACGTGGTGTTGTCCTCAGATCTTTCCCTTTGGTGATCGATCCCGGACCGTCACAAATAGCCCGTTGTGTTGCTCCAGTGTGACGTTAATTGAAATACCCCCCCCATTTTAGATTATGTTTTGCCAAAATTTTATTTTTTGGATCGTATCGGCGCATAATTTATATTTGTGAACATATATCTGACATATACTTTTCCATTTGTAATTCAAATTTCCTCTGTTTCTAACCCTTTCCTTTATTTGGGGTTCGCATTTTCCAGTGTTCTTCCTAAAAACAGCAATGTGATAATCGTATTCAAATTTTGTTCTTATTTCCTCGGTTTATTTCTCTGTTTTAAGTATAGAAGCATGGTGCATCATCTGTAAAATAATAACATTAATCAGTATAACATTCTAGCGTACACATATACTTTTTTGCAGATAAATAAAATTTACACATGACAAGGATTACATAAGATTTAATAGCATAAATAATGTAATTATAGATCCATAAAAAAAGAATTTAAGCTTTAGAGATGGATCTGCTCTAAACAATGTTGTTGTCTTGATGAGGTATTTCGTCATTAGCAAAGCTGGTCAGATCTTGATGGATCGGATAGATATCTCCCCGAAATCACTTCGAAGGTTAAATTATAAAGTGGGAAAAGAAGTAAAACCATATTTGTGTGCGCTAGAGTGATCAAACCCTCCTGGTGGGTGTTTCGACGACGAATCTCGTCATTTGCAAAAGGGACCAGATTTTTAAGGACGAGATATCTCGTCGTTTGAAAGAAATTGACCAGATCTTCATCATAAAAATATCCGCAATATGTGCCTTCATGACTAGATATCTCGTCATCTTCAAAATTGGTCAGATCTTGAAGGACGAGATATCTCGTCGAAACCACGTGGAGGTTTAATCAGTGAAGATTTTATGAGTATCATAACGAAAGAAGGGAGTTGCAGCTTTTGTAGTCACAAGACTCTAGGCATTAGAAGGTAGAAGTCTGACTTTGCCTCACTTTCGAGTTGTAGGCGGCTCAGGTTCGATTCCTCAAAGGGAGCATTTCTCTCTTTTGTGTCAGTAAAATTTTCCTTGCTTGTGCATGTCTATTACTTGATATTGTTTGTCTTGTTTCTGGCTTAAACCAACCAACTGGCTTTACCTCTTTCCACAGCTGGGTAAGAGAGAATGGCCTTCTCGCCGAGGGAAAATTCTCCTGATATACTTCGCCCCCCACGAACATAATGCAACATAGCAGGATCTAACAGTCTCAAATTTCCAAATGGACACAGCATTCTTACTGTCTGTCTTAGGTGCACAAACTCATAGGCGTCCCCGACTTACATACTTTCGTGTTTTGCTTTGGATACCCATAACCTTTTTGAGAATCCATTTATGGTTTTGAACTTTTCAAACCTCTTTGTGGTTGTCTGTATGAGGTATCTCGTCTTTAGCAGAACTGACCAGATCTTGGTGGTACAAGGTATCCAGTCATTGGAAGAAAACTGACCAGATCTTGATCTCGTCATTAGCAGAACTGACGAGATCTTGGTGGTACAAGGTATCTTGTCATGGGATGAAAACTGACCAGATCTTGATCTCGTCATTAGCAGAACTGACCAGATCTTGGTTGTACAAGGTATCCAGTCATTGGAAGAAAACTGACCAGATCTTGATCTCGTCATTAGCAGAACTGAACAGATCTTGGTGGTACAAGGTATCCAGTCATGGGATGAAAACTGACCAGATCTTGATCTCGTCATTAGCAGAACTGACCAGATCTTGGTGGTACAAGGTATCCAGTCATTGGAAGAAAACTGACCAGATCTTGATCTCGTCATTAGCAGAACTGACCAGATCTTGGTGGTACAAGGTATCCAGTCATTGGAAGAAAACTGACCAGATCTTGATCTCGTCATTAGCAGAACTGACGAGATCTTGGTGGTACAAGGTATCTTGTCATGGGATGAAAACTGACCAGATCTTGATCTCGTCATTAGCAGAACTGACCAGATCTTGGTGGTACAAGGTATCCAGTCATTGGAAGAAAACTGACCAGACCTTTATCTCGTCATTAGCAGAACTGACGAGATCTTGGTGGTACAAGGTATCCAGTCATGTGATGAAAACTGACCAGATCTTGATCTCGTCATTAGCAGAACTGACCAGATCTTGGTGGTACAAGTTATCCAGTCATTGGAAGAAAACTGACCAGATCTTGATCTCGTCGTTAGCAGAACTAATCAGATATTGTTGGAGAGGATATCCGGTTATTGGAATGAAATTGACCAGATTAAAAGCAGTTGGTTTTTCATTTTTAGGGAATTTGAAGCATCGGGGTTTTTATACAATGAAGAAATGCTATTTTTGTTTTCATTGGAGTAAATTGTTTTAAAATATCTTAATCCACACATGAAATTTACGAATCTGTTTATTCAATGTATTAGATCAATAATTAAAGGCATACAATTTTATTGCTTTTATTCGACATTCAAGCTTCTGAAATGCTGCAGAAATCAAATTAAAATTCACGTATCAAATTATGTTCCACACCAAAATGCATGCTCTGAAAGAAGATGCACAAGCACTTTTTGAAAAAGAAACCTTCCCTCTGCAAGTGTTTCTTTTTCAAAAAGTGCTTGTGATGTATTTCCTTTATGTCTTCTTATTCATAAATCAATAAATAGTATCTTCATTTACGTTATATTTATTTTTTATAAATGGTACATCAGAATATTGAAGACCAATCGGCACTATCCACATTTATGTTGTTGTAAAATCACAACAGAGAGAGAGAAAAAAAGAGAAGAGGGGTTATTTCAGTTAACGTCACACTAGAGCAACACAACGGGCTATTGGTGACGGTCCGGGATCAATCTCAAAGGGAAAGAACCGAGGACAACACACGTAATTTTAAACCACGGTCAGATGATTAGGTCATACTTGAGCTATAGTACCAACTTTCCAAACTTCCTCTCGGGTTTGACCCCGGACCGTCGCTAATAGCCCATTGTGCAGCTCCAGTGTGACTCTAATTAAAATACCTACCTACTTACAAAAGTTCTATCTGTTAATATATTGTAAATTTATTATATAGCGGTAGGTAGTTAATTAATTTCGCACTGGAGCAACACAACGGGCTGTTGGCGACGATTCGGGATCAATATGGAAGGGAAAGATTCGAGGGCAACACCACGCAATTCGAACCACGGTCAGATGACAAGTCAACGCTTGAGCTATCACTTCCCTCCAAAGTTCCACACCATGGAAAAATGAGGACATTTGAGGCCACGACGGATTGAACGTGCACCATCCTCCTCCCATGTACACGAAGGCCTCTGGTTTGATCCGGATTCGTAACACTCCGGTTGCTAATCCGTTACTCTTCCTACCGGGCAACTGCGGCTTCCGGTGCAGTAATGAACTCACCACAGAAGTTGGTTCAGGTTCTACGGCGGAAGGTCCAAAGAAGGACAAGCTGCGAAAAACAAAGACAATCGAAACCATTAAAAATAAGTAAAAGTTTAAAATAATCTAATCAACATTAAAAAGTATGTTTAAAATTATATATTTACTTGTACATATTATATGTTTTTAGTGTATAGACGACATTAAAGGTGCAGGATAAAAGATGTAATGCAAGTAGGTCAACCATTGGAAAAATAGATTATGAAGGCTAAGAAATATCACCGGAGAAATTGTGATAAGATGTGCATCCCCACCAGCCAGAGACCTTCGTGTACACGGGAGATGGTGCAGGTTAAATCTGTCGTGGCCTCTAATGTCCTTACGTTGGCATGATCTAGAAGTTTGGAGAGTGGGGTTCCATCTTAGGTGTTGTTCTCGTCATGTCACCGTGGTTTAAAATTACAAGGCGTTGTCCTTGGATCTTTCTTTTCCGGATTTATCCCGAAATAGGGATAAGATAGACCCCGACCGTCGCCAATAGCCCTTATGTGTTGCATCAGAGAGACGTTAATTAACTACCTACCGTTACTCTTTAAATGGGCTACCACGACTCACAAGCACTAAGCGGAAATCTCATTTGAGTTTTGAATTATTTCGTGAAATATTTAGAATTCCTTTTAATCTGTACTGGGATTTTTATGCTGTAAAGGCCAATTCAGGACAAGCTGAACCATAAAATGTTTTTACGCCAATTAAAGACACATTCACCACACTTATTAAGAGATAAACAAGAGCGAAATACACAAAATTTAGTTACCGGATTCGAAACTTTCCGTAGTACAACCTGCAGACTGACAGCCGTAAAGGGAAAGATCGTTTTTAGAATTTTTCCTCCGAGTTCTTTCAGTACTTAACATATTCCCAATTTCCAAATTTTATAAATATAAACCTGTAATATTAAAATAAATATTACTTTTATACGATTCCTTTACCGGTCGTATTTGACTTGAAGTATTTCAATTCTACAGGCCTAACCTTATTGTTCAAATGAAGTGAAGAAACTTTGCATAATGCGTATATAAACATCGAAATCGTTCAGTTAACTAAGAAACTTGCTCTGAAGTGCTGAATGCATCAACGTTGTCCAGTAATTTTAATATAAAAATTGCATTTTTAGCAAAAGATCATATTTTTAAAGTTTTTATTGAAGTATGAGTGAAAGATTGCAGCCTAAAAATGCGGACTGTGACAAAACGTCTCGTTTATCTGCTGAAGAGGAGCAGCAAACGACAGGGGATTGCAAATCGAAGCCAATGGCAAGTGAAAAGAGCCAAAATTTCATGGAACCGAATAGAATCCAAATCTCGGATTTCGATGATGGTGTTGAAGCTCAAGCATCCGTGTCTTTGGATGACCCTCGGAAAACATCTTTAGAAGGTAACTCGAAAAGAAAACCTGACAAAAAGGGTGCCTCTGCAGCTACGTTTATGATCCTCAGACAAAGCCGTCTAAAGCAAGTAAGGGAAAGTGAATTGCTTATACAGGATACAGACCTTCAAGACCAAAGTATCCAACAGACAAATACAGCGGGACCAAGCAGTTGCAAGAACGAGAGCCAGGATCAGAATATAGTGAGACGTTCCTATTCATGCAGCCTTTGTAGAAAGTGCTATACTCGAAAACAGAATTTAACACGGCATCAAAAGAACCATCATCCAGCAGAAGCAGTCTTATCTGACAGAACTCAAGGAGCCAGTGTTTCCAAAAAGAGGTTGCGGGATAAAAGAACTCCCAGATGTGAGAAGTCACACCAGTGTCAATTATGCGAAAAGGCGTTTCAGATTCCATCGCAGTTAAAACGACATATTCTAATAAACACCCGAGAGAAACCCTTCAAATGTCCAGATTGTGAACAGTCATTTACGACGAAAGATTTGTTAAAGCGTCACGTATCACGTATTCATTTAAAAGTTAAATTTCCTTGCGATATCTGTAAGAAACATTTTTCAGATAATTCCAACCTACGGAAGCATATATCAACTATCCACTTTAAGAAGAAATTGTTTGAATGTGAAATCTGCAAGAAAAAGTTTTCTCAAAACTCACACTTACAGGTTCATATGTTAAGCATCCACTCCAAACTGAAGACATATGAGTGTGAAATATGTCGGAAAAAGTTTTCCACTCAGCACAACTTGTATTCTCATAGACGTGTCCACACAGGTGAAAAGCCGTACGAATGTGAAGTGTGTTATCGTAAGTTTTCTCACCATGCTGGTTTAAAAGAACACAAGTGTCCACCGTTCAAATAACCATTTTATAGACTAGTTTTATCGACAATTAACTAGCAATTGAGGATTTAAAGACAAACGCTCCCATGGTATAAAAGTGAAACATTTTTAAAACGATAAAGATAGAAATGTATTTAGATTAGTAATTTTTTTCTCATCTGTTGACCACGTACCAATACTTCTCAGTATCATAATTTGAATTCTATTATGTACTCACAGTATCTTGTCATAAATGTTTTCTGTTTAATGCTTTTTATCGCTAATCTTTATTTAAGTTTATATAATTATATTCAATTTTAAATTGTAGATGTAAATTGGAGTTTAATAAACATTTTTTATTTCTATATTTGATTTCGAAATTGTTACCCAATAAGGATAGTACACTTTTTTATTGATAAATATAACTTTGAAGTTATAAAATCAGACAATAGAACAAAAGAAGATTTTACTTATTGAAATTCATTCTACGTAGTGGACGAAAACCTGAAAACCGGATTGCATAAAAATTTGTTTTTTTTTTCTGTGCAATATAACCTAACATAATTTAAAACACATCTGAAATTTACGTCACAAATTACTTTATGAGAAAGTTTATCCCTAAAATTATGTGGCCAAATATAGCCTTTCGTCATAAAACCCCTAAAAGCAATATTACATGCTTACGCTGTTGCTATTTGCTATACTGCGATTTCCGAAATCCATTCAAAGATTCCTCATACTTCAAATATTGAAGTCGTTTTCTAAATAAAAACCTTTATTTCGTTCTGAACGTTTAAAAGTTTGTACGATGAATGTTCTTAGAGCAATTTTCCCTTTCAAGAATTAGGTAGGTATGTTAATTAAAGTCACATTGGAGCAACACAACGGGCTATTGCTGTTGGTGCGGGATCAATCCCAATGGAAAAGATCCGAGGACAAAGTCAGGACGAAATAACTCCTGAGCTGACACCGCACTTTCCAAACTACCACACCACGCCAACGTTAGGACATTTGAGGCCACGACAGATTTAACGAGAACAGCCCCTTCGTACACGGCGGTCTTTGGTTGAATTCGAACTCGCAATACTCCGATTGCTAATGCGTTACTCTTCCAACCGGGCTACGGCGGAGGAGGAAGAAACAGAGAGCAGGTGAGGGTAAAGATGAAAGGGAGAAAAGATCACTAGGTTGTTTACAACTGAGAAGAGATTCGTGCTTTGGATCAATAAGAAACTTCAACTTAATTTTTAAAAACGCAGTGTTCAGTTTGAAATATCAATTCCTCTTAAATGTGTTTAAACGTTTTATTTCGTCGTTTACTCTAACTGAAATATATATCTAAAAGTTCTCGAAAAATGTGAGTTTATTAAAAAAGTAATTTCTGTGATGTTAGTTTTACGATTTTGACTCTTAAACTGCCACGTAAGATTGGGTATATTACATCCAAATTACAAACTATATTAAAGGATTAAGTTGGATTTTATCGTGTAAGGGTTATATTTTGCTAAACTGTTCTAAAGTCCTGTACGTTTGGATCGAAAAAGAAAGATATTTTTTAATGCAGATATAATTATGTTACTTAATTTTTATGTTAGATAGGGACTGGTATATTGTCTTAAAATATTGATTCTTGTTACAACTGATATATAAATGTTAAGAATTTGAAATAAATTTTTGAGAAATATTAAAATTTACGATTTTTCAGTGATGGTACATTCTTTTATTCCATGTCATTTTGTATCTATTACTCCTATTATTGCATAATTAAAGCGAATAAATATTGTGCAACAGATATATTTAACAACCTACTTCTTAAAGAAAGAATATTCGCCAGTTTTAATAGCTTGTATTGATGTTAGAGTTCCTAAATACGTCAACATATGCGGAAATTTATTTTTTGTTAAAACTTAAATGAATGGTTGTAGTAACTTTGTTCTCATGAGATATTTTAATTTGATAATTCTTCCAGAAGAATTAATAATTTTTGTGATTTCAACTCGAAAAGGAATCCGTTCGAATGAAGTTGGTGACAAATGCCTGTCGTTTGGCTGCTAGGAGATTAGACCACAATATGGAGAGTGGCATTACGGGGTTAAATGCCCGGATGGTGTTTTGCAGGGTGCTTCTCTAAGAGCCAACACTACATTACTTCTCGTTATTGCATCTCTTTACCTAACTTTTAAATATCTGTCTTTTTATCTGTTAATTATTGGAGTGTATCTTTTTAAACAATTATAAAACAATTGATGAAACAGTGGAAATGTTTTTAAAATATATTCCTGCTTCCCAGTTCCTATTCCAATTAAATAGAATAGTAGCAACAAGTACCCTTCGTGGTATTTAGAAGGTAGTATTAAACTGAAAAGGCTGAAAAGCAATATTATATATGAGCATTCCAGGTCTGATCGAACATAATGAATTAGGAATGACATTTCCAATATCCGTCGGAAACACTCGTCATCTGACCGTGGTTCAAAATTACGTGGTGTTGTCCTCAGATTTTACCCTTTGGGATTGATCCCGGATCGTCACCAATAGCCCGTTGTGTTGCTCTAGTGTGACGTTAATTCAAAAATACCAATTCCAATACTGTCGGAAACACAATGTAGAATACAAGAAAAAGGGAATAAAATGGATGTGGAAAAGTATCCCATTCTAAAGCGCCAATTAAAATATGGGCACTTTCCCTGTTAGAGTTTTTTTATTTTCCCTTCGAAAGAACTTGTCCTGTCACAAGAACATGGATTTCAATTCAAATTTTTAATCAGGATACGATTGCTGTAGCTCATTGGTTTACACACAGCAGTAGCAACCGGCGTGTGTAGGAGGTGATTGTTCGATTCCTGTAAACTTCAAAGGATATTTTCCTTTCTTCCGTACAAAACTTTCTGTAGATGTATGTGTATCCTTTACATTTCACATAAGAAGCATTGATTAAAGCGGCTTGACTTTAATCTGGCCATCTCTTCCTGGTGACACGAAACGTTTTTGTCTTATCGTAAATTATCCGGTATGTAGGTAGGGCCGCTGTGGCCCGGTTGGAAGAGCAACGGCTTAGCTCCAGAGGGTTGGGAGTTCGAATCCAGCCTACAATGAAGGCATTGTTGATTATTTTTCTTGGAAAACTGAAAACTCTCAAAAAGTTATAAATATTTAAAATTTAGCAAATATTTTACTTATTAGGATCTCTTGGATATAGATACAACACATGTACGGGAAATGAATAACGCATGTATTGTCAATGCAAATAAAAATTAACACACTTAATCGTACAAAAAATATTCTTATATGTATGTAGTAAATTAACTGATCGTTTGTTAGAGAGTGAGTGTCCATATTTGTTTATCTAGAGATACGACACTAGCGAAAAATAAGAACCTGTAATAAATTCAATATACCCCACATTCAACTCTATAAGCGTTTCATACTTATAAATCAATTTTACAACCAGCAGACTTACCCTTACCCTCTTGATCAATAGAATTTTTCCAAAGCTTTCTTTTCCAAGGAAAGTATCAACAGAATCATTCGAAATGATAATATTCTAAGGAAACGACCGATAAAATGTTTCCAAATGATTTTATTTCAAGGAAGTGACGAACAGAATCTTTAGAAATGATCGTATTCTAACTAAAGGACCAATAGCATCTGTTCAAAGGAGTCTTTTCTAATGGTAGGATGAATATAATCTCTGCAAAGAACTATATTCTTTGGAGAGGACGAATAGAACCTTTCCAAAAGATCCTATTCTAAGGAAATGAGAATCCATTGATTCTTTCAAACTATACGTGGATATTTAGTTATTAAAATTGTTGGGAGTAAAAATATACTTCACTACTAGAAAATCTCATGCAGCTTAGAAAGTTAAAACAGTGATAAATATGCTCAAATTGTAGAAATAATGTAAACCATGCAGCATGAAATATAGTATTTTCCATTCTGTATATTCTAAAATAATCCATAAGGCAGATTAAATTGAATCGCTTCTAAATTAATATTCCTTCTCATTAATAAAAAAGGACTTGAGAAAATACTATTACTTATTTAGGTTAATAGGAAACAGACATTGTGTTTAGGTGATTTTCTATAGATTTCAAATTTAATATACTGAGATATAGATACTGAGCAGAACCACGTATTGAACTGCAGGCAATTGTTTCATCAGTTAGTTCATCGTCGACATGTACGCAAAAGTCGAGAGTGAGCGTCTCCTTTACATTCGTCTAAATCAACGTAAACTGAGAGTTGACGAATATATTCACCTGAGAGATGCTGTGGCAAATGACGGGACCGTTGAAAACCTCGGTGCCTTAGTCATACTACCAGCTACATTTACAGGCAGTCCCAGACACATGCACGAATACACGCAAGATGCTATGACGTACGTGAGGACGTACGGGAGACCAGACTTATTTATCACCTTCACCTGCAATCCGACTTGGACGGAGATCAAGGAGGTTCTTACCAATGGTCAGTTACCCAGTGAGCGCCACGACTTGATTGCGAGAGTATTTAAACAGAAGCACTTGAAACTGCACTTTGCGCATCTTTCGTTTTCTTGAATTCTGCAATTTTTCGTCGGAATTTCGTTTATGTTTGTCTTTATGTCTTAATCTTTTACATATTGCAATATATTCAGGAGTTAAATGTATATATTTGCTTCCGAAGTACATTGTAGAAGCTTTGAAAAATTTAAAACGTATTTTCCGTACAACTTAAATGATTGCATTTTTCTGTGAAAGAAAAGTGCTTATTCTAATTCACTTTTCAAGCAACATTTAACCATTTCAACCCGAGCTACGCCGGGTAATTCAGCTAGTTGAAAATAAAAACGGATTTGTCTCCAACGTGACTTGAAATAAAATGTAAAATGTTTTCTTTACAATGACCTCTAAGTTTAACAAGCGAGTGTGAAGGCATTTTGTAAAACGGTCGCATTATTTTTTTCATTTGAATACTTTACAACGAGTAAAAATTTCACAAAATAAAGCAAGTGAAAAGAAAATAAAATTCTCCAAAATAGACATATCTTTAAATGAACTATGTATTATGCAGATATATTTGTCATTTGAATTAAAAATTAATATTTATATACTTGAGGACACGCACTCTGTTCATATTATAGTGTATATGGTACCGGCAAAGTATGCAAAGCAGGCATTGTATGGCTAGGCAATATACAGAATGAGTGGCGTTTTGGGGCAAGATAATGAAACAATTAATATTTCACACATTTCCTTGGCATTCTATGCAATGCCAAAAGACAAACCTGCAAAGTATATAATGCTCCCGTTATTGTCGTTTCTAATTTCACGTGACAAGGCACGTGACTTTTGACGCTCGCCTCAGACGGAGGTTTGCATTTCAGTCTTAGTTCGGAAGTGACGCTACTTTCAATTTGGTGAGCAAAGACTAGCCCATACTGTAATGTGTGAAATTGGAAGATGTAGTGTCCGAGAAGGAGTTAGTGAGCGATGTGAAAAATGCCAAGATGACTACTAAGAAGAAACTACAGGACTATTAAACTTGATTTTGTATTTCTTTCTTTTTCATATACGTCTTTTCAATAAAAGCCTTTTCATGACTATCTTTTAATACTTTGTCTAAATACCATTTGACATTTTATATAATGCCTAGATATTACATCCAATGCCCAGGGAAAGTATATATAATATTAAAATAATTCGGATATTTCATATTTTGCTCCAAAACGCCAGGCATTCTATACAACTCCTGCTTTTCATACATTGCAGGTAACATGAATAAAAATGAAAACAAATAGAAAATCTCCTTAAAGTAATCTATTTATCTGTTGTTGGTTTCACATATTTCTTAGGGTTTATTAGTTAAACGCATAGACCAAGTCCATGAGTTAAGAAAAACTGAAAACGTTGAACATTATATCAGAACTGCCATGGATATCCTCTTGCTGGATCAATGTACAATGTAGACCAGAAGGTGATTTGGGGAGTCTTGTTCAATGTTGCATTTTAATTAAGTTGAAAAAGTCTTATAACACCCCCCTTTGTACACGACGGTTTTAGCTGTATTCGAAGCCCTCCGGCTGCTAATCCGTTACTCTTCCGACTGGGCTATCACGGCCCATTAAAATACATGGGAAACTATGCAATTTAAAAGATATTACTGATGGAAACTTTAAACAGAATTTAAGAACCATGGTTTTGTTTATATCCTTACAGTGTGGATAGGTTTGTTACCCATCTAAGATAAGACGAATATGATGCGTCTGTTTCTGAGTAAGATGTCGCCGTGTGCAATTTACACAGCTTTGGCTATGCCGATTATTTCCTCGCCCTAAAGCTATAATTCAGTATGCTAATTGAGGCTTTGAAGAGCAGCTACTATAGAATATACACCATATGGACAAAAGCAATTGGACACTTAGTGGGGAGTTGTTTTTCCTGGTTAGGACTGGGCTCATTGCTTTATGTACATGGTACCATGAACGCTGACGTATACTTCGACGTTCTGGATAATTCGGCCTTGCCTACACTATGGCAATACTACGGCGATGATGGTTGTTCCTTCCTACAGGATCGAGCTCCATGTCATGCTACAAAACGAGTCCTGTACTGGTTCCCTGAAAATGAGGTGAATAGGCTTGACTGGCCTGTTCAGAGCCCCGATCTCAATCCGATCGAGCACTTGTGGGACGAAGTGAAGCGACGGGTACGACACCGCCACTCACGCCCATCTTCACAACAATCTCTTCTCACAGCCTTGCAAGGGTCATGGCGTGCTATTCCTGCCCAGACTTATAGAGAACTTGTGGAAAGTATGCCTCGTCGTTTTGCAGCTATAATACAAGCAAAAGGAGGGCCTACCCGTTACTAAATAGAATAATAAAGCACATTTTCTGAAAAACATGCAGTGTCCAAATACTTTTGTCCATATAGTGTATATGATTGGGTGAGTTCCAGATGGAAGAGCACCGGATTAGCAAATGGAAGGTTGCGAGTTCGAATACAACCCAAGATCATCGTGTACAAATGGCCTGGTGAATGATAAATCGGTCGTGGCCTCAAATGCTCTCACGTTGGCGTGGTGTGGACGTTTGGGGAGTGGGGTGCCAGGTCAGGTGTGACCTCGTCATCTGATTGTGATTCGAAATTACGAGGCATTGTCCTGGGATCTTTCCCTTTTGGATTGATCCCGGACCGTCACCAATAGCTCGCTGTGTTGCTCCAGTGCGATGTTAAAAAACTAACCACCTATCAAGTTCATTTTCATGCCTTTAAAATGTTCTGTTCTCAGTCTGGCTATTATGGTAGTGGTGGATCTGTCAGTGTTAATATAAAAAGAAATCAATTTTCTCTCATGTGAATTTGGATTTTAGCAAAGAATTAGCCTCAGTAGGAGTCATTTGGGTCTGTTTAGCATTCAATTAACTGGTTTCATTTGCCTATTGTAGGACGTGTGTTTAAGAAGGACAACTCTATACATTTTAAAAGTCCCGAATAGTGTAAGAAACTGGGGTGGACTATCCAGAAAAGTGGGCACATTAGGCGAGGATAGATGGATATTTTTAATAACGTCGCACTAGTGCAATACAACGGACTATTGGAGACCGTCCGGTATCGATCCCGAAGGGAAAGATTCAAGGACAACTCGAAATTTTGAAACACGGTCAGATGACGAGAGCAACATCTGAGCTAGCACCCCACTCTCCAAACTTCCACATCACGCCAACGTGTGGACATTTGAGGCCACGACTGATTTAACGTGCACCAGCCCCGTGAAGACGACGGACTTTGGGTGGACCGAGTCTCGTACTCGCAACCCTTCGGTTGGTAATCCGATTTTCTTCCAACTGGACTACTGCGGCCAAACCCAAGGCGAAGGAAAACGAATTGTCCTAAAATGAAATGAAAAATATGTGTCTTAAGTGTCTATGTTTATAACATGAAAATTATATTAATCTATTAAAAATTCTTATTGATATCAATGCAGTTATAAACTTTCCATTTTAGATTAAGGGCTGCGGTGGCCCGGTTGGAAGAGTAACGGACTAGCAACCGAAGGGTTGCGGGTTCGAATCCATCCAAACACCGTCGTGTACAAAGGGGGATGGTGCACGTTAAATCTGTCGTGGCCTCAAATGTCCTCACGTTGGCGTGGTGTGGAAGTTTGGAGAGTGGGGGGCCAGCTCAGGTGTTGCCTCGTCATCTAACCGTGGTTCAAAATTACGTGGTGTTGTCCTCAGATCTTTCCCTTTGGTGATCGATCCCGGACCGTCACAAATAGCCCGTTGTGTTGCTCCAGTGTGACGTTAATTGAAATACCCCCCCCATTTTAGATTATGTTTTGCCAAAATTTTATTTTTTGGATCGTATCGGCGCATAATTTATATTTGTGAACATATATCTGACATATACTTTTCCATTTGTAATTCAAATTTCCTCTGTTTCTAACCCTTTCCTTTATTTGGGGTTCGCATTTTCCAGTGTTCTTCCTAAAAACAGCAATGTGATAATCGTATTCAAATTTTGTTCTTATTTCCTCGGTTTATTTCTCTGTTTTAAGTATAGAAGCATGGTGCATCATCTGTAAAATAATAACATTAATCAGTATAACATTCTAGCGTACACATATACTTTTTTGCAGATAAATAAAATTTACACATGACAAGGATTACATAAGATTTAATAGCATAAATAATGTAATTATAGATCCATAAAAAAAGAATTTAAGCTTTAGAGATGGATCTGCTCTAAACAATGTTGTTGTCTTGATGAGGTATTTCGTCATTAGCAAAGCTGGTCAGATCTTGATGGATCGGATAGATATCTCCCCGAAATCACTTCGAAGGTTAAATTATAAAGTGGGAAAAGAAGTAAAACCATATTTGTGTGCGCTAGAGTGATCAAACCCTCCTGGTGGGTGTTTCGACGACGAATCTCGTCATTTGCAAAAGGGACCAGATTTTTAAGGACGAGATATCTCGTCGTTTGAAAGAAATTGACCAGATCTTCATCATAAAAATATCCGCAATATGTGCCTTCATGACTAGATATCTCGTCATCTTCAAAATTGGTCAGATCTTGAAGGACGAGATATCTCGTCGAAACCACGTGGAGGTTTAATCAGTGAAGATTTTATGAGTATCATAACGAAAGAAGGGAGTTGCAGCTTTTGTAGTCACAAGACTCTAGGCATTAGAAGGTAGAAGTCTGACTTTGCCTCACTTTCGAGTTGTAGGCGGCTCAGGTTCGATTCCTCAAAGGGAGCATTTCTCTCTTTTGTGTCAGTAAAATTTTCCTTGCTTGTGCATGTCTATTACTTGATATTGTTTGTCTTGTTTCTGGCTTAAACCAACCAACTGGCTTTACCTCTTTCCACAGCTGGGTAAGAGAGAATGGCCTTCTCGCCGAGGGAAAATTCTCCTGATATACTTCGCCCCCCACGAACATAATGCAACATAGCAGGATCTAACAGTCTCAAATTTCCAAATGGACACAGCATTCTTACTGTCTGTCTTAGGTGCACAAACTCATAGGCGTCCCCGACTTACATACTTTCGTGTTTTGCTTTGGATACCCATAACCTTTTTGAGAATCCATTTATGGTTTTGAACTTTTCAAACCTCTTTGTGGTTGTCTGTATGAGGTATCTCGTCTTTAGCAGAACTGACCAGATCTTGGTGGTACAAGGTATCCAGTCATTGGAAGAAAACTGACCAGATCTTGATCTCGTCATTAGCAGAACTGACGAGATCTTGGTGGTACAAGGTATCTTGTCATGGGATGAAAACTGACCAGATCTTGATCTCGTCATTAGCAGAACTGACCAGATCTTGGTTGTACAAGGTATCCAGTCATTGGAAGAAAACTGACCAGATCTTGATCTCGTCATTAGCAGAACTGAACAGATCTTGGTGGTACAAGGTATCCAGTCATGGGATGAAAACTGACCAGATCTTGATCTCGTCATTAGCAGAACTGACCAGATCTTGGTGGTACAAGGTATCCAGTCATTGGAAGAAAACTGACCAGATCTTGATCTCGTCATTAGCAGAACTGACCAGATCTTGGTGGTACAAGGTATCCAGTCATTGGAAGAAAACTGACCAGATCTTGATCTCGTCATTAGCAGAACTGACGAGATCTTGGTGGTACAAGGTATCTTGTCATGGGATGAAAACTGACCAGATCTTGATCTCGTCATTAGCAGAACTGACCAGATCTTGGTGGTACAAGGTATCCAGTCATTGGAAGAAAACTGACCAGACCTTTATCTCGTCATTAGCAGAACTGACGAGATCTTGGTGGTACAAGGTATCCAGTCATGTGATGAAAACTGACCAGATCTTGATCTCGTCATTAGCAGAACTGACCAGATCTTGGTGGTACAAGTTATCCAGTCATTGGAAGAAAACTGACCAGATCTTGATCTCGTCGTTAGCAGAACTAATCAGATATTGTTGGAGAGGATATCCGGTTATTGGAATGAAATTGACCAGATTAAAAGCAGTTGGTTTTTCATTTTTAGGGAATTTGAAGCATCGGGGTTTTTATACAATGAAGAAATGCTATTTTTGTTTTCATTGGAGTAAATTGTTTTAAAATATCTTAATCCACACATGAAATTTACGAATCTGTTTATTCAATGTATTAGATCAATAATTAAAGGCATACAATTTTATTGCTTTTATTCGACATTCAAGCTTCTGAAATGCTGCAGAAATCAAATTAAAATTCACGTATCAAATTATGTTCCACACCAAAATGCATGCTCTGAAAGAAGATGCACAAGCACTTTTTGAAAAAGAAACCTTCCCTCTGCAAGTGTTTCTTTTTCAAAAAGTGCTTGTGATGTATTTCCTTTATGTCTTCTTATTCATAAATCAATAAATAGTATCTTCATTTACGTTATATTTATTTTTTATAAATGGTACATCAGAATATTGAAGACCAATCGGCACTATCCACATTTATGTTGTTGTAAAATCACAACAGAGAGAGAGAAAAAAAGAGAAGAGGGGTTATTTCAGTTAACGTCACACTAGAGCAACACAACGGGCTATTGGTGACGGTCCGGGATCAATCTCAAAGGGAAAGAACCGAGGACAACACACGTAATTTTAAACCACGGTCAGATGATTAGGTCATACTTGAGCTATAGTACCAACTTTCCAAACTTCCTCTCGGGTTTGACCCCGGACCGTCGCTAATAGCCCATTGTGCAGCTCCAGTGTGACTCTAATTAAAATACCTACCTACTTACAAAAGTTCTATCTGTTAATATATTGTAAATTTATTATATAGCGGTAGGTAGTTAATTAATTTCGCACTGGAGCAACACAACGGGCTGTTGGCGACGATTCGGGATCAATATGGAAGGGAAAGATTCGAGGGCAACACCACGCAATTCGAACCACGGTCAGATGACAAGTCAACGCTTGAGCTATCACTTCCCTCCAAAGTTCCACACCATGGAAAAATGAGGACATTTGAGGCCACGACGGATTGAACGTGCACCATCCTCCTCCCATGTACACGAAGGCCTCTGGTTTGATCCGGATTCGTAACACTCCGGTTGCTAATCCGTTACTCTTCCTACCGGGCAACTGCGGCTTCCGGTGCAGTAATGAACTCACCACAGAAGTTGGTTCAGGTTCTACGGCGGAAGGTCCAAAGAAGGACAAGCTGCGAAAAACAAAGACAATCGAAACCATTAAAAATAAGTAAAAGTTTAAAATAATCTAATCAACATTAAAAAGTATGTTTAAAATTATATATTTACTTGTACATATTATATGTTTTTAGTGTATAGACGACATTAAAGGTGCAGGATAAAAGATGTAATGCAAGTAGGTCAACCATTGGAAAAATAGATTATGAAGGCTAAGAAATATCACCGGAGAAATTGTGATAAGATGTGCATCCCCACCAGCCAGAGACCTTCGTGTACACGGGAGATGGTGCAGGTTAAATCTGTCGTGGCCTCTAATGTCCTTACGTTGGCATGATCTAGAAGTTTGGAGAGTGGGGTTCCATCTTAGGTGTTGTTCTCGTCATGTCACCGTGGTTTAAAATTACAAGGCGTTGTCCTTGGATCTTTCTTTTCCGGATTTATCCCGAAATAGGGATAAGATAGACCCCGACCGTCGCCAATAGCCCTTATGTGTTGCATCAGAGAGACGTTAATTAACTACCTACCGTTACTCTTTAAATGGGCTACCACGACTCACAAGCACTAAGCGGAAATCTCATTTGAGTTTTGAATTATTTCGTGAAATATTTAGAATTCCTTTTAATCTGTACTGGGATTTTTATGCTGTAAAGGCCAATTCAGGACAAGCTGAACCATAAAATGTTTTTACGCCAATTAAAGACACATTCACCACACTTATTAAGAGATAAACAAGAGCGAAATACACAAAATTTAGTTACCGGATTCGAAACTTTCCGTAGTACAACCTGCAGACTGACAGCCGTAAAGGGAAAGATCGTTTTTAGAATTTTTCCTCCGAGTTCTTTCAGTACTTAACATATTCCCAATTTCCAAATTTTATAAATATAAACCTGTAATATTAAAATAAATATTACTTTTATACGATTCCTTTACCGGTCGTATTTGACTTGAAGTATTTCAATTCTACAGGCCTAACCTTATTGTTCAAATGAAGTGAAGAAACTTTGCATAATGCGTATATAAACATCGAAATCGTTCAGTTAACTAAGAAACTTGCTCTGAAGTGCTGAATGCATCAACGTTGTCCAGTAATTTTAATATAAAAATTGCATTTTTAGCAAAAGATCATATTTTTAAAGTTTTTATTGAAGTATGAGTGAAAGATTGCAGCCTAAAAATGCGGACTGTGACAAAACGTCTCGTTTATCTGCTGAAGAGGAGCAGCAAACGACAGGGGATTGCAAATCGAAGCCAATGGCAAGTGAAAAGAGCCAAAATTTCATGGAACCGAATAGAATCCAAATCTCGGATTTCGATGATGGTGTTGAAGCTCAAGCATCCGTGTCTTTGGATGACCCTCGGAAAACATCTTTAGAAGGTAACTCGAAAAGAAAACCTGACAAAAAGGGTGCCTCTGCAGCTACGTTTATGATCCTCAGACAAAGCCGTCTAAAGCAAGTAAGGGAAAGTGAATTGCTTATACAGGATACAGACCTTCAAGACCAAAGTATCCAACAGACAAATACAGCGGGACCAAGCAGTTGCAAGAACGAGAGCCAGGATCAGAATATAGTGAGACGTTCCTATTCATGCAGCCTTTGTAGAAAGTGCTATACTCGAAAACAGAATTTAACACGGCATCAAAAGAACCATCATCCAGCAGAAGCAGTCTTATCTGACAGAACTCAAGGAGCCAGTGTTTCCAAAAAGAGGTTGCGGGATAAAAGAACTCCCAGATGTGAGAAGTCACACCAGTGTCAATTATGCGAAAAGGCGTTTCAGATTCCATCGCAGTTAAAACGACATATTCTAATAAACACCCGAGAGAAACCCTTCAAATGTCCAGATTGTGAACAGTCATTTACGACGAAAGATTTGTTAAAGCGTCACGTATCACGTATTCATTTAAAAGTTAAATTTCCTTGCGATATCTGTAAGAAACATTTTTCAGATAATTCCAACCTACGGAAGCATATATCAACTATCCACTTTAAGAAGAAATTGTTTGAATGTGAAATCTGCAAGAAAAAGTTTTCTCAAAACTCACACTTACAGGTTCATATGTTAAGCATCCACTCCAAACTGAAGACATATGAGTGTGAAATATGTCGGAAAAAGTTTTCCACTCAGCACAACTTGTATTCTCATAGACGTGTCCACACAGGTGAAAAGCCGTACGAATGTGAAGTGTGTTATCGTAAGTTTTCTCACCATGCTGGTTTAAAAGAACACAAGTGTCCACCGTTCAAATAACCATTTTATAGACTAGTTTTATCGACAATTAACTAGCAATTGAGGATTTAAAGACAAACGCTCCCATGGTATAAAAGTGAAACATTTTTAAAACGATAAAGATAGAAATGTATTTAGATTAGTAATTTTTTTCTCATCTGTTGACCACGTACCAATACTTCTCAGTATCATAATTTGAATTCTATTATGTACTCACAGTATCTTGTCATAAATGTTTTCTGTTTAATGCTTTTTATCGCTAATCTTTATTTAAGTTTATATAATTATATTCAATTTTAAATTGTAGATGTAAATTGGAGTTTAATAAACATTTTTTATTTCTATATTTGATTTCGAAATTGTTACCCAATAAGGATAGTACACTTTTTTATTGATAAATATAACTTTGAAGTTATAAAATCAGACAATAGAACAAAAGAAGATTTTACTTATTGAAATTCATTCTACGTAGTGGACGAAAACCTGAAAACCGGATTGCATAAAAATTTGTTTTTTTTTTCTGTGCAATATAACCTAACATAATTTAAAACACATCTGAAATTTACGTCACAAATTACTTTATGAGAAAGTTTATCCCTAAAATTATGTGGCCAAATATAGCCTTTCGTCATAAAACCCCTAAAAGCAATATTACATGCTTACGCTGTTGCTATTTGCTATACTGCGATTTCCGAAATCCATTCAAAGATTCCTCATACTTCAAATATTGAAGTCGTTTTCTAAATAAAAACCTTTATTTCGTTCTGAACGTTTAAAAGTTTGTACGATGAATGTTCTTAGAGCAATTTTCCCTTTCAAGAATTAGGTAGGTATGTTAATTAAAGTCACATTGGAGCAACACAACGGGCTATTGCTGTTGGTGCGGGATCAATCCCAATGGAAAAGATCCGAGGACAAAGTCAGGACGAAATAACTCCTGAGCTGACACCGCACTTTCCAAACTACCACACCACGCCAACGTTAGGACATTTGAGGCCACGACAGATTTAACGAGAACAGCCCCTTCGTACACGGCGGTCTTTGGTTGAATTCGAACTCGCAATACTCCGATTGCTAATGCGTTACTCTTCCAACCGGGCTACGGCGGAGGAGGAAGAAACAGAGAGCAGGTGAGGGTAAAGATGAAAGGGAGAAAAGATCACTAGGTTGTTTACAACTGAGAAGAGATTCGTGCTTTGGATCAATAAGAAACTTCAACTTAATTTTTAAAAACGCAGTGTTCAGTTTGAAATATCAATTCCTCTTAAATGTGTTTAAACGTTTTATTTCGTCGTTTACTCTAACTGAAATATATATCTAAAAGTTCTCGAAAAATGTGAGTTTATTAAAAAAGTAATTTCTGTGATGTTAGTTTTACGATTTTGACTCTTAAACTGCCACGTAAGATTGGGTATATTACATCCAAATTACAAACTATATTAAAGGATTAAGTTGGATTTTATCGTGTAAGGGTTATATTTTGCTAAACTGTTCTAAAGTCCTGTACGTTTGGATCGAAAAAGAAAGATATTTTTTAATGCAGATATAATTATGTTACTTAATTTTTATGTTAGATAGGGACTGGTATATTGTCTTAAAATATTGATTCTTGTTACAACTGATATATAAATGTTAAGAATTTGAAATAAATTTTTGAGAAATATTAAAATTTACGATTTTTCAGTGATGGTACATTCTTTTATTCCATGTCATTTTGTATCTATTACTCCTATTATTGCATAATTAAAGCGAATAAATATTGTGCAACAGATATATTTAACAACCTACTTCTTAAAGAAAGAATATTCGCCAGTTTTAATAGCTTGTATTGATGTTAGAGTTCCTAAATACGTCAACATATGCGGAAATTTATTTTTTGTTAAAACTTAAATGAATGGTTGTAGTAACTTTGTTCTCATGAGATATTTTAATTTGATAATTCTTCCAGAAGAATTAATAATTTTTGTGATTTCAACTCGAAAAGGAATCCGTTCGAATGAAGTTGGTGACAAATGCCTGTCGTTTGGCTGCTAGGAGATTAGACCACAATATGGAGAGTGGCATTACGGGGTTAAATGCCCGGATGGTGTTTTGCAGGGTGCTTCTCTAAGAGCCAACACTACATTACTTCTCGTTATTGCATCTCTTTACCTAACTTTTAAATATCTGTCTTTTTATCTGTTAATTATTGGAGTGTATCTTTTTAAACAATTATAAAACAATTGATGAAACAGTGGAAATGTTTTTAAAATATATTCCTGCTTCCCAGTTCCTATTCCAATTAAATAGAATAGTAGCAACAAGTACCCTTCGTGGTATTTAGAAGGTAGTATTAAACTGAAAAGGCTGAAAAGCAATATTATATATGAGCATTCCAGGTCTGATCGAACATAATGAATTAGGAATGACATTTCCAATATCCGTCGGAAACACTCGTCATCTGACCGTGGTTCAAAATTACGTGGTGTTGTCCTCAGATTTTACCCTTTGGGATTGATCCCGGATCGTCACCAATAGCCCGTTGTGTTGCTCTAGTGTGACGTTAATTCAAAAATACCAATTCCAATACTGTCGGAAACACAATGTAGAATACAAGAAAAAGGGAATAAAATGGATGTGGAAAAGTATCCCATTCTAAAGCGCCAATTAAAATATGGGCACTTTCCCTGTTAGAGTTTTTTTATTTTCCCTTCGAAAGAACTTGTCCTGTCACAAGAACATGGATTTCAATTCAAATTTTTAATCAGGATACGATTGCTGTAGCTCATTGGTTTACACACAGCAGTAGCAACCGGCGTGTGTAGGAGGTGATTGTTCGATTCCTGTAAACTTCAAAGGATATTTTCCTTTCTTCCGTACAAAACTTTCTGTAGATGTATGTGTATCCTTTACATTTCACATAAGAAGCATTGATTAAAGCGGCTTGACTTTAATCTGGCCATCTCTTCCTGGTGACACGAAACGTTTTTGTCTTATCGTAAATTATCCGGTATGTAGGTAGGGCCGCTGTGGCCCGGTTGGAAGAGCAACGGCTTAGCTCCAGAGGGTTGGGAGTTCGAATCCAGCCTACAATGAAGGCATTGTTGATTATTTTTCTTGGAAAACTGAAAACTCTCAAAAAGTTATAAATATTTAAAATTTAGCAAATATTTTACTTATTAGGATCTCTTGGATATAGATACAACACATGTACGGGAAATGAATAACGCATGTATTGTCAATGCAAATAAAAATTAACACACTTAATCGTACAAAAAATATTCTTATATGTATGTAGTAAATTAACTGATCGTTTGTTAGAGAGTGAGTGTCCATATTTGTTTATCTAGAGATACGACACTAGCGAAAAATAAGAACCTGTAATAAATTCAATATACCCCACATTCAACTCTATAAGCGTTTTATACTTATAAATCAATTTTACAACCAGCAGACTTACCCTTACCCTCTTGATCAATAGAATTTTTCCAAAGCTTTCTTTTCCAAGGAAAGTATCAACAGAATCATTCGAAATGATAATATT